>JAPWTK010000131.1:0-600000 GCA_029963805.1 Aromia moschata
AGATATCGATTTTTTCGTGTACAGTTCTGTTCCAAAATTTTAAATGTGTTTTTCTCAAAATCAGATAGTATGTAAATACACTACACGAATTCACGAGTTAGTCACTCACGACGACATAAAATTATTTTGAACTCGGCGTTCTACCGTCCATCTGTTCGCATCGAGCTAACGTAAAATGAATTAAAGTATCCTGACTACCCGCACGGGAGTGGGTACTAGGGTCCCAGTGCGCGTTACTAGACACGGTCAGTGGCTTACGTATGCACGGGCAAGAAATACACGCGTATATAATTTACAAGACGCTTAAAAAATACGTCAATTACACGGGTTTACAAAAAAAGTTGTATGGATCTTGGGTCAGACCATATGTTTCTTATGTATTTTTCGATGCTGAATTCGAATCTATTTTTTAGTTTTTCTCTATCACGTCAGGATTTTGAGACATTGTAACCTAAATGTGCAAAAAACGTGGTTTAAGGACGAAAGAGCGATTTTTTTTCTCGGAAAACCATGTATGAGATCTTAAAGTACAAATCTTCCTCTTTAAAACGCAGTTGAGTTTGCTCAAATATCTTCTTTTTTCTTCGTCGAGATATAACAATTTAAATGACTATAAGTTTTCGTTCGTCGAAAAATACATAAGAAAGGTATGGTCTGACACCAGATCCAGACCAGATCCTTTTTGTAAACCTGTGTTATCATGGGGTTGTATAATGCCAACCCTGCGTTGTGGCACACTTTCCAGACCCTAGTAATAATAACAAACATTAAAACTGAATGTGTATCGTTAGAAATTTTCTTACATCTAAATTGTATTACCCCTCGGCCCCACTCTGTACTTGTAATCAAGTGCAAAGAAACGCAGGGCTGATTGTAAACAAATAAATCCTCTCCACCTCATCGAGCTACCTAATCCCAATTCGTCCTTCCTCGAGGCCTACGTATCAATTTCACACCTTTCGTTCTACATTATCGCCTTGTTTATCCGGGTACTGGATCCGCGTGGGATACTCGTTATAGCGTCCTCCCGACCGGATTAATTTTAGGACCCCGCCACTCTCCCCGCCTCCCGAAGAGCGGCAATAACTCTTGGCCGCCGCCTCCAGATTCCGCCACTACACAGTCTGGAGTAGACCGTAACAATCGTGTGGACAATGGGAGAAACCGTCGAGCAAAACGCGGCAAGGACGTGTCCTGTTAGTGAAAAGGCGGTCCGGTAGCGGTCCTGTCAAGGATACGAAGTGTCTAGGATTCTGGTCTAAACGGTCGTTTAGGCAAGTGTTTTGTCGATGACGTGTTAAACCGTCGTTAAATCAAAACGTTTTAATTAAAAATAGCTACCCACTGTTTTACATTTAACAATTTATTGAACGAGAAATTGTTGACCTTCAATTTATTTTTTGTATGTGTGAAACAAAAGCTGGGGTCAAGTTTGTTACCTTCAATAAATCCGCCAATAAATTGTAGAAATAAAGGCTGGTTCAATTTATTGAACAACTTTGGTGGAACTTCTAAACATTTTATTTTCGTTTTATCATGCCAACTTAATTGCTAACTGTCACTTGGATAGAACAGTTGAGGGGAATGGAAAACACTGCACAAAACCAAGGCTGATTCCAGATAGAAGATGACCAAAGTCGGCCTCAATACTGACAATGAACAATAAATATGACTTTGAAACTTATGTGTCTAAATGATAGTTAACCGCAGTACAGCCGGTCACAACAACATGTCACAGACATGTTTAACTGCTGGCAATTCCAACACAATTCAATATTTATATTGAAAAACTTATTGTTCTTCAATTTATTGACCAACAAATTGAACAACGTATTATTCAGTATGTTATTAAATGTAAAACGTGGGTAATATGTACAGAATTATTAACTGTATATTGGCCAATACTGTATCGCCTTTATTTTTGGAGATAGGAAAAGGCATATGTAATTAATATACAGGGTGTTAGGAAAGTACCGGAACAGCAGAATAACTCGCCAGGAGTACATTTTTGCAAAAATGTTTTATATAAAAGTTTTAAGATTTTTCTCCGGCTATTCATCGGTTACCTTGAATTTGGCTTGAAAATGACCTTCAAGGTCATTTGAAGGTCAAGGTCGTTTTTTCAAATCGGAACACTTATTTTTGATCCCGAAATGGAAAAATGGCAGAAAAAGTTACAGTCGGATATGACCTTGAATACCCTCATCTCAAACTGTGGAGGTCACCACCCTCATTGGTCAATTTTGTCCGTTTGACTTTGGAGTGACCTTCTGATGAGAAGATAATTATCGTTATCTCGATTTTTTCCATTCCTCATTTTCGGGCTCAAGAATATGCAGTTCCACGTTTATAAAAATGACCTTGACCTTGATATGACCTTTTAGAGACATGGCCAAGGTCAAATTCGAGGTTATCAATGGATAACCAGGAATAAACCTTTTATAGATGATAAAACATAGAGAAAGATGATGTCACCAGGGAAAAGTGATGTCAATTTGGTGGGGTCTTCGCGGCATGCATGCACAATAATGCGGGTCCCCATGTAGAAAAACAGGCACGACTTGAACTCTTGCAGTTAGGTTTTGAAGTTCTGCCCCATCCACCATTTTCCTTTCACAAAGACCTTTTCCCCTCTATTCTATTCTGTGCCCTCAACAAACATTTAATAAATAAATCATTTGACGAGCCGTCTGTTTGTCATCATCCAATTGTCACCATAAATAGTCAAATACATAACTTTTTCTCTTCAAGTTATAGTCCGATGGCGCTTACATTCTAAATTAAATTCCTTCTGTTTATGAAATAAGTAATCATATTCGAACATATCAACTAGGCTCAATGCGTTTGAATCAACCGAATGTATATGATTTGCTCGACGCGAAACTACAAAAGCTCTACGTGTCGAGAATGATGGTAAGCACGTAAAAATCTTTTAAATTTATGCCCGCAATAAAACTCTTATTCATAAACATTTTCTGAGAAGAGCACGACTTTATTTTTTTTATTTTATAACCATTACATTACACTTTGAAATATCTCGAGTGGGACGCGAAAAAAGTTATCTCGCCTAGCCGAGACAAGATGGAGACAGCGGCGGAACATTACTGATTTATAAGAGGGGTTTAGATATTGACTAACGGTAAGCAGAGTAGGATCTGGCATAAAATTAAAAACTAAAGGAAACTTTACAACCACATTGAGAAGAATCACACTGAGGAAAAGACAAAATTGTTTCTTGTGCCAGCTGACAAATACCTAGTCAGTTATCAAAGGTAAATAGGTAAAATATCAACTAGAGTTTTCATTACTTTTGGATTTTATGTACTACCCTCCTCAGCAGTAGCAGTTAGCAGTACGATGGACTACTAATCCCACTATAGCTTACATAAATAAACAAGCTGGAGATCGAAACGTGAAATTAAAAGGGCAAGCTGTTGTAAGACAAAAAATCGTATTTTAGGCAAGGAAGGCATAAAAAATTAATTCTGAAGCTCCTAAATAAATCGTATCCAGCTATTGAGGTTGCTTTAATGTGTGATATTTCTTATGCCTATGGAATGGACACATGACCCTATAAGATGTATAAAACCTAAAGTATATGCATTTAATCAGCACACATGGCACAAAACCAATGAAGCCAATATCATGTGTTGCTAGTGAAATGTGTGTCTATTGCATTAGACCAGTAAATAAGTCCCATGTTTTTCAAATGTTAGAATACGAAGTGTTATAGACAGGTAGTAGGAGTATATCAGTTTAAAAAGGTAATTGCTACTACTTATTCGAATTTACCAAGTAAAACAACCAGGTAGAGGTGACAAACAAAATTTTCACACATTGCTTACAAAATTTCTTATAGTTCTCAATACTCTAATAATGGTCTTCCAATGTTCAATAATCGTACTATCACATAAATGTAAAATGAACAGAGAACATACCTTGAAGTTTAAAAAAAATAATCTGTGATTCTAACAATTGTTTTTTCAATTATTTTGCGGGACCAATAACTAGACGACTTTTCTGTAATTTTCCATTGCTTAGCAATGACTATGTATGCTACCGTCATAATAAAAAAACACATATGCAACATTATATCAAAATCCTGTAATAAACCTGCATTTATTTAGGTTCTAGTAAGACTTAAGAAATTTCGCCATCATCGACGCAATATCTGATACTCTTACCATTTTCGATAATAAACGCTTTTTACAATTTGTACAAGTCAAAGAAGTTTGTGAGACCTATACACTATGAAACTCAGTTTCAGACAAATTATTGAATAGGTGGTTTTTCCTTGTGACGGAAGTATGGTCACTTTTTTCAAGAAATATTTCGGAACCGCAGCGGAAAAAATATTTCAACTTCTAATGCCTTATCGGTCAGGTTAAATAATTATGTAAATAAAATCGTGTATCTTTTTTTTCAGTATTAGTTTAATTACAGATAAACGGTCGCCCTTATGGTCTCATCGTCCTCCCACTCGTACGCCACTGGAGGTTCGCACGTCGCACAATAAAACATCGCCGAATAGGCCATCCATTTCCCGCGACACGCCCGCTGAAAAATATTCCCGCGGGAGTGACATCCTTGGGAGATCGCAAGAGGACGGAGAAAAAAAGGAGCGGGTGCATATTCCAATAAAGGTTAAAATTATAGAGGCGGATGAGCAAAGAGGCTACTCGATTCCGGAGCGACGTCGCCCGCGCTAGTCCTGCGGGATTCCCGGAACGGGATTAGGGTCGTCCGAGACGAGCCTGAGCTTCTTTTCGTGGAGAAAGTAAAGCCGAGTTTATGAAGGTTTATGCCACGGATTCGGGGCGCGGTTTTGCTTCCTTTTTCTGTTTTCTCGTTTCAGATAGATTTTATGGTGTTTGTCCGTCATTGCCTTGTATCAGTTTTACAACATAAAGTCCATAGCATTAGTGATATTTAAGGTCCGGGAAAGTATGCTGTCACGGAGAGCCGGCACTATCAAATCTTTCAAGTAGGTGAACCTTTTTTTTTTACCACGTCCGTGCGTAGAATGTTATCCGAACGAAGTCTCCGGGAAGCGGGACTTCGTAATACACTTTCTCCGTAAGACGCGCGATCTATTCCGATATCGACCTACCGACAGTGTAAACGGGTCGACCGCCGCATTGAAAACAATTATTTGTCGCGAGTTAAAAACTCGTGAATTCGTGTACATATATATACATATTTACAGAAGACATATCAACGTGTAATGGGTAATATCAAAGAAAACATACCGTAATAAATGTCTATGGCTGATGGACGAAACAGATTTTGCGGTAATAAGGTTGTTAATACCCCCGATATTGATAGCTAATAAAGATAAATAATAATAGGTTTTGCAAACAGCGGCTAAAACTATAAAAATAGTAGTAACACGTGTATTGTCCTCTGTAGATGTAAAAAATGAGGACAGTCGGTGTTTCTGAATGACACAAGCAATAGATATGTTTGGTACATTACACAGGACCACAAAAAAATTTTTTTTCAAGTGCGGAATACTACACAATGCCTACTATATGTTTTTTGGGTCAGTGATTACGAATCCGGGCTTACTTTTGCTTGATCAGCTAACCTAACCTCAAAAAACGCTAAAAACTCAAAAAATCAAGTTCATAAATTGATTTTTACTTGATAGCCCCTTCAACGAACCTTGCATCTCAAAACCCCAACCCAAATTTCCAGCTCTAGCCCCTTAACCCCACCCCCAAAACCCCCAAAAACAAAAAAAAAAACATTTTAAAACCCCCCCCCCCCCCCCCCCCCCATTTTTAAAACCCTTACCCCCCTTTCCCCCCCCCCCCCCCCCCCCCCCCCAACCCCCCCCCCCCCCCCCCAAAAAAAAAAACCCCACCCCCCCCCCTCCCGAAGAAAAAACCCCCCCCAAAAAACCCCCAAAAAAAAACCCTACTCCTACCCCCCTTTTTTTTTCCCCTTTTTTTCCCCTCCCAAAAAAAAAAAAATTTTCCTCCCCTTAACCACCCAAAACCCATTTCGGAGATTTTTCCCCCCTTCCCCCCCCCCCCCCCCTTCTCTCCCCCCCCCCCCCCCCCCCCCCCCCCCCCCCCCCCCCCCCCCCCCCCCCCCCCCCCCCCCCCCCCCCCCCCCCCCCCCCCCCCCCAATAATATCATAATCCTCGGCCCCCCCCCCCCCAAACCCCCCCCCCCCCCCCCCCCCCCCCCCCCCCCCCCCCCCCCCCCCCCCCCTCCTTCCCCCTTACCTCCCCTCCCCCCCCCCCCCCCCTCCCCCCCCCTCCCCCCCCATTTTCCCCCCCCCCCCCCCCCCCCTTTCCCCCCCCTTCCCCCCCCCCCCCCCCCCCCCCCCCCCCCCCCCCCCCCCCCCCCCCCCCCCCCCCCCTTCCCCCCCCTCTCCCCCCCCCCCCCCCCCCCCCACCCCACAAAAACCCCCCCCCCTCCCCCCCCTTTTTTTTTTCCTTCCCCCTTCCCCCCCCCCCCGGTGGGTGAAGACATGCACAGTTATCATTGCTTACACCGCAGTGTGCTCTGGCACCATCTGACTGGGAGTAAATTGTACCAGTTTCCTCATTATCCAACTGATTTACGAAAGATGTAATTATTTCTTCCCTGCATCGTTCGATAGCTAGAGTTCCATTAAAGACAACTGTACCAATTATTCTCCTTCAATTGATATCACACCAAACATCAATTTGTTGCGCATGAAGCGGAACGTTGACAAACAATATATCTGGTTTGTATGATTCAACAAAACTCTTGAAACAATTCATCTATCGTTAAAAGGTTTTGAAAAAAAAAAATGTTGTTGCGTAAACACTATTTTAAGAAGTTTTTGACAGAACCTACCCAAACTATTTTGGTTTATAACTTTAACCTTGACAATCTGAAACCTGTCAAACTCCAGATCGTAAAACAACAATTTTAGATCTTAACTTATCAGAGCCACCTTGCCAGAGCCTACTTTGAGGTCAAGCTTTGTTGAACGCTTATTATAAACGTGTCATTATTGTAACACCATTAGTAGACCCCCTCTTGTAACGCTTCTGAAAATCGTCAAAACTACACTGCTCTACTTTTTTTACAAGAGATCATTTTTAACATAACAATCGACAACTGAAATTAGAGTAGACTTTAACCGACTCGCGACTTTGGAACAGCAACAGTCAATAAGTAATGCGCTAATTATTTATTTTTTGGCAAAATGAGTTGTTCGCAACAATGCACTTAATGCGCCCTAATGTGATTTGAGTAATTAATTATCTACAAGCACGCGTATAAAACTATACGACCCGGCACATGAAATTATATTATACGGGAGACGATAATTAACTCTTGAATGCCATTCGGGCACTTCACTTGGTAATTACAATCCGAAATTTAATAGAGCCAGTCGGCTCCGATGCAATATGCAGTGCTCGGCCGCCTGGTGCATTGTCGCGATTAATTAATTCAACAGCGCGAGGTGACCCCTGCACCACGACGTGGATATTTTTTCGATCTTGATTGAATTTGTCTGAGAGATAAATTCCTCAAATGAAAGAAAATTGGACATTATTATTAGTATGTCTTATTGTTTGTATTTTCATGGCCATTTCCTGTTGTAAAGGCCATCAAAAGTACTACATAGGTCAGACCGGGCGAAGCATAACATACAGGATTAAAGAGCACCTACCAGAGAGACATCAGATTGGGCAAAGTCAACACTTCTGCATTCTGGCTTTATGGAAGCGACCTCCGCAGGACTTAGGTCCCTTGTGCTTCCTCCCTTGGTAGTTCAACCCATCTAAGCCGTCAGCCATCCTAAAAAGGTGACGGCATTGCTTAGAGGCATCTTTCTTATCTTAGCCAAGGATAGCCAACATTCACCCAGTGTTATTATCTTGTTGATGAGACGACGAGTACCTACATTTCACATGGTCTTCTCTTCTTGCCGACAGCCTCTACAGAGGAGTGTTTCATTTAACTTCAAGTTGTGGAGGTGTTTTCTCAGCTGACAACGTTCAGTGAGAATGCCTGTTACAGAACAAAGATTTTTCCTGATCATCGCCAGATATACAATTGCTGCTTCTTTGCTGAGGTAACTTAAAAGCTCCCTAGCAAGTTGACATCTGCTTGTTTCATCCCACAGTTCATTAAATTTCATTCGGGCATTTTTCATTCGTTCAATTAATACTGCTGTGATAGATAGCCAGCAAGAATGTAGAACTAAAGGATGATAACCAAATTGACCACTACGCCTTGGGGTAAAACTCATCTTACAAGAAAATGTGAATGGGTACTATGTTCGGACATTTTTCGAATTATTGGAGAAGATGCATATTAGGTTGATACTGCCCTTTTTCAATATTCAGCCATCTTCATAGTTACTCTGGTAACAAAAAATCTTGGCGATGATCTGAAGAGAGATCGAAAGGTATTTTGAATGAGACCGGTCATCCTATAATTAAATAAGCCGAGCTGGATGTTTAAGACAGTAACCAATTAATTAGGTTCTCATGCAATATGAAATTGTCCTCGTGTTACTTGTTGGTGGTTAACCTACCCATCTCATCCTTCTACTTCTCCTGTCTTCTCTGTTTTTGCAGGTTCTCTCGAACTATTAATGATAATGTAAATTGTAAAAAATGTAACAAAAGATACAACAGTTAAACATTCTTCCAAGACCACAGAAGATCTCGACAGAAGATTAGAAGGAACTCAATATACACTCATTAAAGGTCAGCTTTTTACTGACGTAATCCCATACAAAGGACACGTAAGCAATGTGTTGTTAAAGTTGAAATAACAAATCAATAAAGACAAAGTTTTAATGTAAAACTTTTTACGCTATATTTATTAAAGACTGTTTGCGTTTATAAGTACTGGCAAGGTTTTTACAGATAAGTTGTTTTTACAAAAATTCCTCAGTAATTTTTCCATTAATTCTGTAACGAATCCTACTGTACATATTAAAAATTAAACGTAACCGTACTTCATGAGCTATAAAGCCGGTTTATCGACGTAACAGGAATTTCTTCTAATGACTGCTGCCAACGCAAGGAAGTAAGTATTGTATTTCAGATGTAGGTATCCAGAATTAAGTTTTTACTGCATCCGTTTACTTCCCTTTTAACTATTTACGGTCGTGTTTTATGGGAGGCAATAAATGGTGCTCACTATACTGATCATATTTTTTTAAGATTCAGATGGAAATGGAATTTCATGAAGGAAGTAAAGTAAAAGTTTGTGTAATTAAAAATGTATCAGTTATTATTATTATTGTCACTCTCTATATTACACTCCAGAATACAAAACCAATGAAGTGCCATTGACACCCATTTTATAATAAAGACATATTTTAATACTAATATAGAACACTGTTTGAAAGTACTAAAGAAATACTTATGTACTAAATTATTTTACCCAAATGGGGAAAAAGCGGTTCTTTAGGTGAGACAGACATATGTAAATTACTTGACCCACTTCAGACTTTGGCCTCTGCGATGCGGGGGCTTGTTTCTGATTGAAACAGAGAGAATAATAACAACAACAAACGCGAATCTCCCCACCACGTAACCATCGACCCGTCCACTGAATGGGTCTTGTCTGTTAAGTCTGTTCTATTCTTCAGTTAGGTCTTACTTCGTTTCCTTTTTCTTGACTGGCTATTAATTTCATAATACATATTGTACTGAAGAAATTTTAAATTAAGTTACAGTAAGCGTAGACTTTTTCCTTCCTTATACCCTGAGTTGGTAAGTTATTGAGGTTTCTAGATATGTAGTAAGTAACGAACTTGTTCGCAAAGCTATGCTGAAAATAACGTAAATCGTCAAGAGGCCAATATTTCATAATGAAAAAAAAATCAGCGCGCGGAACCATCGAATGCACAGCGACCCAAATGCATCGAGGAAATAAAAACACCGATCCGGAATGCCATAAAGTCCGGGATAACCTATTTTCGGATCGGTCGGGCTTAATATTTGCGACCCTATCGTAGTCCATTGTTCGCCAGTCTATCCCACGCCTGAATTGCCGCCCCTATTGAGCGCACGCCGATCTACGAGGAGGTACTCCCGGAACAGGCCCGTACTCAGCCATCGAGACGCTTTATTTTTTGTTTTTGATTTTGATTACCATTGCAGCTGGTCAGGTTGAAATTATCCCCAACACTACAGCCTCTTGGCTCATAGTGACACCTGTTTTACTGCATTATGGGTCATCATATTCCCTAGATTTCAACATTCAACATTTCAAAATTCAACATCATATTCACTAAATGTTCACTCGCGAAAACTCTCAGTAGTAAAATGATATGAGAGGCTGATTTGTCATCCTTCTTATGAAATTCACAGCATAAATTCGTCTTTATAAACCCCCATTTTATGTAGATGTACAGTGTCTAGTAAGTGGTCCTGTAATCCATCTTTTCTCAGTCCTATTTAACCATAGAAGATCAGCGGTCAGCTTTATTGATGGTGCTTGCACCAAAGTTTCCTGTGGTTTTGCTCTGGAATTTTTTATCAGTTATTTCGATATTATGTTTCAACTCACCTTGTGACACAGCTTCCCACCAAAGTTTTTGATAAGCGAAAACATGGTGTTGTGAATTCGTTTTCAGATCCTTTCCTTGGTAGGAACCCTGTTTTGTCCTCGCGTTCTTATTACCCTAAATTGCCCAGTGTTCTGGCACCCACTTGAGATTTAATTCATTGTCTTATGCCAGTACCTTTAAGTAATTCAGACAATCCCAGAATGATTTTGAATTAATCTTTTCCAACAAACTAAAAAAAAAAAAAGAAAGAAAACTAGAGGTGATTACTAAATGCAAAATTATGCAGCAGAGACTAGTCCCATTGTGCAGTTTTTCCCGCCTTCTTGTTTAAACTGTGGAAATATGAAACTTCCATTCCCCCTACGATCTAATAGTATATAAACTTTAGACACAATCGCAAAAGAATGTGAAGGTTATGAATGGTCCATCATTGTGTATGTATGAATTTCATATAAGACCTTCAATACCTTCTAGGTATTAAAATACTACTTACAATCTATACTTACCATTTTTACACCTTTATTACATTTTTGGCGACGTTCAACGAAATATTTTAAAATTGATATTGGTGATCTTACAGTTGACCACCATATGCAATTTGTTTGTTTGGTGAATGTTTCTTGGACATATACTCGTAGCTTATATCTTGCTGTCTTCTATGCACTTAGAATTTCCCATTAAATTCTTCTAGGTTCTCATTGAATGCTTCTAGGTAGATTTCAGTAAGTTAAAAACTTAATATTACCATTTCGCTTTTGTTATTGAAATCAATAACATTTTCTCAATTATTTTGAATCCCTTCCAACCAGTACCAACGAGTACTTCAAAGTGGGGAATGAGTTTCACCAAATGAGATTTGTGTTAATCCAGTAATATTGGAATATCATTAACCAAAACCTTCTTGGTTTTTGAGAAGATGGGTTTCGGCAATGTCATTTGGGTGTAGATATTTAGATGATTAGTTAGAACATTATCATTCCTATTCATTATCATTTTCTAACAACTGTGTTACGTATTCACCGCGCATTTCCTTATTAAAGATCTTCACACACACAAGTTTCTTGGCGAATTTTTTCAAGTTTTTAACGTTTGATGACTACCATGTAACCTTCTTTGCTAACAATAAAAATTAGTGGCCCCTTCTTTACCGCTGACCCGCGGGCTGGGTCCTGTCCTGCCCCGAGGCGCTCGGGCTCCGAACGCTGCCATGCCAGATAATACTAATGATGATTTCTAATTAATACACAATTTAATGGGAACGTTGATAATGCGCAATTGTGTTTAATAAACGTTTCAAACGGATACGTACATCCACGCACGTCTGGTTGATTATGGCCAAACATGCGGAAGCGCAAAATTAATCATTTCATTAGCGTAGGTGGATGAGTTTATTCGAACAGACAATCGCTAGTTAATTGAACCGCCGGCCTTGATGAGGTAGCTTGTTCTCGCACGAAAGGGAGACGACTGTTGGGCGCTTTGTTATGAATAAAGTTGGCAGAAACAAGTCGCGTACGCATCATAAGTAACTAATAGACTTTCACGCGTTTGCCATATTTTACAATGAAATTATGTCACACTATTTAACGTATTGCATATAGCGGAAGTTGATCAACAGCACCAACTGACACTGGACTACTGAAATCAAATTGATCTCCCATTACGTGCTGCACGATTACGTGCTATATTACCAATATGTCAGACAAACCGACAGATATTTTAATACCGACAGATCGATTTCGCTATCCGAACTTTTCCGTTCCGCAAAATTCGATTTCCGAACTCGCTTCACCTCGGGATAACCAAACTGAACTGAATTCTGGCGCATGCGCAAAAGGTTTTTCTGGCTCATTCGACAGCGACATTCGGCATTCGACAGCGACAAGTTCGGTTGTGTGGAAGTACAAGGTCGGAAATATGGTGGGAAAAAGTTCGAAAATAAGGATAGTTCGGAAATATGGAGTTCTGATATGTGGATGTCGAGTGTATTTCTATTCTTAATCGAATTTATAACCTTATTTACTTGTCAACACTGTTGCATCATATGAAAGCCATTGTTTATTTTACAAATTGTGACAATCACTTGTCAAAAGTTTGACATAACCAAAGAGCTTAGACATGACCGTTATTTCCATCTCTCTTGTTCATAGCCAGAGTTGATGACTTTTTTTTGGTCTCTTTACTGCAAGTATAAGTTAAATTGGTGAGACAAAATTAGAACTAAATTAATTATTCAAAATGTGCGTTAAAAATTTCAGTAATTAAGTTTCAGTAATAGTTTGTTCTAATAATAGGCCCAAAACAAAAAAAATGGATAAGAACATAATTTTTCTCTGTAGTTTTAGACGCTGAATCCAAATCCGGTGTCCGTTTAACCGTAGCACGTCAGGATCAAGGTCATCTCAAGGTCAAATCGCGAAATAAACGCTTGAAAGAGTGAAATCCATGCATTTCACGCATGTAGTCCTAATTATGCTCATGATCTTCTGTTTTTCCTTACTCTTTTTATCTTCAAATGATCTGTGTAGTGTATTTCGCCCCCTGCAGGGCAGCGCGCCTTCGCTGGCTTCGTTACTCCAAGAGAATCGGAAAATGGATCATTCTACACATCTTCAATTTAGGCAGTGGTCACCATCTCCAGCATCCTCTGGGACAGCAGGCATTCTATATACACGCACATGCACACAGTCACGCACACATGCACTTACATACGCACGAAAGTACACACTCATGCATACACGCTTTTATACACACGCGTGCATTAGCGCACAGACGAAAAAGTGTGTGTCTGGTTGAAGGAGTCTAAACACGTTTATTCAATGATTCACTCACTGAATCATCAGAGTAAGGAAAAAACAGAAGATCATGAGCATAATTAGGACTACATGCATGAAATGCATGGATTTCACTCTTTCAAACGTTTATTTCGCGATTTGACCTTGAAATGCCCTTGATCCTGACGTGCTACGGTTAAACGGACAAAGGATTTGGATTCAGCATAAAAAAATACAGAGAAAAACCATGTTCTTATCCATTGTCAATTTTTTTGTAGGCCTGTGTAGTTAGTTCTCGTAGAGTTTGAAAGTGGGTATATTATTTTTCTTTAATTAGCTTTATACAGGGTATTGGGGAGGAACCCCCAATATTCGGAGAAGTGTTGGGAGGACTAAATTAAATAAAACAGACTAACAAACATATTAAGAACAAGCAAACAAACTCTCTAAGAACAATTTTTTAGGTCAAAGAATTATTTTTTCTCTGTGTAGATGTAAATTCTACTCTCTACGCATTGGACGCATTTTTTAAACACACTTCCGACTCTAACTAATTCAGTTGCGGATATCTCGTCGTTCCTCTTCCTTCTGCGGACTTTTTGCCGTCTAGACGAGTTGCTTAAGCAGCCGGGGAAAGTAATTTAATTCGGGAAAATCTCGAGAAGAATCCCCCGACACGCCGCCCTTATTTGCGCCGCGACCCGTGAAAATCGGGCACAATTATATTTTCGCCTCCTTCTTAGCTGATTTCCTCTGCAATTCCGCACTGCCGGAAGTGAAGAGTCGGAAGCAAACCCAGATATAATTTATTTTTATGAGGGAGGAGTTAATGCTGCAGAATGCGTAATTCAGTAGACACAAGAGTGGAACTGAAGTTTTAATAATCTCCTGATGATGTGAATATGGTTGGTGAAAGGAGCGCATGAGGAGAAATATAGAGTTTTGGTAATAGTGCAAAATATGTTTCAGTTGGTAAGCCGTTGTGGATTTTGGTGGATTAATGTTAATGGGCATTTAACTATGATGGTTTGAACAGTTTAGACAGTGGCTTTAAAACCGAGTTTTTCCAATTAAATCAGGGATTTTAGAAATATATTAAGAGGGGATTCTAATTTAGAGGCTTGATTCTTATACTAGTTTTGCGATTTTTATTCGCATAAAAAGTATGCCAATAAGAATGCCCTTTGAAATGGGACCACCTCATTTTGGAAGTGGATGAAGGATTTTCAATATTTTTTTTTTTTTGATAGTGTAGTACTCCAAAAGTACTTTTTAACTATATTATTAATTTTAAAATTTGGTCAGGCTGTTTCCGCCTTTTCTGACTATGAAAATTATTTATACGGTTAAAGAAAACTTTTGGAATATTATAATATCAAAAAAAAAAATGAAAATCGGTCAACGCCCTCCAAAATAATAGGATGGTTCAATTTCATATGGCATACAGTGTTTGTTTTGTATGTACATTTATATAAAATCATGTATACATGTTTGTGATTTTCATAGCACATTTTAAATACAATTTTCACAACACTGTTTATAAATAATTGCACTATAGGCTACTCGGTATCCTCATTTCAAAGAAAAGTTTTTTTTAAATCATGTTTGACTAAGATAAAGTTATCTTATCTAAATAAAAAAAAATGCGAGTGGTCGATGTTTTTACTCTTTTTTTTTATTGGAACTTTTGTCACTTGTTTTTTAATCAATGAATTAACTTTATTTTAATTCAGTCGATATCTACAAATACGCTGAGAGAATGTGAAATATTTCAGCCCAACAGAGCCAGTACTCGTATATTTTGATATATCATCAAAATGTCACCAGTTCAAAAAACGTTATTTTGAAGAAAACACGTTTTAAGTTTCTTCAACATATAACTCCAGTATAACGTGGAAAACATGTTAATTTGCATTAACATTTAATCTGCAACGTCGAGTCATAAAGGGTATAATGTTATGTAGGTTACAAATCTGGCAGTCTTGTAGGTCACTGGAGAATATGAATGTTAACGTCTTGCAGGAATTTAGAGGTGACCTTAGCAATATGCAAATGGGAATTGTCTTGTTGAATAGTGATATTTAGAATTCGAAAATGCCGGCTTAACCCATGTAAAACTGCATTTACCTATCCAGCGTTCCCGCATGAGATCGGCGTACTACCGCGCAGACGTGAGTCCCGGGATATCGGGAAGGATCGGTCTGTGGCGTGGGTATGCAGGGGTAAGAAATACACGCGTATATAATTTACAAATCGCTTAAAAATACGGTTTATTATAGTCCAAAAGTTAATAGTAACCAAGATACAGGGTATCTAAGTTAGAATTTTATTTTAGATTTTCTTAGATATTTTTTTAAAACCAACATTTTTGCACAAAATTTATTGGTTGGTGTTTTTTTTTTTTGGTGATTTTTTTTTGTGAAGAATTTTACTTACATATAATTGTTATGTAATAAAAATGAATTTTGGCTGCTTATTATATTTACGTTTTAAAGAGTAATTAAAAATATCTTACTTACGGACATCTCTTAAATGTCCGCGTAACGTAAGTTTTACTGTGTCCCTTTGTAATTGGACACCCTATATTTTCTAGTTAGTGGCAATGTTCGACACTTTTTCTTTGGTTTTATGAGACACACCGGAAATTTCTTTCAGAACACCGAACAATAGATCGTTTTCTGGCTCTGCCCTACTTATTTTAATTTCTTTGTTTTACAGCCAGTCAAAAGCGGCTTTTAGCGTAATTATAATGGCTGTTAAGAAACGAACCCGCAATTCAACGAAAACAAACCGCCGATTAATCATCCGAACCCCGAATATTAAAATCCGATCCGGAAACTGCTACCGGGGTCACTTCCTTTCGTCGTAATAATAAAATTGACGCGACACAGTAGCGAGCCGAACTTCGAGTCCGACTCGAAATCTCTAATCGCCGGCTCGTACACGCGAAAGCTTTTAAATTAACTACCTTAATTATGAATTGGTGAATATGGTGACTTTTAGTTGATGAGTACTTTTAGTAGTCAGCGTAATTGCACCCCATACGAATACCTGTAGTGGACAGTATACGGAAATGAATCAGAAGTACATATATACATATTTGTTTTACTTTACCCAGTAGAGATCTAAGTAACGAGCGTTCAACAAAATTTTACCGCAAAGTACGCTTTGCCAATTCAAACGTATGTCCCTCACAGGCTGTTTGCTTTAGGTGATTCTGTCCTTACTCTAGAGGTCCTAGCACAACCAACTTGCCAAGATGGTCCACCAACAACTGGCACTCTAGTATGGCCTGTTAGCGACGGATCCGTCATACTAGAAATAATATACCCCGGAAGCTGTGCTGGAATCGGAAGTTGCAGCGATGTCTTGGGATAGGCTACCACATATTGTGCTGATCAACAAGGAACAATGAAGAGGGATCATCATAGACATCGCAGTGCCACTTCCCCACAACATTAAAGACTGAACGGGAGAAGATACGAAATACGAAAATCTATCAATCGAGATGAAACGCCTATGGAAACTGGAGAAGGTGGAGACATACGCCCTAGTAATATCGGCAGATGGAATGATTACGATCAAATTCATCAAAAACATCGCGGCATTAGGACTGTCTTATAATATTATTAGACTTGGCCAGAAGGCAGTTGTACTACAAACATGTCATATTGTAAGAAAGGTTTTGGGACAGGATGCATTTCCTCCCTTCGCCTGAGCCTAATTTCTGCTGGAGGCGGGGATGAGATATCAAACCATCACTGTCTACAGCAGGAATGGGTGAATGTTTCTCAGCGTTTACGCTGAGAAGTGTAACTATAAAGTCGGCGAAATAAATAGTTTAATGAAAAAGCAACACAAACTACTGTTACTTATCCCTTTTTGAAAAGGAAAATGTGTCAACGTAGTTGATTAATAATGAAATAATATATAGGTATATTAGAACCATATCATTGCATATATTCCAAATTAATCATGTTTTATTTTATGGTTTACTGTTGCCACTGACAAGTTGCGATAACAAGTTGGTAGATTGTTAAAAATGTATGGCAGCCATGTAGGAAAAAGAAGATTTGAACACTGTACATATTTTTATACGAAGAAATAGAAATCGTACTCTCTATTTGTCTCAAATTCCTGTAGTGAATTTCAGAACGCCAGTTTATTTTTTATATAAACACTCAGATTTCTTGGTCTTTATTGTATTTAGAACAAAACCAATAAAGTGTATAAATCTCCTTTCAGACATGTTCAGTAAATTGAAATTACATAGATAAAGAGAAATATGTATGTCCAACCTGTGGCACGACTGTAAAATATCTTACAACTATTCTGTATTTTCTGTAAACGATATTTATCCGCTTGCGTGAGGCAAGGGCCATTTATTACGTCTGCATAATTTAAATGAGAACCATGGTTTCAGTAAGCAACATTTTTGTATTGCTATCTAGATATTGTTTAAACGGAATTTCTTTCTTTAACTATTTTAAAGAAAGAAATGATTTTTTACATATATCGCTTATGTGACCAAATAATCTTATTTCGTAATTGAGAGGATTTGCCAAACATAATATTCTGACTTTTATTTGCATTTATCATTAAAGCATTTTTTATCCAACCATAAATGAGTTTTAAGTTGTTATTTATAGGGTCAGCAGCAGTGGAAAAGTTGGAGGGTGGGAAACTGTATAGAAGCTGAATATCGTCGGCATAGATATGTATATAAATTGCCAAGTGGAATGATTTTCATTTTTCCATTTTCCATTGATTCTACTGTTATTTCTAATATAAATTTTAGGTGAAACACGCCTCTGTTCTTCATTTAAAATGAATTCTTTTTTTTGTTTTTTTGCTCTTTATTTTCAGTTCTATTCGAAAAAAGGTATCAAAAACGTTTAGAAAAACGTGGAGGTATTTTTTATCTCATTTAGTCTTTCGAATAACCCTTAGCATTACATTAGCTTAACATTAGACGCAACAAAAGGAAACCCAAGTGCGTAGCCAACCCTCCGACTTTATATCCCGAGTTTATATCCCGAAATAATATAATTTATAAGTCTTTGAAAAGTTCATCAGGTTTACTTTTCCTTTTCAGTGTTTGTAAGCCCGATTTAGAAATTAATAGTTAATGTGTAAACAATTTACTTTATATTTGAATTTTATTTTACGAAGAACCTCCCCCTCCCTCCATTTGTAAGTCCTAGGTCCATTACTGAACAAACTTTAAAACATAATTTGTGAACATTTACTAAGTTGAATCTATCAGAAAAACTGAACCTAATGAAAGGAGTAGGACTGTAGATCACTTACATAGCTAACCTGCGAGAGCGAATTAAAATGAAACTGGGACAGAAATCCCTAAAGAAATAAACGGACCTCGAATAAGTCCAACTTCCGCAGCGCTGGCCAACGGTAGCAATTGAAAGCTCCGTTTAACCCCGGTGGAGGTCCACAAATTGACTTTAAAACAAATTATAGCTCCATTAAGAGCGATTCAGTATGCAGTGCCCGACGGTTATGCTGCACCCGGTGCAGTTGCAGTGTTTACACGCGGCCGTGTCCTGGGTCGCGGATAACCGACCCTACGTTTGCATAAGACACGGTGTCTATTTTACGAACAAATATTGATATACGAGGTGTGTAAATTAAGTAATGAGACTGTCTTTTTTTATTCGAACAGAATTACAATTCAGTATTGTCTCCTTCAAAATAACTTCCTTGGGAAGCCACACAGCGCTGGAGACGGTTCTTCCATTCCTCATAGCAGTGCTGTAACTCATATACTGGAATAGCCTTCAGCTGATGGATTACAGCCATTTGAATGTTTCCTATAGTCCCAAAATGACGTGCCTTGAGGTAATTTTTCAATCACAAGAAGAGCAAAAAGTCACAAGGACTCATGTCAGACGAAGAAGGAGGATGAGAATCCACAGGAATGTTTTTATAGGTTAAACACTCATTTACTGAAATGGCTGTGTGACAAGGCGCATTGTCGTGATGCAACGTCCAGCTGTTCTTGATGTTTGGTCTCACACGCATGACCCTTTCTCAGGAACCTCTCTGTAAAAGTATTGATTTACTGTTTGGCCTGGAGGCACAAACTCTTTGTGGACAATTCCCTGGATATCAAAAAAGCAAATCAGCATGCATTTGATCTTCTACTTGCTCATTCTTGCTTTTTTGAGGTCTTGGAGAGCTTGAAGTGTGCCATTCCATGCTTTGGCGCTTGATTTCCGGGTCGGGGAAGTCTCATCGCCATGTAATGACGCATTCCATAAAATGGAAATCATTTTCAATCGACTTCAAAAAGTCAAGACACCTTTCTCTCCGGATGTCCTTTTGATCCTGCGAAGCTTTTTTCGGAACCATTTTTGCGTGGAATTTTATCATCCCCATTTCGTTAGTCTAAATCTGATGAACAGTGGTGTGATTCAAATTTAACTCTTCATCGATCATTCTTATCGTCAACCGACGATCTGAATGCACAAGATCCCGTATTCTATCGACATTTTCATCGGCTCTTGAAGATGAAGGTCTTCCGCTGCGAGGTTCATCTTCAATTGACTCTCTGCCTTCTGAGAATACTTTCAACCACAAGTGAATGTATTGTGTAAAATACGATATATCCTCAAAATTTTTAAAATGCGATATATCAAGGAGAAAAAAAGATTTTTGAGCAAACTCATTTGAAAAAAACACCTGTCTTTTCAGATCCGTGGCATAGTTTTTTCAGAAAAAAAAAATCGTAATGATACATAACCTCAAAAACGTATTTTACGGAATCTTATAAATCGCTATCTCATCATATTGCTATCTTATCTTATATATTGCTATTTTATAAACAGCAATTAAACTAACTTGCAGCTTATACATTTGCTTTGCATATGTAAGACCTAAAAATTTCAAAATGCGATATCTTGATGAAAAAAAAGATATTTGAGCAAACTCACGGCATTTGGAAGAGAATGACTTGCACTTTAAGATCATAAACACAGTTTTTTGAGAAAAAAAATTTCGCGATGATACATAACCTCAAATATAGAAGAAAATATCGTTTTTTGCACTTTGAAATTCTGAGGCCGTATTCGGATCAGCGACCCTCAAACTACGCGAAATGCATCATTCAAAATACATTTTTCAAGTCGAGCTGTGTTATAGATAGCAGAATATGTTCCGTATTTTTGTATCTTTTTTTTTTATATAAAGAATTGTCTTCATTAAGTGAACATTTAAAATATTCTCTCAAATACAAAAACTTTCTAGGATATTTTACCATGAACTCGTTGTTCACGCTGTTTTTTTGATGTGTATGATTTACATTTTTTGTATAACTTTTTTTTAATGTTTATGCCTCATTATTTCCTAATCATCTACGCCACTGGAATATCTCCCAACAAAAAAAAATGCCACAAAAAAAACTGGTCAAACCCAGAAGGTAGACCCCTCTACTCCCATGTACTTTGACGCGCTGAAACCGATTATGACATTAAAAATTTATTTTAACCATTGAATTTTCCGCTAGCACCCCCTTACGGGTTGAAATGGAAATTTTTATAAAAATTTCAAATTTATAACACCAAATATGACAATAAAAAATTATTTTAGTTGTACCATTTTCCATTAGCACCCCTTTACGACCCACCTGAGGGTTTGAATTGAAGTTTTTATAAAAATTACAAATAAATGTATATTCTTACGTATTTTAGTGGTCTAAAACCGAATATTTCATTAAAAATGATTTTAGTTGTACCATTTCCTCCTAGCACCCCCTTAAGATCCCCTCTGTAGGAGTTCGAAATAGAACTTTTTATAAAAATTTAAAACTTATACGTGTTATGAGGTATTTTGGTCTACTAAACCAGGAAATGTAACACCAACACCACCTTGCGACCGCCGTCGGGAAAAATGTGCCTTTAATAAAAATTTAAAATGTACATATCCTCTAATGCTCTTTTACATGTAATTGTAAAGAACAATTTTCATAAGAAGTGAAATTTTGACCCCCTGAGGGGGGGTACAGGGGAGGTAATGGGGCGGTCCAGGGGTGATTGAGTGGTTGAAATCATTTTTTATTGTCTTGATCAGTTTTAGTGCAACAGAATACCTAGGAATACGCATCAATTTGAAATTTTTTATAAAAACTTCAATTTTAATCCCTCAGGAGGGTCGTAAAGGGGTGCTAATGGCAAATAGTAGGTACAACTAAAATCATTTTTTATTGTCACATTTGGTTTTAGAACGCCAAAATTCATAAAAATACACATACATTTAAAATTTTTATAAAAACCTCAATTTCAACCCGTAAGGGGGTGCTAGCGGGAAAATTCAATAGTTAAAATCAATTTTTAATGTCATAATCGGTTTCAGCGCATCAAAATACATGCGGATATAGGGGTCTACCTTCTGGGTTTGACCAATTTTGTTTGTGGGGCTGTGTTATTATGTGCCAGCCAACTTTTCCTACTTCCCTAAGGTTATCCCACTCTCCCTTTCGCCCCTCGCTCTCCCCCCGACCGCCGCCGTCAAACTATCCGATCCGGAAAAGTGCCCGGTAATCGCGACGATGTCCCCTGTCCGCGTCCTGTCAGCTGGGGAACGGGGGGCCAAATTGAAAAAAAATCCCGGCCGAGAACTTTTTCCCTGCCGCCATCCTATTAAGTCCCCGATCGAGAACAGGCGCGCTCACTCATCGAATCGCCATTAATCTTTTACATCCGCATCCCCGCTGAGAAGCGAAAGTATTGAATCTGCGAAAAAAAAATTCGGAGATAATCGTCGTTTAAATAACGTTAGGACGGTCTGCATGCTACTTTAAGATAACATTGTAGGTATAATAGCTAATATACAGTGTGTCCCACTTAAAGTCTATCCACCTTTCTAGAATCTTTATTTATAGTCCGATTTTCATGAACTTTTTTTTAGTAGATATGTCTCACAAAAAAGCATTGACCTCCCTTGTAGTAAACTCATGGCCAACTAGAAATTCTTTTTTCATGCGAAAAATCAAGAAATACCACAAGCGATTTTTTTAAGAAATAATTTTCATCGGATTATTAATCAGAACCATCAAAAACTGGGTCGTACCAATTTTTATTGGGTTTGAATATAGGGTGTTGGGAGTTGTTATGTCGAAGTTTTTCAGTTGTCAAACTTTTGACTAGTGGCTGTTACAATAATTGTCGCAGCAAATTGTGACAACCTGTACAATTATTGTAAAATAAATAATGGCTATCATTTAATGTAACCCTTGCTATTATATAATTGTAAGCCTTGTCAATTAAAGAAGATTATAAATTGAAGATAAGATTAGAAGTACATATTTTTTGCTTGGTCAATTTTGATGACTTTTTTTGGATGGCTCGTTAGTTTCTTGTAAGAGCGACAACTTTTGAACGCTTTAAGTCTTAAGTTTAAGTTCTTTATCCAAAACTAACGTACGGGTACATTGATTAATATATATTCAAGGTTATCATAAACTCAGGAATATAATTTAAGTTCTTATACAGTTTTAGGAAATTGAGATAATTTCAAAAATGAATAGAAATCTAATTTCCACAATAATGGAATTTTATTGTATCTAATAGTGGTTCACTTTAAGCATAAATAAACTTGAATCGTTCATAAAAAAAAATAATAAAAAAATTACAATTAAACCCCTATATACATATACCTTACCTATCTTATAAAAGAAACAGAGGTCGGCCCTGTCATTGTCAATTGAAAAGTTCAAGGTGGTCGCCATGATTTTTTCAAAGATTCCCAGCATTGTAGAGAATTCAAAATAAGCGTTATGCCACCTAGTGGTCGTTCGACAAACTAATTACTGTGCCATTGTTTATTGAAGCATCCGTTCATTTCTGTTTGTGAGTTGTACCATTAAAAACTAAAATACTCCTTTTGTAACGAATCAGTATTGTTGTGTAAATTTGGGAAAAAGGATAGCATAAATAGACGCCAGACTTGAATATTAAAAATTAAAACTGAAGATAGGAAAGCCTGTTTTCTTCATTTTGCTGAGGGTGATTATTTTTATCGATGTTTTAGAATTTTAAGGTTAATATTAAGATATTAGGTATACATTTTGCCTATTTCAAGTCAAGGAAAAAGCTGAAGTTAGTGAAAAAATCTGCAGTACTTACCTTCAAAGAAATTACCTTTGCAAATGAACAATGGTGGAGAACATTCAGAACTCTTCGAATGAAAAAAAAATCGCGATGAAAGACTGAAGATACTCAGTTTGAGTGCCTTCTTCTACTTAAAAACATAATTAGTATGTTAAACAATTTCTTAAAAAAAAACAACATAGATATAAGGTATATCTATGTTTTTTATAGGAACTGATTCTACTTTTTCTAAAAAAACCTAACCAACCTAAAAACGTATCTTATCTTATTCTTATCTTATTTCTGTCAAAACTAGAAATCAATATAATATAATAAATAAATCAATATAATAAAAAGAAAATCAATATAATTTATGTCAGCAACTTATAAACGATGGACCTTAATATGCACATACATATTATCACAAACAGTGACTTAAGGGAAGAAATAATAAAATGGTACACAACAATCCCAAAAAAAAGCGAAAAATTGAATTTGAATAGTAATTAGTTCCCAAATTTTCCGCAGCGGCGCTGGCTTCTTATATTCTGACGTCTATCGGTGGCGCTTGTGGCACTGTAGATCCCAAATGACGAAGAAATCCACAGGGTCAGACATTTTTCAATCTATTTATTGATATTTCAATTATTCTAAAAACATTAATTGGTGCCATTTTTTACTAAAAGCAAATATCCACACTTAATGTATAAAAACTCGGCAGGTATTGCAAAAAATGATTGCAGAAGCAGTGATTTTCGTCTTTTTTTCAGGTTGCGCGTGGAGAAGGCGGGAGGCGGCTGGTGCCCAAAACAGCAAGTGGAGCGCGGCATCAGGGAGTTCATCCAGGTGGACCTGGAGGACGTGCACATCATCACCGGGATCCAAACGCAGGGCAGGTACGACAGGGGTAGGGGGGCAGGAGTACGCAGAGGAGTACACTGTGGAGTATTGGAGGCCGGGCTTGGAGGAGTGGAAGGAGTACAAGCGATGGGACGGAAAGCAGGTACGTGTTAACCAGATTCACAACTTTGGAGGTTATTAACATGCGTTTATTGTTTATATACAGGGTGTCCCATTTAACCTGACAAATATCGACATGTATCTCAAAAAAAGTGGGTAATGAAATTTATTCGTTTCGAAAGAGGACATCCAATGATACCAAACTCGTCACTCCTTGGGGTGGGGCGAGAGTAAACTTTGAAATTTGAAATGGAAACCCCCATTTTTTATTACACATCCGCATTCTATGCACAAAATACGTAGGTTTTGTCCGTAACTTTTTTTTATTTATAATTGATACCCCTGTAATCGCAAGAAACATTTGTTTGTTTTCGTATTCGCGGCACAAACACATCGAATCGAAAAGACAAATTATTAGTATTACAAGTATTAAACATTTTCAAAAAAGCTAGCAAACGTTACCAAAATCTACCCCACACCCTCAACTCACCGTAGTAGGATGAGTTGTAACGTTCGAATGTCAAATGTAAACCGACATTTTTCATCGCAGAATTAGATTTTACATGTTATGTAAATTTTTAATGAAATATTTCATATTTCATTCAATTAAATTTTCATTTCAAGTTACCCAGGAACAACGACGAGGACGTAGTAGTTTTCTGTTCACTTCAGGGTGGTTATTTTATGTGAGTTACCTCGCTCTCACCATTTAATTAAATTAAATACTCAAAATGATGACCTTGAACTTCAATGCATTTGTTGATTCGTACTTCAAATGCCTGTATGCATTTTATAAGTATGTCTGGTGTAATTGTGGCGCAAGTGTCCTTGAATAGCTTTTGATATCATGGGATAGCTTTTTTAAAAATATTAAACACGTGCTTTTTGTCTTTTCGATTCCATCTGTTCTTTTTCCGAGAATTACGAAAAAAAAATATATTTCTTGCTATTACAGGGCCATTTGTCACGAATAAAAAAAGTTTCGGAAAAAAACATATGTATTTTGTGGCGGAGAATCCGAATGTGTAATAAAAAATGGTTGTTCCCATTTGAAATTTCAAAATTGCTCGCCGCCCCACCCCAGGGGGTATGACTGTGGGGTCGGGATCATTCAGGTGTCATTGGATGCCCCCCTTCGAGACAAACAAATTTCATTACCAATTTTTTTTTTTGGTGCGATGTGGAGTTTTGGAATATTACGATTTGTCATATTAGATGGGACACCCTGTACATTAAAAAATAGTACTGTACAGTTTAATATTTTAGAAGAAAATTGTAAAGTATTTTTCACTTTATACGTACGTTTCATTCAAAATATTTTACAACTTAACACTCACCTTTAAAGTACTTTACCCTTTAACATTGTAAATTACACTTACACTTTTTGGACCAGCAATAATAAAACCAAAAGGGGTAATAGACGCTCCATTGGAGCGTCTACATGGGGTAACGTTGAAATGGTAGAATAGATAAGTGATAACGGATAATCCAATTATACCATAGCCACAAGTGAATTTGCAACGAATTTTGAAAGATGATTTGAGGTATCATTTATTATCCCAAATTTTCAAGCGGACAAACCTCTAAAGGATGCTCTAAACGATCAATCGCGAAAAAAAGGTAATGATCCTAGGACAATTTCCGTCAATCATTACTCTTTCCGAATCACGCAGAAAATTGAGTAAATGTTCATGAGTAGCGGTTTCTCATAACTCCTTGGAGCACCGTGTTTTTTCTTTTTTTTTTTAGATAGAGAAAGAAATTTTTCAAACTTGTTCACCGCCAAAATCAACAACAGGTTAGAAGAAACAACAGGTGTGCACTACTCCACTTGACGTACTTCCACTAGGGGGTTATATCGAAAGCAGAAGGGCTGATTAGGTGATTGAAGCGCGCGAGACAGCAGATGTGTTAGGGCTCCTTTAGGCTACGGTTCTGCCAACATTTTAACAATAATGATTCTGCGTTCGAAAAAGATTTTTTTCTGATGAGGCTTGGTTCCATCTTTCGGGCTAGGTTAACTCTCAGAATATGAGACTTTGGAGTGCAGAAAACCCTCACTTTTATATTGAATCTCCACTACACTCACAATACAATGGAGTGTAGACCGCTGTGAGCAGAAGGAGGATTATTGGATCTATTTTTTTAACGGATCGCTGAATGCGGAGAGGGAGAAATCTGAACACCTTTTGTACAAATGTTATATAATTGTAATGATATATCAAATATGGGCAGTCGTCATTTTCTTTAAATAGTATCTAATTTTTTCGAAAATATAGTTCCTTTTAGAGATGAAGATTTTTTATTCCTGTTTGTTATATATCCGGTAAAAGTACCCATCACAAAATGTGACATCCTTGACAATTCAGTTATAAACCACAGATTATAGGAAGTTTTAGGTTATAATTTAAGATTAAGAATAGCAATACGTTTTTATTGCTCGGCCATGACGTTTTTTTTTTGGCTGTCTCGTTACATTAACCCTTAGTATCATCATTTTCTTTATCACTAAAAAATTATGGTCACGGCCTTCAAAAATTGTCAGTTACCTAAAACTGACACACTTTTGTTGATTTCTTTACCAAATGTTCCCAGGCTAACCAAATTTTACTGCACCGCGAGGTAATCGAAATCAGTTTTCTCGACAACTGTCTGCAATTCTTCCGCTGTCAACCGGTTTCTACGCCTCCTGGCTCTCAAAGTACGCCGTTTAAGTATCCCCAACTATGCGGGGATCGACTTTTAAATCGAGTGGTCGACGGCAGCGAGCAAACACCATTGGAGCGTCTACATGGAGGTAAGCATCAGCTTCAGTGCACAGAGCTTGAATGTACACAATGCACAAAGCAAAGAACCTACGCCATAAGCAATAACAATAATAAAAATGGCGTGATTTGTGATCATTGGTTTTTTGTTGGACTATAATTTATAGAGTGACCTTGATGCGACAATAACCCCCTTTAAGATTTCGGGCTGCCCTCGGTCGAAGCAGACGTCTACCCCTCGTTCGTTTATTTTAATCGCCCCCCGACCGCGACTTTTATGTGCGGCTTACCCCATTATTGACTTTCGTTATCGCTTCGCGCGGCGTTTCTTTATTTTCGTCGGGGCAAAAAGTGTGTTTTTGCGCGCTGCCGGTGACCTCTCGTCTTAAAAGTCGATCCCCGCGTAATTGGGGATACTTAAACGGCGTACTTTGAGAGCCAGGTGGCGTAGAAACCGGTTGACAGCGGAAACATTTCCGGCAGTTGTCGAGGAAATTGGTTTCGATCACCTCGTGGTGCACTAAAATCTGGTTAGCCTGGGAACATTTGGTATTTTCCTATTTGAGCAAAAACACTTTAAACGCACTAGCTTGATTAGAATAACAACATATTTAAATGCTCCGGTATATTGAAACACGAATCCCTTGAGGCATTAAATAGGACAAGGGGATAACAACTATCTCGAGCAAACTGAAAGAGTATACGCATTTTTCCATCAGATGTGGGATAAATGCCTCGTCCTTGTTGTTGTTATTTGTTGGTACGCGAAGTGAAAAAGTGATTGTGAAAAAGAAATCGCCACAGTTCAAGAAGAGTGTTTTGGTTAAGGATTTATTCTTTGACGGGGGTAATAAGTAATGGAAACCTGGGTTTAAAGAGCCGATGGTGGTTTTAAATAAATGATTCGAGAAAACATAATGGGTTGTCCTGTGAATATGATGAGATACGATGCGTTGATGGTTTGTTGCCGTGAAGCATACCGATAAATAGACAGTTTTGTAAAGTCTGTCTAGTTTTGTTGTCGAAAATGTTGGGAAAATTATCAAATGAATGCTTTAAATGGGCCTTGGAGGAAAGGTCTTATGAAGGAGCAAGCCGTCGATATGATGGAGCAAGCCTTTCAAAGGGGTTAAGTAAGGTTGTAATTGAAAGTATGGGCAGGTTAGTCCAGATTTTAGAGAAAAAAAGTGTGTCAACTACTTGGTAAGTGTTAACTCAAATTTCTGTATTATTGTTTTATGGTTTAATAGAGTGATGCCACCTAGGTAAATACTAAATTAAATAGTTTGATTGTCACAAATCATTGCCCGGTAGTCAAATGGGGAATCAAAATACATTAACCTGTATTTGGATTGGCTTAGAAAGGAGCAAATGTGTTTACTGATACCCAGTAACGTCAAATGTAACATTTCTTGGTGTGAATATGTATTGAAACTAATTGGAAAAATGCACAGTGAGTCCTAAGTAATATCGGTATATATGTAGATAATGTGTACTGGAGATAAATCATTTAACATATTTTATTGAGATTGATTTATGACATTTATTTGAGGGTAATCCCACCCTTTTGTCTAGTGTATTAGTTAGTTGTTAAAAAAAATATGTAAAAGGTATTGTTCATCTGATTGTCAACTAAACGCATAGTTTGCAATACTTATGAATTTTTAGGTTTTTGTGTTTGTACGTATTTGTTTTGATATTCGTACTAAGTATTTATTTTCGTAAGGGTGCCATATAAATATATATAACTATTGGATAATTAAATACTGTGGAAATCTACAGTAATGTATGTATGTATGTAAACCTTTAAAGTCAAATTCATTAAAGGCTTTTATTCATGTCCATGGATATTATTTGATAGACACTGTAATTTTAGTTCGACGCAGATCCTCCTGAGATATTTGTATGAAGTGACAGATCTGTAATATATTTTCCGTAATGTTCCAATAGTTGTACTTTTGTAATGGTTTTGTGATTTGTTTTAAATATAATTACCATAAAAGTAGACCGCTGTGCGATTAGTTCACCACCTGCCCAACATATTCTTAGAATATTTCTTATAGAATATCGAGCTCTGAAAAAGCAATAGGTACACTGTAGATGTTGAACAATAATATAAATAAAGTCGTTTTAATGTTACAATGGTAAAGAAATAACACAAGTATGTCAGTTGTAGGTAACTGGCAATTGTTTCAAGGCTGTGACTTTTTTAGTGATACACAAAATGATTATTGACTATTTTAAAAAAATGGCGACCGCCCATATTTGATATATCCTTCTTGCAGTTCGTCGTTATGCAACATTTGTAGAAGGGATTTTAAGGTTTCTAAACGGTACCTCTCCGCATTTAACGTTCCTTAAAAAAAAAATAGGTCCAACAATCCCCTTTCTGCTCACAGCGGACACTCCATTTTTTTTGTGAGTGTAGTGGAGTTTCAAAATAAAAGTGAGGGTTGTCTGCACTCCAAATTATCTTATTCTGAGAGTTAACCTAGCCCGAACGATGGAACGAAGCCTCATCAGAAAAAAAAATACTTTTTCGAACACAACATCATAATCTTAAAATGGTAGGTAAAGGAAAACGTTTTACTGACCGACTAAAAGGGTTGAAACGAATGACTGCATCTGGAAAACGTCCCTGAAGTCCTCATATGCAGCTTTTATTGAATATACCCAGTTCCCATTGATTCTACTGTCATTTCTAAAATAAATTTCAAACAATACACGCATCTTTACTTTACAATTCTGAAGCCACTGTCAAAAGTTTGACAACAATGAAGTTTCTTTTCGAGTTTCGACATGAGCGCTGTTTCTATATATCTCGTTCATAGCCAGAATTGATGAGTTGAATAATATAAATGTCTTTAAATTTCATGATATTGAAACTGACAAAGGCAACAACTTCACAAGAACTTAAGAGCTCGGATCTTTTAACGAAGTATGACGGGAAAAGTAACCATAATACAGGCTAGCACTGAAAATCTAAAACACTTTTAAAGTAGAGCGGAACGTGGAAGGGGTTTCTTCCTCCTCCTCCTCCTCCTCCAACCGCTTGTTTGGCATGCGGTTTTGCCTTAATTATTCGGAAATCTAAGCATGGAAGCTCCTCCTTGTGGTGAGCACCCCATAATCTGTCCTTCCACAATAGTTGAGATATTTACTGGTGGCGTATGAATGTGTGTTTTTAAGGAATACAAAAAGTTGCCGTTTTAAGGATAGTCAAACTTATAATCCCTTTAGTTAAAATTTAATTAACTCACAACGGTTTATTTAATTTTCACAAGTTTCCACTTAAATACAACGAGCGCTATGCATCATATTATACCCTCGACTAATCGTAATTATTGCAGTATCGTTAGCAACCCCCACCACTGACACTGGTAAATTACACTAAACTTTGTCTTTTTTTCCTCCGACCACTCGCATGATCCGTTTCATAATTTGGTTGTTGTACTGTAGATGACAATGTCGTCATAATAAACGAATTTTTTGTCCAGTTTCGTATATTCTAATTTCAAACCGAATTTATGCCAAATATTAAAGTGTGCTGTTGCGAACGGAATGTATCGTTAGCAGCAGGAAAATTTAATCCAATCAATTTAGCTATTCGGACACAGCAATGCATCTATGTCATTAGTGTTATAAACTGTAGTACGAAATGGTATTGATATTTAGCTCGCCTAGAATGCCTATAATAGTTAGAACCAAATGCCATAGATGCATTAGACGTACCTACGTAATGAACTGCTGATTTGATAATTATTTGAAATTAAGCTTTTTGCTTGAGCGAGCAAACTAAACATTTCGTCTAACAATAATGATTTGAATACGTAAAGGAAAATAAACATAAAATACGAGGTGTGACTATAAATAAACCGTACTGATCGTTCTGCAGACAAACGGTTAGAGCGTCAAGCTCAAATTATACATAACCGAGCCACGTGATACCCCTCTCTCTATTCCTGTTATTGTCAAAGTTGCGCTCCGGTCAATTGAGTCGTGGCCTTTGTTCGAAGTAGTCTTTGTGACTATGTTCCGTCGGAAAATGTTAAATATTCAAGTAGAGATACGCGTCAATCTGGAACTTACGTTACTACATTGAGGTCCAGACTACTCTTTGTGAGCGAGTAAAAAGACGATGACCTGAATTCTGGAAAAACAAGTCATGATTCCTTCATCAAAATATCGTTTCCGGTTCGCACTGAACTATCCAGCATCATGTTTTTGGCCAAGCATGGGATCTTTGTGTTAGAACATCAACCCTATTCACCGGGTCTCGCCCCATGTGACTTTTTCCTATCCCCAAAATCAAATTAGCATAGGAAGGAGCCACATTTGAAACAGTAAAAGCTATGTCAGAAAATCCGACGGACATCATGGACATGCTTTCAAAATCCTGGAGTAGGTTTTCTTGGAGTTTCTTTCTGCTTTCAAAAACTAATTTACAGCAGTGCTATGAATAATGGAAAATCGTATGGTGCAGTGTAAGGATCTTGGAGGGATGTATTTTGAAGGAGATAATGTTATAATTGTGAAAGAAAATCAATAAAAGGTTTTATAGCACTAATCCGTTTTTTTTTGTAGCCACACCTCGTATCGTGAATTTTGTCGCTCGAGCCATAGGGGAGTCAAAAAAGGGCTTTCATAGCAAGGTGAAAAAAGACCTAATAATGTATTGTTACGGCCGACCATAAGGCCATTAAGAGGGTGAAATGGGGAATTGAAATTCATCCCCAAAATACATTATTTTAGAATACCTCGAAAACCAGTGGAAATAGAAAAAAACCCTAAATTGACAAAATGTTTCACTTTATGAGAGCTACCTTTTAGGCTATATAGCGATTGCTTGCTTTATGGGGGTTGAGGGTGAACCAAATATTACCATATTTCATCCCCGGGAACATACATAAATCAATTTAATTAAAATTGCGTACAGAACAAGTTTAAGTAAAAACAACATCGACGTGTTTTTGCTCCTGGCTGTTAGTTGTGTAGTTGTAAATATATATATATACAGCATGTCCGAATCTATAAATATGTAAAACAACAATTATATGACGATAAAATAAAACTTATTATGTGGAAGCCATTGCAAAATACTAGTAATTGTACGGATTCAAATTACGTGATATTGTACAGAGTGCAATAGAGTGCAAAAGTGCAATAAGGTAACCAGGAAATGTTAAAGGTCCTTTCCTTTAATATTAATGAAACTCGGCAGATTTGTACAATACCAAAATTATGCGACATACATTCTTTATGAATACCTATAAAGTCGTTGGGGGGGGGGTGATATTATGGGAAATTAAAGGTCTCTTTCAAACTTCAACATTACGGAATATCCTTGAAAAATCAAAAAGGTGGAATAAATGTAAATATATAAAAATACCTTATTTCACAATACTTTATTTCACAAAAGCTAGTTGTTGAAGTAACTCCTCCCTCGAAGATATACACGAGATGTGTAAATTAAGTAAATTAATGAGACTAATTTTGTTTATTTTTTTTTATTCGAATAGAATTAATTTATTTCCTTGGGAAGCCACACAGCGCTGGAAACGGTTCTTCCATTTCTCATAGCAGTGCTGGAACTCATATACTGGAATAGCATTCAGTTGGTCGGTTACAGCCGTTTGAATGGTTTCTATGGTCCCAAAATGACTCCCCTTGAGGTGATTTTTCAATCTCGGGAAGAGAAAAAAGTCACAAGGACTCAAGTTAGGCGCATAAGAAGGTTGAGGAGCCACAGGAATATTTTTACTGGCTAAAAACTCGTTTACTGAAATGGCTGGGTGTTTGGTCTCACACTCATGACCCTTTTTCGAAGTTATCCAAGAACATCTCTGTGAAAGTGTTGATTTAATGTTTGGCCTGGAGGCACAAACTCTTTGTGGACAATTCTCTTGCTGTCAAAAAAGCAAATCAGCATTGCATTTGATCTTCGACTTGCTCATTCTTGCTTTTCTTGGGTCTTCGAGAACTTGAAGTGTGCCATTCCATGCCTTTGCGCTTGGTTTCTGGGACGTACTCATTTTTAAAACACATTTTTTAAACAACTCATCACACATGTTTAAAACGCAATAGAAAAAACGGTTTACAAAACGGTTTGCAAAACGAATGACTAACAAGTTCAAACTTGTACTGAAGGTGCATTACGTGTTAACCTACCGCCCTTCCAAGTCCCGTCTCCGCAGTGTTGCTAGATCGGGTGATACGTTGCCAGTCTCATTACTTAATTTACACACCTCGTATGTGGATTAATAAATACTTTTATTTGGACCGTTCGTTGTCATTGTCGTTCGTTGTCGTTGTCGTTGTCGTTGTCGTTGACGAAAAACGACGAACAGAATAAATTATCTTATGGTGAAGAATATTTTTAATCATATAAACAATGTAGAGGAAAGTAACCAAATATGGAATACTATTTTGTTTTATGGATATAAAACAAAAACTTAATATAAATGAAAAAAGTTTAATAGTTATCCTAATCAGTCATACATTTTTACGTAAGTAATTAACATCCTTGTGTTAACTATATTAATTAACAATATAAAATCGAACATAAAAACAAAATAACAAATGGGGGTCTAAGTATGGAATAGGTACCTAAATATGGAATATAAGCCTAAGGCACAATTTTAATAACAAAAATAAACTGAAACTACTCTGATATCAAATTATGGTAAAAAATTTGAAATAACTCCATTTACTAATAAAAATAAACTTAAACTTCAATGAGATCAAATAATTATGGTCAAAAATATGAAGTAAGTCAATTTAGTTGCAAAAATCACAAATCCATGTATCAAACTCTGGACCAGCGCAATCAATATGTGCCCAGAGTGCACATATTATCACTTAATCCAAGTTTCTCCTCTAGTATCCTCGGAAAATAGTCTTTGGCAGAACATACATTCTGCATCAACAGAGTCAGGAGATTCTTGGCCCATTAATTCATTAGGTTTACTATCTGTATCAAACTGGATAGCATCCTCTTCCTCAGACTCTTCATCTCCAGAATCAGTCTTTCTTTCTTCCAGTTTTCTTCGTATTCTTCGTCCTGGTCAATTTATTTTCTTTTTCTTGTTTCTTCTTATTATTATCTATCAAATCATTTTTATCATTCAATTTTTGGTTGATTATGGATACGACATTCTAGACATAAATATAAGATATTATTATTAAAAGAAATTGTAGCAAGTAGGAATCACCTGACGCATTAGCACACAAACTGGAATATTCCATATTTAGACACTAACGACTGTCCATATTTGGATTTTCATACCGGTTCAATCTTGTATTAATATCTTTACAATCTGCTATATTTTAATTATTACAAGAGGTCCCAATATATTAAAACAAACATAATACCGACATGGTTTACCATATAACACATAGTATATACATATCACCGAAAAATACTGATTTTTACATACCTTTTAAAGTTTCTAAGAGGCGACAAAACAATACACTCCTGCCACAAGCACAGCGTTTGTCCGACTGACGCGGTAGTGTGAGTATGACAGTAAAGTGAGTAAATGAGACAGAATATGGTCATGTATTACGTTTCGAACTTTTACTTTCTGAGAAATCGTGGTAGTCCATATTAAGACACCATTCCATATTTGGTTACTTTCCTCTATCCAAATGCTTATGACGTCACGCGTCTCAATTACCGTTAACCCGAATGTTACGTGCATTTGCGCTACTCTACTAGCTCCCACCATCCAGAAACTCGCAACTTTGAAATTCCACTGCGCTTCCCCACTGAAACTTCGGCGGATTTCTTCCTAACACGTGGGCATAAAGCACTCAAAATTGCCGAAACTCGGCTACGTACCGCGTGATTAAAACCCACGGTCCGTAAAAGTCGCTGGAGCCTAACGATTTAAACGGCTAAATTAATATTAACCCCATATAGAGGAGAAGTTTAGAGTTTATTCGGCGGGAGAGGGTATTGCGTGTCGGTCGGAATATTCCTCAGGTTTGTTTGCGTTGGCTGAAGGAGGAAGGGAGCGGTTGGGCCCGCGAGAACCCAGAAGAGGCGGCGGCCGCCTCCTTTGTTAAAACTTTCGCCTAAAGGTTTCATTTATCTTGAACGACTTCGTGTAATATTTGTTGTTAGGGGGGTCCGTTGAGAGTCGGCGTCTTGATTAGGGTTGGGGGGGCGACTGAAAAAAGTTGGAGTTGTTTCAGGTTACTCGGATAGTCAATGTCTTATGAGGTGTGTAAATTAAGTAATGAGACTGGCAACGTAGCGCCCGATCTAACAACACTGCGGAGACGGGACTTGGGCGGTAGGTTAACATGTAATGCACCTTCAGTATAAGTTTGAACTTATTAGAGCTTTTGTTTGTTCTTTGTGACTGTCTTTGTAAACCGTTTTTTTTTTCTAGTGCGTTTTAAAAATGAGTGACGTTAATTTTGAGCAAAGGTGTGCTATCAGGTTTTAGTTCACACTTGAACACAGTGCAACGGATACTTTTGCAAAACTTCAACACGCCTACGGAGACAGTGTTTTTTCAAGAGCCCAGGTTTTTCGGTGGTTTAAGGCATTGTCAGAAGGAAGAGAGTCGATCGAAGGGAAACCCTGCTGCGGAAGGATTTCATCTTCAAGAACTGTCAGTTGACGACAAGAGTGATCGGGGAAGAGTTAAATTTGAATCACACCACTGTTCATCACATTTTGACTAACGAATTGGGGATGAGAAAAATCTGCGCAAAAATGGTTCCAAATAACCTTTCGCAGAAACAAAAAGACGTCAGGAGAGAAAGGGGTCTTGATTTTTTTGGAATAGATTGAAAATGATACCCATTTTATTGTGTCATTATCATTTTATTGTATCATTACTGCTGATCAGACTTAGGTGTTTGAGTACGACCCTGAAACTAAGCGCCAAAGCATGGAATAGCACACTTCAAGCTCGCCAAGACCCAAAAAAGCAAGAATAGCAAATCGAAGATCAAATGCATGCTGATTTGCTTTTTTGATAGCCAGGGAATTAGCCTGGATAGCCTCCTGGATAGCCTCCAGGCCAAACAGTAAATCAACACTTTTACAGAACACTTTAAGAGGTGCTTGGAAAAAAAAGGATCATACGTATGAGACCAAACATCAAGAACAACTGGATGTGGCATCACGACAGTGCGCCTTATCACACAGTCATTTCAGCAAAAAAAGTTTTTAGCCAGCAAAAACATTTCTGTGACTCATCAGCCTCATTATTCTCCCTACTTGAGTCCTTGTGACTTTTCTCTTCCCAAGATTGAAAAATCACCTCAAGGGACATAATTTTGGGACCATAGAAAACATTCAAACAGTTGTAATCGACCCACTGAAAGCTATTGTAATATATGAGCACTGCTATGAGAAATGGAAGAACCATCTCCAGCGGTGTGTGGCTTCCCAAGGAAATTATTTTGAAGGAGACAATACTGAACTGTAATACTGTTCGAATAAAAAAAATATATCAGTCTCTCTTCGACTCTCTTCCTTCTGAGAATGCCTTAAACCACCGAAAAGCGGGCTCTTCCACTTCACTTCCAAGACACTTCCACAGGCTCTAGTTACTATCTAACTTTTATTCAAACAAAGTAGGTCCGGCCCTGTATTACAATAAAAGGTTAAAATATTAATTTCAGTACGATTCGTCAGCAGGCAGGTCGTTTAACATTTAGGCGCACATAGCTGGAAGTTTCGCGACGCAGCCAACTAGACTCCCCACAAATTAAACGGTGAAATAACAATCCGCCCTGAGACCTGCAGAAGGGCTCGTACGTCTCACAGAAACATTGTTAATAAAGCGGGCGAGGCTTAAATACACCGGTAACCCCGGCAGCCATAGCAAAGCGTTATCAATTACCCCGTAAGTGGTTTTCGAAATTTAGGTAAGTACATGTCGTTTCACGTACTATACGTGTATCGTAGAGCGGCTACAAAGTAGAGCCTTTAAAAGCGTATCGATTCCGATTCGGTAACGGGAGTACCCTAACGAGTTATCCAATTAAATCGAGTGGAGTTTTAGGAATTGCAGACGGCACCCGGAACAGTTACTCCACCTGAAATAATTCCGAAATGGCCTCTGCCGCGGCCTTTTATATTTAAATTTAATTGGCGAATCGGGAGCACCAATAGCAGAAACAAGGGTAATGAAGCAACTAAAATAAGATAGTGGAACGGAAATAAATAGGCTTATTTAAAAGGCGGAAGAGCTCGTAAACTTATCTTTTTCTCTTCTAGAAAAGTTAAAATAGCTGCTAAATCGGGAAATAAATAGCTTAAGTTAATTGGAAACTTCAATGCTAACAAATAATTATGATCTTGAGAAAGTTCATAGAGTTGATTTAGAAATTTGAAGTATTTTCATTCTTTCAAATGTAGAAAGGTACTTGATTACTTCAGGATACGAAATATAACTTTAAACTACCCAAGTGGAAGTTTACCCATTTTTACTAATTTGTTTTCATATCACAATTCGTCGTAAGTAAGTCTTATCACACTCGTGATAAGTACAACCTATTTAACAATCTCCTGGTACTTGAATTATTTTACTGTCTCAAGTATTATGATGTGTTGTAATTACATGTGAATATGTGATATGTACGACTAGCTTTACACAACATATTGATTACCTGGCCAACTTATTATTATTATTTAGCGTAAATATGCGAAAATGATTCATTTAGTTTTTTTTCGTCTTTCTCTAAAACGGTGCATTTTCGTGTTCCGAACAAGTATACCTTTTCTCTAGAGAATTAAATTGCGCATCACACTTTCTAGCCCGGATTGAAATTCCTCTATGGAAAAAGAGATAATTGAAAAAAGTAATATGGCATGTTTGCCATTAACGCTCGTGTGGGATAATCAAATGTTCTGTGGGATAATCAAATGCCTCATCATATTGTTTCGGATTATTTATTGTACTTTTGTACCAAAATCGAGCCAATCCGAGTCGGTGGTTTTGAAAACATTTGAAAAAAGTTTGTTCGCACCGCCCCCTTTTGGAGGGCGGCAGTACTGTTAAGAACGAGCTTACGTGTCGTTTTTTTTTGATGCAGTATCTGCCATTAATTTTTGGTCCCATATGTTTTAATCACCCTGTATATATTTTTTAATAAGAACCCTTATTTTTAAGATGGAATTAGAAAGAGCATTTTTTTTACGTACAACAAGGTAACTATTGCCGTAGGCCACATCAGGAATGTTTTAAGCAAATCGACATCAACCAAAAAAAATAAAATAAAAACCAAAACTTGACATGAAAGTAAACGACACATTTTATTTTAATTTAATCTGTTTCACCGCTGTATGCGATCTAACTATCACTAGCGCATTCGCCATATTTGAGAATATCGAAAATTGTGTACCTTTTAACTGATACTGTTTAATAAGAAATTTCAGTTGTCAGGATGTCAACAGTACATAGTTTGTATATTTAAATTTGTTATTTTTCTTCATTTTCTTTCATTTCTATTAAATTCAGTTATTAAATTTTAAAGTCCATTTCCTTAAAAAATTTTCTTATATCTACACTACACCAATATATAACTAAGAAATAAGGGTTCCGTCATAAAAAAATTAGGATTCTCACTAAAAAAAAGAATACTGATACGTGCTAGCCTTAGAAATGATGAGTCATAGTCTGAAAATTTGCCAACAAAATTTAGGAATGACAATTCATATGTATTTTTTGACGTGTTCTCACAGGTGCAGTTAATGTGGCACAGTTTGAACTGACGAACGACACATATGGACAGATAAATAACACAATTTATGGGAGGAGCATATGCGCAGAACCTCTTTGTCGTTTAAAGACATTTCCAATCCTATATATGGCTAACTACTATTGCACCTTGAAAAGAGAAAATGCACGAAATGCGGAGTCATAAAAGAACTAGAAAGATGTAGAACATAATTTTTCAAAATACGTTTTTAACATTCACGTTAAAGCGTATAAAATCAGGGGGTATTATGGTTTTCTTAGTGATACCATTTAAGCTAACGACACTGAAGACCTTTTCGTAGACCAAAAATAGGAAGTAAGTCGTTTAGATTTACTGCACTTGGTGCGCCTAATTTAACTTAACTAACATGACCCGAATTAAGCAATTCAGCTATATTTCTTAATATGTTTTGATCGGTTTTATATAATCATAAAAAAATAAGCTACGAATTACATAATATCATTGGTACCTTGCGTCCGCCTGGACCCCTGTGCTGTTAATCACCTGAGAATAACAGTATTCTCAGGTGATATCTCTAGATATCGTTTTCCCTATATCCTCTCTTTTCCTTCTTATTCACGTTGGGCTACTTCTGAAACAGTTATAAATCAAAAAAACATTTACAAAAGGACATTTCGTCGACTGCATTACTTTTTTTTTGGGATTTTTTTTTAATGATTCAATTGAAGTTTGATTAAAATTGATTCGGGGTTTATTAAGCATATCAAAAGATGTATAAATCAGTTTTTTATTAAATTTTTTCTTCCAAAATTACGGCAGTACAGACGTCTCAAGCAGCATGTCTTTTTTTAGGAGGTCTGCGGCCTTACGAATAAAACTTTTCCATTTGCACCTAGGACATTTTTTTTCATATTCTATATTAAATTTAGCAGAGAAGTACACATGATTATGAAAAAAAAATCATTTTTCGCCAATTGACGTGAATTTGAACTTTTTTAACAACAAATTGACATTTAAACATAAAATACGTAACTGTTAATAAACCTTAATAAGCGTGTGTACTGCTCTTTAAAATATATCTAAGAAGCTACAGTTAAAATTTCAAGTCGGTCGGATGAAAATTGCAGAAATTATTTGTAAGACCGTATTGAAAAACGTGGTTTTGAGATAGATGGCGTTTAAAATTTTGAAATGTATAAAGGTTATGCAGGTATAGACTGACCACTCGATTAAATTTGGGTACACGTATACCAGCCCCATCTATACTTAGTATGAGTAACATAAACAGTAAATAAAAGTACTGACTGAGCTAAGCGACTCCAAACTGATACTATATACGCGCCAAGCCGAGCGCCAAGCGTTCAAAATTTTTTCAATTTTTTCGGAGCATCAGAATCTAATTAATTCAGAAATTTAGCTCTAAGGGTAATTTAAACATTTTTTGGACCATAGTTGTTATTGTATCATTTTTGGGTTATTTTTACGTCATTTAAGCCAATAAAAAAAATCGAAAATAAAATCAAATAAGTAATCAAATAACCTCTTAATGTTTATAGACAGCCATCCAACGTTTAAGAGATCAATCAAGACCAAGGCAAACTTTGTTGTTGTCAAAAATTTGACTGTTTGTCACTTTGACTGTCTGTCAGTTGGAAAAAAAGTAGCACATAGTAAATAAATAATAAAATAATGGCACACAGTAAAATAAATAATGGCTGTCACATAATGCAACGGCCTTGACAATGATATAATGTTACAAATTTAGGATAAAATTAAGAATAGAAATACGTCTTTTTTTGCTCATCCAACTTTGATGACTTTTTTGGATGGCTCATTATTATCATGTGTTTTAGCCGATTATATGTTATTATCATGTGGTATTAATATACGTATTACTTACTTATGTATAATATAATCGATAACCCTCTCTATTTATCTCTCTCCACTTCTATATCGATCTAAATTGCTTGTAATGACAAACTTTTTCCTCTCATTCATGTTGGCCTTCTTCTGAAACACATAAATCAAAGAAACGATTCGGTACATTTCGTCGACTTCTACGTTACCATTAGCGTACAACCTGCCTTGCAGTACGTTGCGAATAAATCGCTGCCATTAGAACGCGAAAAGTAAACAAATATAGAGTCGGAGAGGGGTCGGCCACGCGATCTAAATAATATTTTTATCGCGACTGTATCAAACGGTGACTTCCACAAATCGTCGTCGATTACGGCGGCACGCAAGCCACGGCAGCGTCTTGACAGACAGGGGCGTGGCCTGACGGGACGTGAACGATACACTTTCATTATTGTACATGTAGGATTTTTTGTGCGACATGACAGGGACGGACTAAGGGAACTTGGTACTTCACGGTATTTGCTACTTATCTTGTCTAACTTGTGAAAATTTGTGAGTGCAAGTGAAGGATACACTTTCATTATTGTACATGTAGGATTTTTAGGGGACGTGACAGGGACGGATTAAGGGAACTTGGTATCTTCATAAAAATAATTCTCTGGGCCACGGACTAGCTCATGGTATTCCCATGTATATTGGTCCACTGAAACCGAATATGAACTTAGTTTTGGTTTTGATTTTTCCAAGATTTTTTTTACAATGAAACTTACCTTGGAAATTCCATTAAATCATAGATGACATAACTTAACATCCAAACTCCTTAGCTCGTTAACTTCCAGACAGTCAAACAAAAAATTACATAATCTTTTCGTGCTAATCCCATAACCGTTGAACCCGTAACTCCATGATGCCATATCACCATATAACGCTAGAACAGAACAAGGGGTATATGATCTGATAGGTAAATTCATAAGTTACAAACCCTGGACCAGCGAACTTATGCTCATAAATCCTTGAACATAAGACCCCATAATTCATTGTCCCATAACGTTACAGGCTCATTACCTCATAAACCGAATAACTTAGGAATAAAGCATTTTCCTGATAACCACATGTCCCTACGGGAAAGTTCTACACGCATAACATTTATGTGGACCTGTCATTATACAGAAATCGTAAAAACATCGATAAAAAGGTCGTCAAAATACGCCATGGAATTGATCCCCCATGTAAATGAGTGACGTGTCTTCTTCTTCCAAACATATTTGCATTTCTCATCTTTCAAACATATCATTTTCATTTCACAAGCTCGAAAACATTGGAGACCCTTGGAGGAGTTGTTAATCTCCTGAAAAATAATTGTAATTTTAGCTCGCATGTGCTCTAAATTTTCACAAGTGATTTTGAAAATCTAGTTTTTGGTGTATAGCCATAAAAAAAGTTTCACGGCGTTAGACCGTAATACGTGATAGCAGATTGATTACTGATTTGGTCTTCTTCCATATTTTCCAAATTTTGGAAAATTTCTTCCAAAAAAATTTAACTACCAAGAGTTGCGTGAATTGGTGCGCCGTCCTGCTGGAAGTAGGAACTTTTCTATAAAGATATGTGGATCTTCAGAGCTCCACATTCTCATTTGTTGAACATTAACATGTGTGTGTGAGCTAAAACCATGCTTCGTTTATAAAAAAAGTCAGCAAAAGACATTTTCATTATGATTCAAATTAACCATAAACCACTCTGAAAACTGAATTCGCTGCGGCTGGTTGTTTGATAACAAGCAATTCTTGGACCACGTGGACTTGGAGGCAAACGTGAGCATGCAAGTCACATTACAATATTGTATTGAAGGTTAACAGCAGGTTACTTGCTGACTTGATTGCCGAATAGGGGTTTGTATAACTTTTGTGCAGAGCGAACTTAGAGCGAACTTGAAGCGTACTTGGAGGATTCCCATTGTCTTCCTTTCTATTCATACTCCATGTTTCTATAAACAAAGCCACATATCTAGTCAGAACTTGTCGAAACTGATCGAAATCCACGGCTACATATGTATGTGTGGAAATTCTATTTGAAAATTCTGAAAAGCTCCTGTGCTTCAATATATCCACCAACAAGGTCAACAACTTAAGGGATCAATTCCACGGCACACTATCGGCAACTATCTTATGATAGTTTAAGGAGGTAATCTATAAAACTGTGTCGGGTCTAAAACATCTTTTAGTATCATTTTAATCTGCATACGATAGAAATTAATCCTGCATTAAAATTTTTCGAAATTATTTGGTTGAAGAAAGTTTTCAAACTTAAAAGAAGGCGTATCTGAAGATTGTCTACATACAAAAACCATAAATCAAGGTGTTGTTTTAATGTTGATGAAAGGGACTCAACGAGTAACTGCGCAAGCAAAAAAATTGATGTAGTTCCTGATCTATTCACAGCGTTCTTTTCGCACGTCCACGATTGCAATCCTCGTCATCGTTGGCCGCCCTTCGGGTCAATGCTTCCGCAAAAACTGCAAGGGACACCCTTTCAAAATGAGATATTCATGACCGACCGGCGATATCTCTATCTGATGGAGCGGATTTGAAGCGTTTTATTTTTATTTCCTCCGCGATAAAAACGCCCCTGCGGTTTAGTCTTGAATCGGTTGGACGCCGTCGCCTCCTTGTAGTCGAGGAACTGGCGAACATTTAGTTAAAAGTGTTTTGTAGCAATTCAAACTTTGTGCAACTATATTTTATTCACAAGTGGAGTAGTATTACAATATTTTGTTCACAAGTGTAAGAAGGTTACTAACTATTACTTAAGAAGTTTGGGAATATCAGGTTACTTTCCACCTGAGTGGAAAGCCATCACTTTCATCAAGGTTTCAAAGTCAGCTTCAACCAATACATCAGATACTTAATTTTATTTTTACATATTATTTAATAACCCAAATGTAGAAGGCGCTAAAATAATGCGTTTAAGCAACAGCTACAGTACAACTAGAATATCATTGCCCGCGAATTGCGCACAACGGATGTAGCACGACGTAGTACGACAGTAACCCAGAGGCATAGAAATACCCATGAATAAACAATAATAGACTACAAGGTGTGTAAATGAAGTAATGAGACTGTTTTTTTAATTTTTTTATTGGAATAGAATTACAATTCAGTATTGTCTCCTTCAAAATAACTTCCTTGGGAAGCCACAAACCGCTGGGGATGGTTCTTCCAGTCCTCATAGCAGTGCTGAAACTCATATACTGGAATAGCCTTCAGCAGGTAGGTTACAGCCGTTTGAATGTTGTCTATTGTCCCAAAATGACGCCCCTTGAGATGATTTTTTAATCTCAGGGAAAGAAAAAAGTCACAAGGACTCAAATCAGGCGTATAAGGAGTCTGAGGAACCACAAGAATGTTTTTACTGATTAAAAACTCATTTTCTGAAATGGCTGTGTGACAAGGCGCATTGTCGTGATGCAACATCCAGTGGTAATTGATGTTTGGTCGCACACGCATGATCCTTTTTCGATGTTTTTCAAGAAGTTACTGTTTGGCCTAGAGGCACAGACTCTTGTGGGCAATTCCCTGGCTATCAACAAAGCAAATCAGCATGCATTTGATCTTCGACTTGCTCATTCTTGCTTTTTTTGAGACTTGGTCAACTTGTATAAAAGTGTGCCATTCCATGCTTTAGCGCTTGGTTTCCGGGTCATACTCAAACGCCGAAGTCTCTTCACCAGTAATGACACGTTCCTTAAAATGGGGATCATTATCAATCGATTCCAAAAAGTCAAAACACCTTTCTCTCCTGATGTCTTTTTGTTCCTGCGAAAGGTTTTTTGGAACCATTTTTGCGCAGATTTTTCTCATCCCCAATTCGTTGGTCAAAATCTGATGAACAGTGGTATGATTCAAATTTAACTCTTCTCCGATTATTCTTGTCCTCAACCGACGATCTGAACACACAAAATCCCGTATTATATCGACATTTTCATCTGTTCTTGAAGATGAAGGCCTTCCGCCTCAATCGACTCTCTTCCTTCTGAGAATGCCTTAAACCACCGAAAAACCTGGGTTGTTGAAAAAGCACTCTCTCCAAAGGCATGTTGAAGTTTTGCAAAAGTATCCGTTGCGCTGAAGCAAGACCTGATGACACACCGTTGCTCAAAATTAATGTCATTTTTAAAACTCCCTAGACAAAACTGGTTTACGAAAACACTCACAAAGAGCAAACAAATGACTAACAAGTTCAAAGTTGTACTAAAGGTGCATTACATGTTAACCTACCGCCCTTCCAAGTCCCGTCTCTGCAGTGTTGCTAAATCAGGCGCTACGTTGCCAGTCTCATTACTTAATTTATACACCTCGTATACTTCTCGAAGCGTTAACGGCTGCAATAGAGCTTCCTATTTGGATCTAATAATCACTTCATGATCACAATATGATATAATGTTTCCTTACGACAATTTCCAGTTCCACCAGCCGATATCGCCGCCTACTCTTCTTTAATAAGATTCTGGCAGAGTCCTTTATAAGTTACTTTCTTTTGTTTTACATTTTTTTAATAATAGCCTCTTTGTTAATAATATTAGACTCATTTTATCATTTAATTGTTATTGTGTGATTCTTGTCAAGTAATTATTATTATATACATACCTACATAGTCAGTAACGAAGTCATTATCGAAGACACCTATACTTTTTGAAGGTTCCTTAAATTCTGATTTTGTTCTGCAGTATTGATTTTTTTGTTATTGTTGTGATAGGACTACAGCTTGTGAAATTCTACGTCTAATAAGCCCAAGTAGATTGCATAGGTCGATTGTGTGAAAATATGTCGCTAAAAAAGTAAAATTGCAAAACAAACTCCGAAAACTTTAAATCCCTTTCAAAGTTCTTGGACACTTAAAGATTTTTATAGTATCTACTGCCACCCAATTGAGCCATTTTAGAAAAATTTTTATTAAACATGCATAATTAAAATTGAACTAAAAATATTATAATATGTAATTCAAAAAATTCACTCACAGTGATTTTTTCATGAGCAGTGACTTAATTAAACAATAATAATAATGGTAGAGTTTTGAATTTTTTGAAAAGGATTTAATACTTTCGGAGATATTCACGGTTTTATTTGCAATTTTACTTTTTTTAGAAATATATTTTCACACAATCGACATATTACGTTTAGCCTGGGCTAATTTAACATATGATTTCACAAGCTATATCCTATCAGAAGCAAAAAATCAATACAATAGTACAAAAATTGTCAGCAACCTTCAAAAAACGGGTGTATCATAACTTTTGTTGCTGACTGTAAATTTAATTTGTAAAATTGATTTAGATACAGTGGACGCCGCTTATAAGACTCACGGATATAAGGTTCAGTCGCCTATTAGACTCAAAATCGCCAAAAAAAGTCCAGACGTATCCGAATACATTGAAAAAAACTCGGTTATAAGACTCACCACTTCGGATATAAGACTCAGTTTATGAAAAATACATAATTGAAATGATGGAAAGTAACAAAAAAAAACAAACAAAAATAAAAAATTCTTTAAACCATCTTAAACTTTGAACTGATTATGTATGTTTGTCCGTATGTATTTGAAGAGTTACCTTTTTTTATAAGTAAATAACACGCTATTGTGTTGTATTATGTCTATTCACAGGTAAAATAAAGTTTGTGTATTACATACATTCTAAAATCTTGTTTTTCCCCCTTCGCTTATAAGGTTCATCCGCTTATAAGACTCACTTTTTGCCGGTCCCAAAGTGAGTCTTATAAGCGGCGTCCACTGTATTTGTTTTGTGTTCTCTTAATCGTTACAATTGTCCCTGTAACGTATCGCATATATAAAATTAATTACATTCGCAAAGAATATCTCAGTTTTAATATTTTAGAGCCTTTGTCGACAATCCGACATAGTTTCCTTCAAAATCCCGTCAAAAAATACAACGCGATCCCGACTGGAAGTCCCTCCGAGCTCCGAGATCTCCGGGACGTTTCTGGAGGCGCGCCGTCGTCGTCGAGATGGCATCTGTTCTCACGGATGACTTGACTACAACGAGAAATTTTAACGTCGCGGAAGGCCAGACAAAACGTCGCCGCTAAAACGATATCATCTCCCGGTATTGTGTTTGCCGAGACGACGTCAATCCGACGAAAGAGTAAAGAGCGGAAAGACGCGCGCTTTGTGTGCGGTTTCCCGAAATATTTCCTTCCAGAATTGTCTCGGACTGCTTGCTGCGTTAGCCGAAAAGAAAGAATATATCGTTGGTTAAAAGTTCAGTAGTACATACGAAAGAAAAATTACCAAAATTACTTTTATTTGTTATTATATTCGTACTGTTTTTATTATATATCAATATAGTTTTCAATGTTACCACGAGGAAGGAAGGCCTGGGCGTTGTGACGTGTGACGTCACCACTCCTAGGTAAAACTATATCAAGTATAATTACAAACTGTACCTACAATATTTCCTTCTTTATAGTATAAATAGGGTTAGTGGAAATTTCGTCAAACGCAGAATATAAAAAAGCTGTAACTGTACACTCACAGTAAGAAGTATTGAACTTATACAGGGTGTTTCCCAAGTAACTTGAAAAACTGAAGGAGATACTTCCTAAAGTGATTTCATGAAGAAAAGGTCATACGAAGGTTTTTCTAAATTGCTTAGACACAATGCGAAAATCTGGTGTAAACTAATATTTTTATATTTCTGTGTTTTACACACCGTGATATAATTCATTTTTTCCAGCACCAACAGGGGCGTGCGTGTGGGTATTCAAATTAATATTTTTATGAAAAAAAATATATACGCCAATGAGGCTATGGCTTTTTAATATTTTTTTTAATCTTCGTTTAGTGTTTTTCAAAAAACGCCTCTTGACATCTTTCGATTTAGGATGTGATAATATGATGAGAAAATGTCAGAAAATCATTAGTAATAATCGCACAAGCAAAATTAATAATTACGTGCATTTTAAACGAGAATGTAGTGACCTGTTAATCGAGTCGAAAATATCACACTATCGCCAAAATTAGTTGTCAAGTAGCTAATAATAGTATTTATATTTAGTATTTGTTAATTATTTTTTATTAATAATTAGTTTTCTACCTAAACCACATTCTGAATCAGAATATGTCTAGAGATGATTTTTGTTAGGCACCAAATAGCGATTCAAAAAATTGTATTAAAAATCCAGAGAGACAGTGGTATACATATTTATGTTACGCCCCTGTTAGTACTGGAAAAACAATTTAACAGATTTACAATTTTACACCAGACATTTACGAAACAAATCTAAAATAAAACTTTATTTTAGATTTGCAAACGGATAATAAAGTTTTAACTTTATTCTCAGTCTGTATCTCAAAAATCAGTCAATTTAGGAAAACACTGAGAGTTTCTTCATGAAATCACTTGGAGGGGATATTTTTGGAGGGGATATTTTCTTCATACTTCCTAATTGAGGAAGTATCTCCTTCAGTTATACAGACTACTTAGGAAACACCCTGTACATACAATATTGAAAAATGTATAGGTTACAAGTAGCTTAATTTAACTTTTAAAAACTAACTAAAATTAACTACGAAAGTAATTACCTCTTTGACACTCTGAAAACTATTCCCAAATAGTCCACTTTCTACAAAAAACCTTTTACACAAACATGAAGTCTATTATGTCGGTAAGTAAGACGCCCCGACATAGAGCTCTAATGCAGTCTCACCATTATTCCGTATAATATTAACTAATGATGTTAAACGCGACTTATCTAAAGCGTAAACCACCTCCCTGGTAACAATATGGCCGGGATCCAACAGGACGTCCCGCCATTAAATAGACAGAGGACAGTGGCGTACACAGACGTGTATTCCGGAATATTTTATGGTTTCACTGCAATCGGCGGGTGTCTATCTCCTCTCGGATTTTTTTTCATTACTTGTAAAGATGGAAATTAAAATATACTGATTTCAATAAAAACCGCAACACCCAGTATTGGATAAGCAATTTATTTGAAATCTTCACATAAGACGTACCTCTATGTAAGAAATAAATGATTAAGTTTTCAATAAAAAATAAACAACAGTTACATAATAATAACTATTTAGTAATGAATTGGACCACCGTAATTGATTACAGATTAATTTACTCGGTGAGGGACACTCTGACTCAAATGATCAATGTTGTCTTGGAGTATATCAATCAAAGCGTCTTATATGTGAAGGGGAAGATCGTTGAGATTGTCTGGGGATGGGGTAAATAACTGGTCTGGTACCAATCACATACCAGACATGTTCGATTGGTGAAAGATCGGGGGAACGTGTAGGCCATGGAATCACATGCTAGTTCCAAAAACTGTGTCGTAACTCTTGCCGTGTCAGCGCGGGCGTTATCTTGTTGAAAAATTTGTTCAGTCAACCTGCAAAAATACCTGTAGTACCTCCTAGGACGTCCAGATCGTCGGCGACGCTCGTGGGCGCCATCTTCAAACTATCTGACCCAACATCTTAAAACTACAAGATCTACTCGGTTGGGAATTTCGCTCAAATGAAATCCGTCCCCTCTTATACCACGTTCAAAATCATTGATGATAATTTTGAGATTGTCGAATTTCAGGCATCATAAATAATGATTGCTATAGAAATGCAAAATTAGGACACAATAATTTGTTTATGTTTAGCAAATACTGATTTAAAAGCACTTTATTAGGCATGAAAAAGACAAGAAATACCAAGATAACGTTGAAATTTTTTATTGAAACTAATCATTTTTATGTTATATTGAAGTACATCTTTGTGTGACAATTTCAAACAAACTGATCAACTTTCTTAACTCTGTTTAACACTTTGTTTGTTTTTAATTTGGGGCATTTGTGCAAGAATTAGTTTCCAAGCAAGTGACGAAAAAATCCAAGATGACCGACTTCCGGTTTTGCCGAAAATGCCACTAAATCCAAAATTTTTGTAAAACTGAACGTCCTGCATATTTTTAATATTTGGATTCTACGCGTCAGAGTACACGCAACCCAAGTGTCAAATCTCGTTTGTGCCAGATTTTTTTTCCATTTTTTTCCTTTCAAATTTTCTGCATTTACTTCAAATGTAATAACGACAGTATGTACATCTTTAAAGCCTTATTAAGTGAACAATTTAAAACAGCGATGGCCCATTAGATATTCCATTTGAACTAAATGAGTTTTCCTTAAAAAAATGACAAAAAGCTGATATGAATCAATTTGACTTCAATAAAATGAAAATAAGTCATGTTTTTAAGAAGATTAGATATGTTTTATGGATAATATCATATACTTTCTGAGTACTTAGGGAAGTATCACAGGCCTCTATGATGAATATAAAAATTTTGAAAACAAAAATTTTCTGATGCATATAATCCAAATATGCAAAAATATGCAGAGGGTCCCATTTAAAAAACTGGTCTTCTTGCCAATTTTTTGCGAAACCGGGAGTCGGACGTCTTGGATTTTTTCGTCACTTGGTTGGAAATTAATTCTAGAATAAACTCCACAAACATCAAAAAAATATGTTAATTTGTTTTCAAGATATAAGCTTGGCTCGTCCTCATGAGCTACCCGGTATAAACAACTATGTATGTACTCTGATTACTATTCCATGCATTATTTTAGGTAGTGCATATCTCAGTAAAGAGTACTATGCGAATGTACGCCACTGGTTAGGGAACATGTTAATTATGGTACAAGTTTCCAGGCGCTGCACACGACCTGAAATCCATTGTTAGATACATCCTGGTTTCAGATACTCAGGGGTAACAGCGACACCGCCTCGGTGGAGAGCCACAAATTGATGCCGATCATCTTTGCCAGCAAGGTGAGGGTTCTGCCGCACAGCATCCACAGGAGGACCGTTTGCCTCAGGATGGAGCTGTTGGGATGTCCTTACGATGGTGAGTAACAATTTTAATATTCCGAGGTATTTTTTGAATTGCACTGGGTCAAACCAGAAGAGCGTCCAGTGGCAGATGTAAGGAACATCGCAGTCATGTTTAGAATTAATTTCCGAATACACTATGTGCTCGAAATTGTTTAAGATTAAAAAACCTTTTACTAATTTAATAGTTACACCGGTACCCAAAAAAAAGTTGAATACAGTAGACATGGTATACAGTAGATTCTTTAGTAACTCTTTAGTAAATTTTTTTTTTAACGGTACGCTGAAAATATTGTTCATGATGCGTTAGACTCAATTTTTTTCAGTTGATTAAAAAATTTATGACTTAAATATTGAAAATACCTTTTTTTTGTCCCACTACGATTTTTTTTTCCAAAATTCATGATTTATTAATGTTTTATTGTACTAAAACTATTTTTTATTTATCAGAATTCATTTTCATCGTATATATCTAACTCCAATAGTAAAAAAAAGATTCAGCTTCTTAACCATAAGTCATTTAATTGTGTAGTATATACCATATACTACACAATTAATTTTTCAATATTTAAATCATACATTTTTCAATCAACTGAAAAAAAATTTAGTCTAACGCAAAAAAAAACGATTAATTACTTTTAAATTCAACTTCAACGTTGAATAACTTTTAAAGGAGTGAATATAATGAAAAATGTTAAGAGACCTTTTTTGTAGAACATGAAATTTCCTGTATATGAGAATATGTATTTCATTTATTTGAATATTGATATTTGTGGTAGTTACAAAAATCCAAACTCAAACAAAAAAAAATGTAAAAAACATTTCAATATTCAAGGCTTGATTACATGGAAACGGCTCGTCTGACGAAAATTTTTAATCAGAACTTTTTTTGTAGGGCATCCAATTTCCTTCAAAAATATTCACATACCAGATATGTTCAGATAACATTTTTTACCTCGATAGTTTAACAGTTCTGACGAAAAAATATGGTCAGGAATAAAAAATCGATAATCGCGATGATAGCCCTTTTAAAATTAATATTAAGGGCTCAAACTTTCACAATATATATTTTTTTGTCATGAACAATATTTTCAGAGTACCGTTCAAAAAAAATGTTCGTTTTTTTTGGCCCAGTCTAGTATACAGTCATTGGTATGTAGTGATAAATACGTAGTAGTGTTCAAATATACATGTTTTTTGGATCACTGAATCCGAATCTGCAGGTGGTTTAAACCCATAACGCCATAGTTCGTCCCTAACCTCAATAAAATGGTCTCTAATCATCTTGTGATTTATAAGGTTCAATCAATAACACCGCCACGCAAAAAAAGTTGTCTGAAATGTATGTATATGCGACATACATATGTATAGTCTCCGAAGTATTTTTCCCACTGAACACAAATCCGAATTCATAATTGCTCCTTCATCTTCAGAAAAATGCTCAGAATCTTCAGAAAAATAAAGACTGTGTTTACGAGCTGTGCTTTACGTGGGACACATGGTTTCCGAAGTATTTTTTCCAGCTGAACATACATAGATCCGGTATCAGAATTGCATCATCTATCTTCAGTTTTCAGCAAAGCGCTGAAGAACATCGCCTCACAAAAAAAGTTGCCTGAAATGTACATGCGATATGGTTTCTAAAGTATATTTTCCCGTTGAACACGAACCTGGTGTCAGAATTGCTCCATCGCCCTTCAATCTTCAGCAAAATGCTGAATAATCTTCAGAAATATGAAGAATTTTTCCTAATGAGCTGTAAAAAATGAAAAAAAAAAACAAAAATTGGAGCTAGAACTTGTTATGTCCTCGTCGTTAGCTGTTGTGCCAAGAAAGAGTGAATCTTTATCTTCGAAGATTCACTTGTCGATGTCGACCATATTGGATTACGTGAATCTGACCTCGGATTCGTAATCAGCGATTCCGAAAATGTATAGATATGGCGATTTACTATCTTGGAAACTCTTTTTCAGACGTTTTACCTTGAAATAACCTTGACCGAGATCTGATTGGGTCAAACAGAATTCAGATTCAGCGACCCCAAAAAAAACTTTAAAACACTTTATGTGTGATATAACACGGATCCCGTATAAGAATTGCACCATCTATCAAAAAAAAAATCGCGATACAACCTTTTCTTTAAAAAAACAGGACGAAATAAATGCTATTTTCGAAATTAATAATAGTGCAACGTTTTTATTTTTGAGTTTACTGAATAATTTCGTTTGGAAAAGCATTTGTTTTGAATTAGTTCTATACGCTGTTAAAAAATATGACTTGAATTGTTGTAGGGTTACTTGGCGTCCCGACTCGTCCGTTGCACAGTGATTCAGAATCAACGTAAAGCGGCAAAAAATCGTGAGTTAAGCCAATTTTGGCTTAAAAATAATAAAAACAGGGTTTTGTTCGTCTTGGACTATTTTCAGAATCCGTTTCCCCCAATAGTGCTAGAATATCGTATATGTGCTGTAACATCGCTCAAACTTCGCTATTTGCGTAATTGTTGAAAAAGTGTTTCAGTCTTCGCTATTTTTCGTGAACTCTTTTAGTTTAAAATAACTGGTATTTTTCCCGGATTCTACGGGAAAAAATACGTTAAAAACATGTGGCGCACTTGAAAAAACATGTTTTTTTGTTTATTGAATTATACACTTATTATTACACATACGTGACAACAATTTTTTTTGGGACAAGTGCGATATATGTTTTAACGTATTTTTTTCCTGTAGAATACGGGAAACATATCAGTTTTTTTTAAACTAAAAGAGTTCACGAAGAAATAGCGAAAACTGAAACATTTTTTCCACAATTAGGTACACGATGGATCCTGAAAATATAGTCCAAGACGAACAAAACCCTGTTGATTCTGAATCACTGTGCGCGCGCCGCCGCGCCTCCCAAATTATTCATGGTCTATCAGTATTACCCTTTTAAGTTAAAAAAATTTTTAACATCCGGTCCTGCCCTCAATTTAAAGGAGAGGTAAATTCTAAACACATACATACCTAATGTTAATCGCTTTTTTGTGAATCCTTTATTCCTAGTATTTTCTTATCTTAACCGGTTCTGTATTTAAAATTTCGCCATACCTTTTCTTTAAATTTGAAACAGGACGAAGTAAATGCTATTTTCGATATTAATAATAGGGCAACGTTTTTATTTTTGAGTTTATTGAAAAATGTTGTTTGTAAAAAATATTTGTTTTGAATTAGTTCTACACGCTGTTAAAAAGTATGAGTCAACTTAGAAATCACTCTGTATAGCCGTAGAGAGATAAATATTAACCTGTGGCGGTCGATGCTAAGGTTTTCATGTTGCGCAACCTTCAAAAAAATGTCTATGTTTCTATTTGTAAAATATTTAGAAATCACCATGTTTCAAGTGTGAGGAAAAAGGGAAAAAATCTCGAGCCGCGTCTTAGTAGTTTTAGGGTCACTTGGCGACCCGATTCGTCCGCCGCCGCGCTTCTCAAAATATTCATGGCCTATCACTCGGAGTGCGACCTCCCCATTAATTATGGAGGCCGTAAGTAGCGGATAGCGGGCCGGCCCTCTACCAGATGTAATCTTGCTCCTGTCCCGGGGAGCAAACACTGCGCCTGACGCTGATTAATAGCGAGTCGACTATATTATAAGGGGTCATTTACATGCCGCGCGCCGACTGAGGCACTTCCCACCCCCACCCCCCTTTTTTTCTTCATCGCCAGGAAAAGAATCCGGTGATTTGTTGATACGGCTAGGGCTTCGGTTGATATTGATTCCCTGTTCTTTGACAGAGATAACGGCGTGGACCGAGAACAGAGGCGTAGAGGCAAAATCTGTCAAAGATATATGACCTTTAAATACGTTGCTCTTGGTTTATCCAGCGGGAATAGAATAATTTGCGAAACTCATACTTGATTGCACATGATCCATCTTTAGTGATACTTCAGCCGTCTTCGTTAGAGATCGCAACGTGTCCACGCCGTTATTTTTTGGAAATCATTTTAGTTTGGCCGTTTTGTATACAAAGTGGATTATGAAATAAATAGTCAGTCAGAAAAGGAAGGAATGAAGACCTAACTGATGGATGCAATAAAACAGATGTAATTGCCACACTTATCGAACACGTCCTCAGCGGATGGGTCGTTATTGATTTCGTACCTTCCCTATTTCAATAAGACCTCGTCGATCGACCCGTTATCGATCGTCGATTTTGCCATCACGCTGGAAGAATTGTTTCGTATTTTGCGGTCTTCCTAACTAAATAACTCGTATGCAGTAAGATCATGCATCGAGTATGTATATGGTTGACCTCGTTTGGGTCTGTCAAGAAAAAAAAAACACGGTGTTAAACAAACACCAATGTTTTTTTAAGGAGTTGATGCAGAATCAGTTTAAATAAAATTAATTTGAAAAGCAATTATATCACATATGTAAATTCTCCCATACAGAAATCCTCCCATGAAAGCCGACGTTGTGCCATCTGCTATTGCCTAAGGGAAACGTATATTTTTTTATGTAAATGAGAAATCTTTTCAGCTCATATCCTCGAGCTATCTGTCAAATAGCAGATGAAGTATCGCCAAGCTCAATGAAGAACATTTAACCTAGACATCAAAACATGAAAGTGTGGAGAATTGTAGTTCCTCCTTATTGTTGTGTTCTCATTGTTTTACCACTCGTCAATTTCTACTTGATTATGACTATAAAGCGGATGTTAAAGAGTAATACAGTGATCAGCAAATCAGAAAACAATCCGATAATCAACTAGAAAAAATATTTTATTTTAGAAATATACTTTACGAAGGGTCTGAATTATTTGCTTTATATATGAAACTTATTAGATATTTCCTACGGCGACATTTTATTGGTATGTTCGCTGCACCTCTCTCTATCTCTCTAAAATATTTGACTCGAATATATTGTTCAAATAGAAAGTAAACTTTAATTTGTTTATCCGTTTATTATTTGTCCTAATTTAAACAGCTTAACCCAACACATATAATTTTATATTTTATTATAAATTAATTATAAATAATTATTGTTAATTATAAAGTTTATTGCATCATCCACCCTCATATCAATAATTTAATTTGACACTTTCTTTCATAATAAACATTTTAAATAATTCCAAAGATTATGTAAATTGCAATATTAACCACATAACCAACAAGTCTTCATGCTCTCCACTCCTATTTCTAAAACCTTCTAGAATTGCTCTTAGTTTGGACTTAAACCAAATTTAGCATATTCAATCAGTTTATTTTGGACAAATAAATAAACCTTTTGATAAACACCCCACAGCTTCCGACGCCTCTGACCAGAAGGTGAATTGAGAGAACGTAGAGAAAGTATACAAGAATAAGATCGTTTTCGGAACGCTTAATTCATTATCTTCGTCGACTGCTTGCTTTAATGAATTCGTTTTTTTTCCCAGTTTCTCAATCACTATGGCGTTCATTTCTTAAAACCTCTTGCACACTCTTTCATGATCATTGTGGTTTCTTTAAAACAATCTCTATTTACCAGACGAGGTAATCAATCAACGTAACTAATATATTCACTGAGACAGGTATGCAAGTAGTGTGACACTGCTGACATCTATCTGCTGGTTAGAGCAAATAGCCGTGACGACATTGGAGAGCAAGCGCGGTTTCCACGCGTGAAAAGGAAGTAAAACTTATTTACGGAATAACAACGGTACGCGTTACCAAGGTATGTTAGAACGGTACAGATAAAGGGTCGAAATTAAATATTAAGCACACCCAAGATTCTAGTACGCGAGAAAATGTGCATTTGTATCGATCGGGCCTTTGTTCTCTCGTAAATCAAACGTTGAAAATGCAGAACGCCAGTCTGCAGGAACAAGAAAGGAATATTTCGTCGAATCATAAAACAATCATGTACAGCAATCTAGCGGAGTAGCTAGATCTCAATCTTAATAGACCTCGCGTTCTATTTATTCGATCGCTTCGCTTTTACCGAGGGCCGGAAAAATTGATAAGTTTGTTAAGTGTGAGTTATTACTTCTTTTATAAACCATTTTTATTTTCATTTTAGATATACCTCTCAGCAGAACTCAATTAAAGTATTGCCTTCGTCCAACTGAAGAAGTCATTATGTGGCGACGCTATTATGTCACAATACTAGTGGAAATCGATAAAATTATGTTTTGTGTTTATCAAATAAAGATCCAATACGTCATAAGTTGTTACATATCTAGAATGTTTCGTTCTATTCGCTGTTATGCTGTCCGTTTGTTCAGAAGCATTCAAGTTGTGGTCCATTGGTTGTGTTTGTTCATTTTGATTCCTTCACACCTTCATATATTTAGTGTCATTTTCCATATAAGGCTGTATTCTTCCTCTGTGTTGAAGTTAGTCGTTAGTTGTGGTAATTAATGCTGTGGTTGAATGGTATCTTTATAATGGTGATATGCAATTGCTGATTTTTCATTATTGATAAATCTGGTGTCTCTCTGATGTTCTTCAGTTCTGCGTTCTATGCTTCATTGATCTGATCAAAATAGTATTTTCAACAGTTACATTTAAGTACTATGTACTCGTTTCGTTGTTAGTTTTGAGTGAATATCTTATCTTTGTAATATCTTTGTGTGGTTGTATCTTAATAATATATCTTATCTAAATAATATCTTTGTGTGGGTGTAGCAGTTTTTTATGGTTCATTTCCCGCGGTATATTAGTTGCTTCACTGATGATCGGAGATGCTCTTACTAGAAATCGTTAATTAATAACGATTTCTTTTTTTGTGGATGATGATGATATACGAGGTGTGTAAAATAAGTAATGAGACATTTTGATACGAGATTTTTTTAAATTTTTTTAATCGAATAGAATTACAATTCAGTATCGTCTCCTTCAAAATAACTTCCTTGGGAAGCCACACAGTGCTGGAGACGGTTTTTCCATTTCTCATAGCAGTGTTGGAACTCATATACTGAACTAGTCTTCAGCTGGTAGGTCCCAATATGACGTTCCTTGAGGTGATTTTTGAATCTCGGGAAGAGAAAAAAGTTACAAGGACTCAAGTCAGGCTGTCGCCACAAGGTCTCAGGTCAGCCACAGGAATGTTTTTACTGGCTCAAAACTTGTTTACTGAAATGAATGTGTGACGAGGCGCATTGTCATGATGCAACATCCAATTGTTCTTGATGTTTGGTCTCACACGCATGAATCTTTTGGGAAGTTTTTCAAGAACCTCTGTGTTTGTTCATTTTGAAAAGTGAAAAAAGTGTTGATTTACTGTTTGGCCTGGAGGCACAAATTCTTCGTGGACAATTCCCTGGCTATCAAAAAAGCAAATCAACATACATTTGATCTTCGACTTGCTCATTCTTGCTTTTTTGGGTCTTGGAGAGCTTGAAGTGTGCCATTCCATGCTTTGGCGCGAGGTTTCCGGGTAGAGTTGCCACCTCAGAGAGACCACTGACCCGGAAATTGGTGTCCGCGGCGGGAGGGGGTGAGGGGGGGGGGGGAGCGGCGCGCAATATTTGAAGAAGGCGATTTTTGTGCCGAATTGTGTTTTTGAAGAACCACAGTGGAACACAATTGGTTGAGTTGTGTTGAATACGATCTTCGTGGCGTAATAAATACTATTTATAAATTAAACAGATTTTAATTAATTAATTTAACATTAAATTAACATCTCTAGGTTGCACTAAGATAATATCTTAGATTGTACTGTATACCGATACTGCCCTCTAGAGACAGAAATGTGCCAGAATTCGAACAAATAATCTATATTTTAAACGACATATACAATACATGGAACTATTATATATGATTCACAATTATATAATTTTATAAATACAAATTTCAATTTTAAACCTGACCCGGAAAATAACGTAAGAAACCCGGAGCCCGGAGATACTTCGTGGAAACCCTTCGTGGAGTCTCCGGGTCATTTTCATGGAGATGGCAACTCTATTTCCGGGTCGTACTCAAACACCCACGTCTCATCACTGTAATGACACGTTCCACAAATGAGGATCATTTTCAGTCGATTCCAAAATGTCAAGACATCCATCACTCCTGATGTCCTTTTGTTCCTGCGAAAGATTTTTTGAAACCATTTTTGCACAGATTTTTCTCATCCCCAATTCGTTAGTGAAAATCTGATGAACAGTGGTGTGATTCAAATTTAACCCTTCCCCGATTATTCGTGTCGTCAACTGACGATCTGAACGCACAAGATCCCGTATTCTATCGACATTTTCATCGGTTCTTGAGATGAAGGCCTTCCGCTGCGTGGTTCATGTTCAATCGATTCCCTTCCTTTTGAGAATGCCTTAAACCATCGAAAAACCTTTGCTCTTGAAAAAACACTGTCTCTGTGGGCGCGCTGAAGTTTTGCAAAAGTATCCGATGCGCTGGGTCGAAGTCTGAAGCAAAACCTGATTGCACACCGGTGCTCAAATTTAATGTCACTCATTTTTAAAACGCATTAGAAAAAACCGGTTTACGAAAACAGTCACAAAGAACAAACAAATGACTAACAAGTTCAAACTTGTACTGAAGGTGCATTAGGGGCCATTCATTACTTACGTAAGGACGATTTTGGCGATTTTTCCAAGTCCCGTCTCCGCAGTGTTGCTAGATCGGGCGCTACGTTCCCAGTCTCATTACTTAATTTACACACCTCGTATAGCATTCGATCCTTATGTTTTTGAATTCCTACCCGCCTACTAAGATAGAAAACATATATCCAAATATTTGACAATTAGGAATAATATATTAAAATAATAACTTTCCAGAGACGCTGATGCGTAACGCAGATTTTATTGCTTCTCCCTTCGTGCTGAATATTTTTTCTTCCCAATCCGCACCCTCGACGAGACGTAAAAAACGCAATAAAAAAAGTTGTCATTCTTCCCGTGATTCGGCAACGATCGCAGCCGGGTCAGAGGTCACGGGGTGTAATAAACCGCCAATATAGAGGCCCCCAGAATTATCTTGCTAGTCACGATTTGCTGCTATACACCGACCAACGCGCGCGATAATAGATTGGCCCGCTATATGATTTATCAATAAATCTAGCGCTGTACAAATGTACAGTGCGCGACAAGTTTAATGTCCGACCCAGCGTAAGTGTACAGAACTAACTTCAATAGAGGTTTTGCCGTTTAAAAAATAAAAAACAACTGAAAACAAAATCTTATTTAAATAAAGAACACAAAATTTATGATCTCCTTTCTGTATCTTACAAGGAGAGGCCAAGCCCTTCGGGTCACCGATTTGGCCGAGCTTCTCGGTACTGAAAGAGACTTACTAGTGTAGTATATCCCCAAAGCCCTAGGGTGCACAACTCGAAAATTTTTCTAAATGAGTACCACCGCTTTTATTTTTTTAAATGGCTGTTTTTTACTTTTTTTAATGAAATTTTGAAAAATGAATTTGCCTTCACGAAACCATATTGACATTATCAGGAGACTATTAAAAGTAATTCAGTTTTAGTCTATTATTGACACCTAACATTATTTTCATCTAGTTCCAAAACTTACTTTAAAAGTTTTAAAAGTAATAAGGACATATAACATATGTAGGGGAGAAGGGGGCACTACTCGTATATGACACTTTTTATTTTGATGCTCGTACCTTTTTCAATTTCTAAGAACTTGGTTCTCCGATTGAATTATAAGTTAGTTTGGTTGTTAAAGCCCAATATAAACGTATGGCAAAACAAACACATTTGATAGTAGTACGCTGTTATTACCTTTTAAAAAAAGTGTTCCCTCTGTATCTATCTCTCTGGAGGGGAAGTTTAGGACGTTGCTGGGGCAGTTTAGAACTGATAATAAAAAACCTAGATAATTTTCGTCTTCTTACTTTACTTATTGAAAGCAATAAATGTCTTGTTAGGTAACAGTCTTACAAACCTTTAATATATGTTTTTCTTAGATGAGGGATATAGATGCAAAACTCACATTATCCACTTTTTAAAATTTGTCAGCAAAACGGAATAACTGATTTCTCACTTTTCAAGTGACTTGACGCTCTGAATTTTTTTTGGTATTTGTATTAGAACTGTACATTTGCTTCTCAATTGGTGAAATGACAGCACAACAATATTTGACTCCAAGAAAGTGAATTAAAATTTGGATAATGTAAGTTTTGATACAACTTTTTGGGTAATGATCGTTTTGCTCCATTCTAATTATTCTACATAATATTATTTTTTACACTCAATTCATGAAGTTAAGCTAAGAAAAGGAATTTGGGGAAACAAACTCAATGGTATATCAATAAAAAATTTATGTAATATGGTAGTTCATAATCAAAATAAAAACCTGCACAACATACTTAGAATACGGTTTTATTATCATCATTGACTGATGAAGTGAAATATTTTTATTATGAACGTAAAATTGCAAAGTACAAAAAATGTTGACAGTAAAAAGTTCTAACATTCTCCTAAGGAGAATGTGAGTTTTGAAACAATTCACAGGTTCCACAATTCAAAATAAATACGAAAATATGAGTTTTATACCGCTTTTAAAATTTAAAATGGTATAGTTCAACACGATGAACAAGATAGCGCCACTAACTCTATTTCGAAAAATGATGGATAATGTAAGTTTTGCATCTGTACCCCTCAGATAACAAAATATCTGCTTTCTACAGCTCTCTCTAGAAAATATTAAAATGCTAAGTATTAAAATTATTAACTTTGTAACAAATTAAAATATAGAAATTTAACAGAAATAAAAAAGGCACGTCCTAATGTGCCCCTTAAATTTTGTCTAATACCGCCCCAATCCTAACCTTGACAAGAAAAATGTAATATTTCATACTCTCAGCGAAATCCACTAAGAGCTTATAGGTTAGTTTGATAGCTGACAGTGCGGAAGGTCTCACGTGACGTTTGTTCATTGACCGGTTGCCAACCAAAAAAATGCATTCAATGTGAAAAAAGTGACAAATTTGTTCTTTATTCAAGATGTCCTAAACTGTCTCTGTCCTAAAGTGGCTCCTTCTCCACTACATATTTAGAATCAGAATGAGATAGGGAACCTAAATTTATTTTAATATACAGGGTGTTCTATTAAAGAAAAACTTGTTTTATACCCCTTGTATATATACAGAACTTTGGTAAAACCGTTATCTTATCTGGATTCTACTTAAAAAAACATCTAAAACGGTTTTTTTTTAATTGTTCAAAATATGTTCATTTATAAAACTAACCTTGTATAGTTTCCCAAATTTGAGGGTATACAGAGTTTGGAAACTATAAGCGATACGAAAAAATTTAAATTGTGGTAAAGTTGGGTAATTTAAAAGAAGATATCGTCAATCTGACTTTATTGACAAAATAAAAACAATTTTAAATTTCGCTGTCTTTATCCCGATATCTCCAGAAGTATTCCGGAAGCATTTGATTGAGCACCAAATAGCCCAACTTTGCCACAATTTAAACTTTCATATCTCTTTTAATTTCCGAGATCCCAATGGCCACCCTCTAATTTGGGACACGCATTTGACACATAAGAACCAAAATACTCTTGCAAATTTTTTATTCAGTATCCCTGTTCAATACTAGTTATTTATGTGACCTTACATTTTGACAATAAGATCATTCATACTTTATAATAAACAAAACAAAATCCTGCTGTGTCCTAGTGTTCTAGTTCTAGGCCACGCAGTATTATGTGTTCATAAACAGCCATCCAAAAAAAACGTCATCAAATACCTGACTGTGAACGAGAGAGATAGAAATAGGGGTTATGTTGAAGCTCGAAGCGAAACTTTTTTGCTGTCAAACTTTTGACTGAAAATAGTTGTCACAATCATTGTAAAATAAATAATGGCTGTCATATAATGTAATAACCCTGACAAGTAAATAAGGTTATAAACTTAATATTAAGAATAGAAATACGTCTTTTTTGCTCGGCCAACTTGGATGAGGCTCGGCCAACTTTTTTTTTGGATGACTCGTTACAACTTAAATCAGTGTCAATCATTTTATATTTAATATGTATGTATCTTAGTCGTTTTCGGATTTAAGCTTGTTCGAATTTAAGTTTTTAAAACGACAAAAAAAAAGGTTAGTTTTCTTGTTGTTTCCAATGTTTTTCAGTTAACATTAAGCCATTCTAGATTCGCGGCATTTAGTTTCAGTCACACTGCACCTATCTATGTCGCCCTAGGCTAGCGTTCTTTATCACGTCCCAACAAAAACTGCCACTTTTATTGGAAACAGGCGAAGTTACTTACACCGACAAACTTCCCAGTTTGTAAATTGCCACCAGGGGGAGAATGCAATATTTTTGTTGCACTCGTTCGATTTGGATGATAAACATTCTGGAAGTTGTTTTTCATGGATTTCATTCTATCAGACCCGCACCTCATTCGAGAACATGACATTTTTTACTTGGTGCCTGTACTCCGTGTCATCTGAAAAGCTCACCAGTATTTTCATCATGATATATGAGGAAGCTCATGAATTGATTTCAAAAAACGTATTTTTGGTTTTGTTGGCGACATGACTTATAAAATAGCAGTTATAAACCTTTTTTTGAAGTACGTTAATCAGCAATCGTCAAGAAACCTTGGTGAGGTAATACAATGTCGCAATAATGAACATACCAACAGTATATATCCCACTAATGTGTCTTCTTCTTTTTTCAGACTATAGACGAAAGTATGAGCGTTTGATGAGAATTTTTGATAAAATTGTCTGATTGGTGTAATATTATTGTGCATTCCTTAAATATTGACCTAAAATCGATTCCTTTTGGAGTAATCTTGAAAATGTTCAAATTCATAACTCACGCAAGATTTGAATTTGCCGCCATTTGTGCGGTAAAGTGTTTGCAACCAAAAAAAAAACAGTTTAGGGTTAGTAAAAATGGAACACTACACGAAAGAACAACGCGTTTTCGGAATATTGATTTAATTTCGTCAACTGTGAAGACAGTAATTGAAGTATTTTTGAAGTATTGAGTATTTTTGAAAAAATGGTTTAAACTCATATACATAAATTACCTAAGATCATTGTATCATCATAGAATAGTTGGTAATGCTACTGTTTACTACACTTTTTTGTTAAGCGTTTTTTTTTTGCTCTCCTCAACATTTTACTTTAATGGACTTGGCTGGTTATTGCATTGGACCCTTCAATTGAAAACTTCAGGGAGACCGGACGCTAAACACACTGGCCATCCAATAACAAGCCGTTCAAATGATAACATCGTAAGAGTGTGCGTAAGAGTGTTGGTGAAAGTCCAGGAATATCAATTCTGCGTCATGGACAAGAATTGCAAATTTCAAGAAGCTCTCTTCAGCGTATACTCACTAAAAATCTGCGTCTCCATGCTTACAAAGTTCAATTGACACAAGAGCTGCAGCCTAATTACCATGCACAGCGAAGAGTTCGTTGAATGGATTATTGAACAACAACAAGTGAATGCTGATTTTTCGAGCAAACGTCAACGTCACTGTTTGGTGCGGATTTTGGGCTGGAGATGTTATTGAACCATACTTCTTCGCAAATGGAGCTGGTCAAGCAGTTACTGTTACTGGTGCTCGATATTGCGACATGATAACCGAGTTATTTCTGCCTAAAATGGATTATATTGATGTGGACGACATGTGGTTTCAACAAGACGGTGAAACAATCCAATTACTGCATGAGACATTTCCTGGTCGTGTACTCTCTCGTTTCGGTGATCAGAATTGACCCCCTAGATCATGTGATTTAACACCATTGGATTTCTTTCTACGGGGTTATTTGAAGTCAAAGGTATGTCAATAAGCCCACATCCACCTGTGCATTGAAGGAAGAAATTCAACGCTGCATCAACGAAATTCAGCCACATTTATGCAAAATGGTCATGGAAAATTTCGATAAAAGAGCGCTTATGTGGCAGCAAAGCCGTGGAGGTCATTTGCCCGATGTGCTATTCCATGCATAACCCTAACCTATGTACTGTATGTTCAAATGAAAAAGACTGTTTTCTTATTTTGACACCCTTCATATTATAAGCATATACTACTATCTATATTCACTAGGTATATACCTAAGTAAATATTCATTCATGTAAGTATCAATAAAAGTTTAGTAAAGTCATTTATAACTCAATTTATACGTTTACATATTGAAATTATTACTAACAGAGCAAAACTCATTGTTGAAACTTCTAAACAGCTTAAGCTATAAATACCCGATCGATTTGTAAATAGAACTAGTCGTCGCTTGTAAAATTCAAGAACACGAGCCCCCTCCCACACCGGTGAAATACATTATTTCCTTCAATTCAATCCCACGCCTACTTGTCAAAGGTCTAAAGTACTCCTTAGCGCCGGGAAGTAGTATATTTGCACCTACTGCCTACCCTATATTCGCTTGCTGAGTAAATTTACTGTTTAAACAGCTAAGGCGCAAAATTATAGACGGCAGCACTGCAAATCATAGACTGTGATCGCCCGAAATTAGCACTATTTACCCTGAACAATTGGGCCTTAATTAAGCCGGCTTAAAATATAAAGACAATTCCGACTGTAATTTGACAGTTCGCGCGGTAATTGTTTGCGACAGTGGCTGGTAGGTAAGAATCCTGAGTACTCCAAATACACTGCGAGAAATAAGGAAATATACCGCGTGTCAAAAAAAGTCGCAAATAATGCCTGCAAATAAGTTATATTATGCCATATTTCTGTCAACATGACATAATTTTGTCTTTTCTCTTTACTGTACACTAAAATTTTGATACGGTTACTTGAGGAAATTTTCTCGAAAAACACGTTTAAAATTAATTTTTTTAAAAGAATATAATTGCTTACTTAATTATTTATTTTTTACAATGAAACAAAAAAACAATAGCTAGCGAAAGATATGTTGAAAGTGTCCTCCATTTTCGGCCAAGTAATGTCCAAGCCAGTCCCGAAATCTTCAATAACATTTATTAGGACGGAGTAGCCCGGATTTCATTTGAAATTTTTTGTTTCAAGTCTTGAATGTTATCTGGTCGATTGACATAAACTTTACATTTTAAATACTCCCACATAAAAAAAAATCGAAGGGAATTAGATCCAGTGCACTGGCCATTCAATTGTACCTCTTCTGATATTTTCCGCAAAAAGTGGTGGTGCCTTACCCTGTTGAAACCATAGTTGTGACCATTTTATCAAATGGTCAAAGTGGTACCCTTCTTTTTCAATGCATTATTCTCTTGTAAAAATGTATGTGATCGTAAAAGTACTTATCTCAATATTCACAAAAACATGTCCTATAGACCCCTGTATATTTTTAGCAATCGTTGGCACATCAAATATAATCACTCCACATCCTATCCAACGGTCACTATAATTTCTTTTTGGAATATTTTCATGTGATGTTTATTATTATTAAGAAACACGAAACACTATAACACGCGAAAATAACTAGTATTATTTCGCACGTTTACCGTATTTTAAATTTATTACATAATATCAGAGTACTTAACGTATTGCTTATAATGGAGGGGAGGTCGGACAACAGCCCTAGCTGTCAGAAGACTTCTGCAATCAAATCAAATTGAGGCAACCCCCCATCAAATGCCTATGTGTTGCGTCACCGTATGTGTTACCTATGCCTATGTATTGCCTATGTGTAACGTCACGTAATCTTATTTAATATATACCTTATGGGAACTAAATTCCATTCTCCAAATGTGAAGAGAAAGGTTCATTAATTGAGACAGACACAGGCGTTGCCGTGACGTTACGCGAATCAGAGCGAACTGCTCCCACTCCAGTCCTTGACTTCCGCGGTGCGGGGGCTTAGTTCTCATTGAAATAGGGAGGGTACAAAATCACCAACAAATGCGATTGGGCCCACTACGTCATCATTGAAATGCACTCTGAGTGGAACAAGCCTCTTAGGTGTGGCAATTATATCTGTCTTATTCTATCCTTCACATAGCTCTTATTTCATTTCCTTTCTCTTGGCCGGCCGCTAATTTAAGAATACATACTGTACATACAGAGTGTCCGGTTATCATCTTAGCAGATAGGACAGTGTGTGTTTAGCAATTGGTTAACAGTGTGTTAACCAATTGTCATGGGATAGACAGAGTACGAAAGTTTTAGTAGAAGAGCACAAGACACAGCTCCAAGACGAAACTTGCTAACTAACTTACAAGGTATAGTATTTGTAATGTGAATGTGGACATGAAAAAAAATTAATTGTCAGATATATTTTCTAAAATTGCTAAGCTCGCTATACAAATGTTATATTCATACTTAGTAAGCTGTTCTTAGAAAGCTAGTTTGGAAATATTTAAAAAAAATACATAGGTATAAATTTATTAGTTAGCATTAAAATAAGGCGTTTAAAATTTCTGGAAAAAATAATTAATTAAAACAACCTTATGTGTATTACTATACTTTTGAAGAGCCGGCAACATGCAGCATTCACTCTACAACGACAAGTGAGCTACAGTGACCCAATTAGAGTATTTTGCATTGCATCGAATACGTTGGTTAGCTATTCATGCGGTCCACTGTGTCGTTAAAATGATTTACGACATTAGTAATTCCCTTCCGCCAGTGTTTGTGTTTGATTTCAGCTAGGTTTATTAAAACAGATAATTTTTTAGATTGTCTGGTTAAATGAGCATTATTTACAGAAAATTGTATTACAAATATTATGAGTTATGTATGCAGGCTAATTTTAATCTCCTATATTGATTTGAATGAAAAAAATTATTTCACAATTATCGAATTTATAAAAAATATATGTACATAACGCAATTGGGCGGCGTTAGCCATCAAAGGAATAAAAAATCTATCTCTTCACATTCATTTTAGAAGGACTATACCTGCTATTCAAATTTGCCGAAAAAGGCGGAGCGAGGCCTAACCAATAAGATTATCACCCAATATAACGCCTAATAACTCGTCTATATTCTGTCTTTGTTTACATTTTTTCTCACTCCTGCTCACTGTGTTGCTATCTGCTAATATCACAACCGGTACTTTGTATAATTAACAATATATTATATTAATTTTCAGTATTGTTGTTTACTGTTGTTTATTGTTGTTAATTACATATTGACTATAATTAATTGTTCAAAGAGGATTTAAACATGTTTCTCAGTGTAGATTACGAAGTCGCCCGTCCACATAGCGCGAGACATCGAACACTAGGAGACAATCAGGCCTGACTCGAGGCTAAATCTAATTAAGCCGATCCTTCCCCGGTGTATGCAAGAAACCGAACATTTACTAATTGTAAAGCGCCTTGTAATTATGTCGCCCTAATCCATAACGTCAGAATTGGAGCTACAATTCAGTTTCATGACGGGGGGCGACATCTGGCCGGGCTCTTCATCTTATTCGCCCCGAAACGGCCTCCCCCGAATTCTTCGTAGCAGCGGGCGGCCTCTCCTACGGGCCGGAGTGTTGCGAGTAGTCAACGTAGACACAAAAACTGAGGCTCGAATTTTTTTCTCAGTGTTCAGATGATCTAGATATATTGATATAATACTGAGACATAAGTTGATTGTCTTTTTTTTTTTCGTCTATATAATGGGTGTCTGAGGAATCATCCCATTTTAAATTCCTGCCAATTCGATTGTAATGTTTTGTAATGTAAGGCGATTATGTTATGAGTTAAAGGAAATTTAATGGAAATGACGAGCAGAAAAAAGTACTTCCGGAATGTTATTTTGTGTAGGTTAAATCGAGGAATAAAAGATACCAGTAGACATGGCTGGTTTGCAGCTACATTCAGGGAAATTGGGTCGCGTCCACTTCAGCATTAATTATTCTCCAGATCTAAGAATTAACTCCGTTTAACTTCAATTAGGACCATTTGTGGATTATCTAGACTGGTACGTTTGAAACAATAAGTATACACTGTTGTCAACGTCACATCTTCCGTCTGGAAGGGCTGTAGACCAAATGATTCCAATAGAAATTACAGCCTTCAGTGGCTGTATTATTTGCCCTCTTTGTCCGATAAATGAGACAACAACATCAAAGATGTGACTTTTCCGACCTTGTAGTTTAAAAATTGGGTGTATGACTCCATAGGCAGTCGATCTTGATATCTTGTCTCTGTGTTAACATTAAAAAGAGGGATGAATGTATTACTGCCAACAGAAAGGCAACTCGTTTCGGAAAAGTCAAAGTCCACCCACGGAAATAGTGTTGTAAATGGGTAACATGTAAACAAGTTTTTGACAGCTTGAGTTATAAGCAATTTTGTGTGTTAAGTTTTTTACCTTCAAATATTTCAAAATAAACATTTTATTACAATTGTTGAAAATGGCCCTATATTATTTTATATTATATTATTTATTATTTATTTTTATATTATTTTAAATATTTCTGGCGCCTTTTTCGAAAACGACCGTAAACATTTTCTGGAAGATGAGGAGTAGTGTCAAATGCAGTGTTTATTTTATCTAAACTTCTTTCTTGAAGTCGGTCAAGGTTATTAACAGATACTTGGGAAATTGTGTTTTGCAAGTGTAACCACAGAAAGAAATAATATGATTATATGTCTCAGGATCTTGGAAATATTATGTAACATTACCATTGTTTCACCCGGTATGATCTAGCACCATCTTGCTGGAGGTAAATTGAGGCAATTTCGTTATTGTCCAACTGGTTTACGAATAGTGTAATAATTTCTTTCCTACATATACCGTAAAGAAAATTGACATAATAGGAGTTAATTCTGAGGAGTTAACTGTCCTGAGGGATTAACCTAAACCTATCAAAGACATACGATCACAGATTACTTTGAGGTCAAATTTAGTGCCATCGTTAATTTCCAGTTTACGTCCCGGCCTGGATCGACGACCGCCTCACGCCTCCTAACGCACAAAATCATTTCTTTCTTATTGTTACTAAATTTAATTAACTAAGTGTTTAAAGTCTTTGTAGGTAAGCTTGCGATCGCGGACGCTTAAGATAATTAAATTCAAGCGACACAGCGATTACGCAGGGCAAAACGGGATTTAATATTTATATTTATTAATTCTGAGCGACGTGGTACGACGAGTTACGCGGATGAGACGCCGCTTTAATCGTCCCTAATTAATATAATTAAGGCTTTGTCTCGTATTCATAAATTCCACGGGTTAAATTACTTCCCACCGACTTTTTTTCTATGCTAATGCAAAACGTGGTTTCTGACTTACAAATTAGTGTAATCTACGACGGAGATGAGATTTCCGATGGCGTTAGAAACGAACACGTGACCTTTGACGTAGTTGAACCTTAAAAATTGGACCGGGGATCGTTTAGAGCAAATACCGGATATCAGAGATGAACTTTGCGCAAGATGAATATCGTGTGATAACCGGACATATGCCTTTTAGTAGATTTATCCTTCACTCCAGACTACAGATTTAACAAGATGGTACAGGGCTTTTATTTTGATTATCTTTTAACAGGGACATTGTCTCTTTTAATATGGCAAACGTAAAAACAGGTTTCAAATAAAAGATGCAGGTCTCCGACTGTTTTTTTTAATTTTGTGTATAACATACCTAATACTATATATAAATTTCTTACAGTATATACATAGTACTAATTCTTTTATAAAACACCTTGTGTGTACCTTGAATTGGTTAGCAGTAAAGTTCGGAAATTTGTGTTACAACGCAGGGCTCGGCACTATACAACTCTATGATCATGAAAGTATAAACCGTATTTTTTAAGCGCCTTATTAATTACACTACCCTGCAAGATTTTGCCCCTGGACAATGAATAGTTGTTTCCGAAGTAATTTTTCCTTTAGTACCTAATTTATGAAATTTTGTCGTAAAATTGCAATAATTTATTTATTTAAATACTTGTTATAAAAAATTTACATGAAAAAAATGCGTTTTTTTACTGAAAAAATCAATTTCTCGGTAACGCATATGGCTACAGCTCTGAATTTTTTTTTACTTATTCTCCATATATAGGTTTATACCATTTTTTGTCAAAATTTTTCGTTGCTCAGTTTTTTCAAAAAAAAATTAAAATGTCAAAATTCAAAATTTTCGAGTTTTAGTATTTTTTTTTTTTATTATTTATTTATAATTACTATAAATTATAACCACATATTTTATTAAATTAAATAATTATAAAATATATTGACGTTAAATTTGTAATAACTGTTTATAAAAACTATATGACTTGTATCATGTTAGATATAAATGTGTTGGTGCTTGCACAAGCACAAGAGCTGCAGTAAAAAATTACTTTTTATTATTATAGTTTTTTTCTTTTTTTATTATTTTTAAATTATTTTCATAAAATATGACTTCCTGTCAAAGTTTTATCCGCCATATTGGATCCGCCATTTTGAATTTTGAAAATCTGACTTCGGATCAGTGACCCCAAAAACCCTAGTAGTCACTCTTATTTTTATAATAAGTGTTAAGGAAAAATGTGCCCCTGAAAGGGTTAATGAATAATTCAATATGGTGACCATGAAAATTCGAAAAATAGGTAGTATTTTTGAAATATTCTATAGATAACCTAAAAGTTCAAAGACATTGATTTTTTATTTATTTTTTTTACGTTTCTTAATAAAAAAAAAAACAATATTTTGATATACACGTTTCCTTAATGGGCTTTCAGGTAAAGGAAAAATCACAAACATGAAAATTTCAAAATGCGATATCGGCGAAAAAAAAGAAAAGATATTTGAGCAAACTCAACGGCATTTGAAAGAGGAACACTTGTCCTATAAGATCCCACACATGGTTTTTTGAGAAAAAAAAATCTCAGTGCTACATAACCACAAATATATCAAAAAAAACAGTGTTTTTTGCACCTTTAGGTTGTTATAATATCTCATAAACTGACTTGATAGAGCAATTCTGAGTCCAGATTTGTTTTCAGCGGGAATCATTACTTCGAAAACAACTATTTGTTGTCCAGGGGCACAAAATTTTCAAAATTTAGCAGGGTAGTGTTATATACACGTTGTTTTCTTACCCCTGCATACCCGCGCCACTGACCGATCCTTCCCGATGTCCCGGGACTCACGTCTGCGCCGTAGTACGCCAATCTCATGCGGGAACGCTGGATAGGTAAATGCAGTTTTACATGCGGTAAGCCGGGATTTCCGAACTCTAGTTATCTGGTCCTATCTATGAAAGTACGTCGGACAGTGACGTCTAATGGTCACGGTAGCAGAATGTGGCATAGCTGATGTAGATCAATGTAGATGATCTACATTGTAAGCGAGTTCGAGTCTCACTAAAGGAAATGGAAAAAGTACAAACTGCATACAAATAAAAAGAAATTATATTAAATAAGTAAACAAATATTTAAATATGTAATGACAATATGTAAATATCAATAAAACTGTATATATTTCAAAGTAATTAGTAGCAACGTAATTATTTTCAAAGTAATCAGTAGCAACAGCGATCAACGGTACAACCGTTGATAATAGTGTATATAGTGTTCATAACAGTGTATTGCATACAGCGGAGATTGTGCAACAGCACCAGCTGATACGGGACCATTACAATCAAATCAATCGTGCAATTAGCTTCTCGCCTCGTTTGAGTGAATCGAGGTTGAGAGAATCGACATCGCTAGAGAATCGTAGAAAAATGCTAAAAAATATTTGGCAGGTACCAAATTACTCGTCATAAAAAAATCAAGATGATCGTGTTTTTTAGTTTTTTAAAAATTTCCGAAAATCACCCTATTTAGGGGTTGAAAATACCCAAAAGTGAAACATTTAAATAGTATCAATTAAACTAAAAAACAATATTCATTACATTTTTTTATTGAATGAATGTTAAAAAATTAATGTGATGTGTTTATATGATTGATAAAAACTTGTGATGTTAAAAAATTCACCCTTAAGGGGTGAAATCATCCCCTTAGTATAAAAATCGTAATAAATTGAGAAAAAAATTACTTTCTACCGATTTATTATGAACGATTTATTACTTTTACCGATCTATTTATGAAAAAATAACTCCCCATCCCCAAGGGTGGAGCCACTTTTTTCTCAATTTCTTACGATTAAAAGACCTAAATATTTTTTCAGATTTTTTTAAATTTTCATTTTTCATACTAAGGGGATGGTTTCACCATACTATGATGATGATGATTTTATACTAAGGGGATGACCTAAAGGGTGAATTTTTGACCATCACGAGGTTGCATCAATCATATAAACACATCAAATTAATTTTTTAACATTCATCCAATAAAAAAATGTAATGAATATTGTTTCTAGTTTAATTGATACTATTTAAATGTTTCACTTTTTGGGTATTTTCAACCCCTAAATAGGGGTGATTTTCGAAAATGATTTTTCGAATGAGCACGTACTTAGTTTAAAAAAAAAACTAAGTATGTGCTCATCTTGATTTTTCATGACAAGTGATTTGGTACCTGCCAAATATTTTTAGCATTTTTTCCACGATTCTCTAACGAGGTCCAGAAAACGGGCTGCGGTCACTCTTTATCTTCCATCACATGATACGCGAGTTGTCTTTGTCGCATTGCCGTATGGCAACTTTACTCATTTATATCTAAGCCAAGGTAGATCGAATTAGCTATCATCTTCGTTTTTTTAGGTGGAATCGTGTCGTACACCGCCCCGGAGGGTTCCGAGCCCTCTCAAGGCCTCTACGACAGCTCCTACGATGGCGTAAGGGCCAACGGCGAGCTGTCCCAAGGGCTGGGCCGCCTGGTTGACGGCGACGTTGGGTTGGATAACTTTCGCCTGGACATAGGATACGGAAAGGTATGTATTAGGGAAGGAGAATATAAAAAAATTAAAGCGTAACAAGCACTTAAGTGATATGATAGTCATGGAGTGGTCCTAATGCCGTTACAATGTCCTCAAGGGATTAAAGAAACACGCCTAGCTGTCCCAAAATTCGTTATGCGAGATAATAATTTCGTATAAGCCTTGGCGTAGCAGGCCTGAAAAAGGAAATATGATTTAACTTCATGCGGCCTGAAACCTATACATGAATATAGTTGAATTTATTACAAGTTATATTATTTTATAAGTTTTTAAAAACATGTAAAATCTAAACCAACGTTATAGAGTGATTTTTTAACAATAATAATGGCTTAAAAAACTACCTGTATACTGTAAATGACCCATTCATTGTATACCCAATTAATGAATCATTAACTGTTTGACACAGATGGGGATTTACGGGAGGAGCATATGAGCACAAACGCTTTTTAAAAATGTAGAAATTCCAATAATCTATATTACTTCCAGTTAGGTTAACACATAATATTGTTTTCAGGAAATGGATGGGTTTCCTGGAAGAACGACAGTTTCTCCAGCGGATTCGTCGAATTGCTATTCGAATTCGATCAAATACGCAATTTCAGTGCAGTTTACCTCTACACCAACAACTTTTTTAGCAGAAATGTACAGGTAGGTATTTAAGTGTACACAATATATATCATATATTCTATATTCATATATCATATATTCTCGTATCATATATCTCGTACTGCTACCACAGATATAATATTAAAAACCTAACCAAACACTCAACATATCAGAAGCAAACGAGTACTATCTGTATTTAATTATTCGTCAAAAAAATTCTCCACCAATAAATGCATCTATAAAAAAGCCTTCCTGCACACTTATTTTTAATACATGTTGAGTTTTACGAGGTGTGTAAACTGAGTAATGAGACTAGAGATATTTTTTTAAATTTTTCTGTTTGAATAGAATTACAATTCAGTATTGTCTCCTTCAAAATAACTTCCTGAGGAAGCCCCACACCGCTGGAGACAGTTCTTCCATTTCTCATAGCAGTGCTGGAACTCATATACTGGAATAGTCTTCAGCTGGTCGGTTACAGCCATTTGAATATTTTCTATGGTCCCAAAATGACGTCCTTTAATTGACGATTGACCCGTGATTTTTCAATCTCGGGAAGAGAAATAAATGTTTTTACTGGCTAAAAACTTGTTTACATTTGTTCTTAATGTTTGGTCTCATACCCATGACCCTTTTTCGAAGTTTTTCAAGAACCTCTCTGTAAAAGTGTTGATTTACTGTTTGGCCTGGAGGCACTAACTCTTTGTGGACAATTCCCTGGCTATTAAAAAAACTAAATCAGCATGAATTTGATCTTCAACTTGCTCATTCTTGCCCTTTTGGGTCTTGGAGAGCTTGAAGTGTACCATTCCATGCTTTGTCGCTTGGTTTTCGGATAGTACTCAAACACCCAAGTCTCATCACCGGTAATGACACGTTCACAAAATTGGGGATCATTTTCAATCGATTCCAAAAAGTCAAGACACCTTTCTCTCCTGATGTCCTTTTGTTCCTGCGAAAGGTTTTTTGGAACCATTTTTGCGCAGATTTTTCTCATCAAAATCTGATGAACAGTGGTGTGATTCAAATTTAACTATTCCCTTGTTGATCATTTTTGTCGTCAACCGACGATCTGAACACACAAGATCCCGTATTATATCAACACTTTCATCGGTTCTTGAAGCGGGCCTTCCACTGCGTGGTTCATCTTCAATCGTCTCTTCCTTCTGAGAATGACTTAAACCACCGAAAAAACCTGGGCTCGAAAAAACACTGTCTCCGTAGGCGTGTTGAAGTTTTGCAAAAGTATCCGTTGCGTTGTGTCCAAGTCTGAAGCAAAACCTGATAGCACACCGTCGCTCAAATTTAAAGTCACTCATTTTTAAAACGCATTAGAAAAAAACGGTTTACGAAAACAGTCACAAAGAACGAACAAAAAATGCTAACAAGTTCAAACTTGTACTGAAGGTGCATTATATGTTAACCTACGACCCTTCCAAGTCCCGTCTCCGCAATGTTGCTAGATCGGGCACTACGTTGCCACCTTTCATTACTTAATTTATACACCTCGTATTTCATTACAATGACTTCTCTTTGTCTCAGAAGCAGTACTTATAATTTTTTACCAAGCTCGAAGGTTTTAATTAATAAACAGCTTTTGATCTACCGAGTCTTTTAAGAGCATCACAGGTAAAACAGAGATACTACATAAAAAAATGTATTACGTCCATATTGATTTTAAGTCCAACTTTTGAGCAGCTCCCGTCGATCCCTCAATAACTTCTAATTTATACAAAAACTTTCTGCGGTTCATTAAAATTTCACGAAAAAAACTTCCATGACTCCGAAATTACCTACTCCTTCTATATTAAATTTTTAATGAAGCCGCATACGATAAATAACTGACCTGTGTCTCGTGGAAAAACTTCGACAACAAGCGGGTATTCATTACGGTAGTTGATTAACTTCCAACTACAGAACTAACGACGAAGGGTATTCATTTGATGTATGTAATATCGGATGCAGCCGCTCGTTCGGTATTCGTAACATTGAATACTAGAAATTATTTTAAATACAGATGTATCGTAGTCTATCTATTCTCCATCTACATACTTCTTTAACTAAAGATGGGTTAGGGATTTATATGGCATGTTTAGATCCAATCATTTTGTACTTCTTATAGATTTTCTCTACAGTATATTATTGCCTTTAAATGGATATACTTTCTCGATAAAATACGAGAATATATCTACCTAGCGGTGATTGTGCATCACAGAATGCTGTCAAATGATGAAATTACACATTTTAAATTTTCATGTAAATTTCAATAAGCTTGCTGCAGTCGTCAAATATAGCAGAATCCAAAATGGCAAGAACTGTCTTTGCCGCAACTTTTTTGACATTATCTTTCAAAATAGTTGTAGCTATGTATCGTCTTCTTCTTCGTCGTCGTCTTCTTCTTTGTCTTCTTCTTCGTTTCTTGTTCTGTATGCCACTTCGTTTCGTTTTGAAGAGAACGCTTTGAACCAATCAGTATTAGCAAACATTTCATTATACTTTTGATATTCATTATCATAACCTTATCAAATAGAAAAGTATTCTTGAGGACATGCTCGTTAAGGTGGAGTGTAGGTTTTCACGGCCGCTATCAATAATCTAATCTCTTCTACCGAGTTATGCTGCGGTTGTCGATTTACTTTTAACGTTTCGCTGATCATCAGCTCCTCAACTGATCAACAACTCAGAAACAGCTCCTTGAGAAAGTTTCTTAGTGTTGTTTTTTTTTCTGAACCTTGGTTGTATTGCTTCACTTCCTTTCTCTTTCGTGCTCGGTTGATCTTGACCTTCCTGACATTCCTGTTTACTGTTTCCAGTGAGTTACACTTCTCAGTCAAAATGAATATCGACTCTGTCTAAATTATCCTTATTCATCATTACCTACACAAATACTATTATTATACAAGGATAATCATGAATTAAAGTCTGTGAAGTATTTGGATATTGTTATAATCGATCCTATGCTTCTGATTATTAAGCACATGGTCTTCCACCGTCAACTTATCAGTAAAGCCGGCAGATCCGGGCGGCGGGCCATAATCGGACGCGTCATACTACTTACTACTTGTATGATCAGCGACTCCAACTCTGGCAAGCCTCTAGTGTTCCTTAATTCTGCACTAGACAGTGCCCCCTGTTTGATCAATATAACTATTTGTGCACACATGATGCAAAGATGGTAAACACACTTTGTCATCAGCTTCGGGATGGGGATCTTTGTTATAGGGAAATATTTGCTGCATTTTTCTCACCATTCGATAACTTATACCAATTTTCTTCATTAATAATACTTTCACCAGTCTATCTGTAACGCCAGATACATGTGCGTGTCTAGCAGGCTGTTGCTTCTTTGTAGTCCATCCTTAATCCTGATTATGCTGTTTATTGATTTACCTTAAAAATATAATACAAGGTAACAAGGTAAAGAAAAGAGATAATAACCGAGTAATAATACTCGTTCCTTGTTCCTTCGTTATTAGTTTTTTTTATTGGTAATTGCCGTTGTGTGATTGCCGAGTGGACGTTGATCCCTCTTTTTAGATAATTACAAGTGAGACATGCTAAAAGAACTATTGATCTGTAGTTATTGCTTCGACCCTTTTTATTGCCCCTTGATCGAGTCCTCGCCATTCTTGTGTACTTATCCCAGAAAAAGACCGAGATAAAAACCAGAATTACCAGAATCTCTCGTTCTCCTTCTATTTGAATTGCATAGTTTTTACTAACCACCGTCGCTTGGAGTCGGTATTAGCATAGTTTTTTGTAGGCGAGCAGAGGGCTTCTCAGTATTCATTATGCTAACACCGAGAAGTCTGCGGCTCTTAACAGGTCCGTATTAAGGGAAGTGCGCAAATAAACGACATAAATTTAACGGCTACACATAGTCCACAAGCACCGGCAAGTTGTTCGTTTATTTTTTTACTGTGTATTTCTTCTCAGTGAACAATTCTCTAAATAAAATTATACAGGGTACCCCATTTAAAAATGTACATGTTTATCACATACCTACGTCAGGTAACATTCAGTTTAGATTTAGAAGACAAAAATGGTAATAATACCTAATAATAATTAACATATTTATGATCTGTACTGAATTCCAAATTTACAAAAAATATATACACCTCATGTAAAAGGCTTTTTGCACACAGAAGGACTTCACAAATGAATGATAAAAATCTGCCCCAAAATGAAAAAAAGATATAATCAGTCACATATGGAGCATTCTTTGATAAATCTGTCACCCCTGTCCAAAATTTGGGGCAACCAAACATTTTGCAGTTTGGTTTATTTTGTAGTTATTCATGTCTAGTTTTCTCTGTCTTTTTTGAAAAATCCCATTTGACACACCTCAAAATAGCCATCATGTGCTGAAATAACGAGTCGCTGAAAAAAAAAAAAAGTATAAAGGTCCTCTAGAATCAACAAAAATTGTTTGGGGCGAGTTCAATACCAGAGTTGGTTTCAGTGCTTCAAAATATACAAATTTCGTTGATTCTAGAGGACATATCTACCTTTTTTCTGTGTTTTTCGTTTCTGTGTTTTTTGTTGCTTATTGTTATATCATCTTGGATTTTTCAAAAAAAAGACAGCTCAGAAAGAAATAGACATGAATAACTATCGTACAAACCGCAATTTTTTTTTGGTTGCAGCGGTTATTCTCGTCTGCGCTGCATTGGCGATACGATGAGCAAAGTCGGCAATGGCTGCGCTGAAAAACAAAGGCCCCAGAACAGTCTCCTGCGGTAACCCACATTTTATTATACGTGGATCAGAACAGAAGGCTACTATCACTTCTTAATTTAGTCTACTGAGTTACCTTTATATAGAAGCCGTGTCGGTTTTGGTATTTTTCGACATAAGGTCAAAATTTTGGGTGGATATTTTCATTTAATAACCCATTACTATTACTATTTTTTAATCTATTTCTGTGGTTGTATTTGCAGAAAATGGAGTCTTTACAAAGACGAAATAATCAATTCTCGTGTTTATTATTCCCGTAAAGTATGGAAGTTACACACCCCAACAGCAATAGATCACAACCCGTTGACCCCGTTCCTAAATGACTTCCGCCCTTGTTGCAGGTTTTTTCGAGGGCGAAAGTGATGTTCAGCATCGGCGGCCGCTTCTACAACGGCCCCACGCTCTCCTACACGTACATGCCGGACAGGGTGCTGGAAAACGCTCGGAACGTCTCCATCAATCTTCATCAGAGGCTGGCTCGCTTCGTCAGGCTACGGCTGTTTTTCGCCGACACTAGGCTCATGCTCAGCGAAGTAGTCTTCGACTCCGGTAACTTTCCGTTTTTGTTTTTTAGCTAAACGCTTTCGTTTTTTTAGTTTAGAACTATACTTTAGTTATCCTTGAAGGTGAAATTGGTAGCAGGAACGAGCGATTGTTAACTATGTGAAAACAAAATTAAGTCGTCCTTCGAGCCGGATTTACTTTATCAACGTTGAAAAATATTCAATTTTTAGTCTGTCGTCACCAATATTTAATTGTTTAAATGTTACGTCTTCCAAACTTGAGGAAGATAAGACTTTTTTAATTTCCTAATACATTATTTATCCTTCGAGCCGACTTTTTTGGAAACAGAAATACTCAATTAATGCAAAATAAAATATGAACATATTATGTTTCAACGTTTTAACTGCATTTTACTCTATAACGTAAGTACGTTTTTATTGTTTCGTAGTAAACTATTAGGAATCAGATACGAACTGACCTAATTTCTTCCATTTATCGACAAAATTGCATGTTACTTTTACGTGAAGTGCATTACATAAATAGGGCTTAATGAAATCAGAGTTGGCATGCTCGGAACGTTTGTTTTTCACGCCAACTTGCTCTCTAATAACTGTTCTAAAATAATAAATTTCTCACGTAAATTGTATAGTCGACTGATAAGGTGTTTTGTTAAGCATAAAAGCTAGCATAATATTGAAGCTTGATTTTTACATTTTGTGACTTTTTTTACAGAAAGAAAATTGGGGTTTTCTTAAAATAAATTGTACTAAAAAAAAGGTCCTACAAAAATGTCAAACTTAGCTCTGTTTCTGTTACTCATATGCTTAAAATGTTGTTGTATTATTGTTATTATTTCGCTAACTTCTTCACACACTTCGTCACACTTCTCCCCGTAAACGCTAGGAAACGTTCACCCATTCCTGCTGCAGACAGTGATGGGTTAACCATCTCTGCCTCCGGCAGGAGTTAGGCTCAGGCGAGAGGAGAAAATGTATCCTGTCCTAAAACCATTCTAACAGTGAGTAATGCTTATAATAATGTTTCCTTCTGGTCACTTGTGATGATGTTATGCGCCAGTCCCATGCCGCAATGTTCTTGACGAATCTGGTCGATATAATATAAATATGCTGACTCTGCTAACACAGAACACCCTCCTGTTATGTGATCTGTAGTAGCTATTTTTTAATGTTATGTAACATATTGCAGATTCACATTTTTTACATATGTCTTCGATTTCGTTTCTCAGGATATGCTTCAGGTAATTTCTCTTTTTGTAACACTGTCCTGAATAGCTGTCAAGAGTCCTTCGCTTTCGGGGTATAGATAGCCATCAGTAAGCCATTTTAGTGAATAATCTTTAGTGAATAGTCTGGCTGTACCATTTTTGGAAAACAGACCTGTAAAGCAAGTTGAATCAACCTACTGTGTTTGGAGCTCCTGTTCTGTTGGTATATCGACCGGAATAAATTCGCATCCTATGCTCAAAGGCGTGTATCCAGCATCCTCTCTTGCTTCTTCTGTTATTAGCGGATCCCTGTTGGTTAGTAGTTTTCTTCTTAAGGAAGCTTCTTGGTTAAGGCATTGCTATTTTATGTTCAGTAGACCTCTACCACCTCGTCTTCGAGGTGGTTCTAAACTAGGAGGTAGTTCGAGGTAGTTCGAGGTAGTTCTTAGCTAGGAACCGCCTGGTAAGTCGATCGAGCTCGTGTAACGGACAACTTAACGATTTCGAAAAAGAATGTCACCACTGGGACAGCCCACGAGTTGATGACTTTGATAAGATTGCCGCCAGATAAAAGCGTATTCAGCAAGTTGTCAAACGGTTCTTATATTTCTCTTGGATTTTTTTTCCGTTTTTTGTGGTATATTATTATTATCATTTTCATACACAGTTTCAGAAAACCATTCTCTCTGTGCCACCGCTGCCAATGCACCCTTAAGGGGGCATTCTAGTCTACAAATTTGAAAAAATCGAATTTTTTTTGTTTCATATTTCCAAAGTTTAGACATTCAAGAATATGCCCTTAAAAGGATTTTTCAAAATTTCAATTATTTTATGAGTTACAGCCGTTTTTGTGACGCGGCATCGGCTCCGGTCCGACCGGAACAAATGAACAATAGACGGTAGACGCTGCCCGAGTACTTACGAAACACGAAACGTATTTGGTCGGAATCTTTTCGTCTTAGTATTTATTTCAAATTAGTTTTGAGCCAGCCTTCAAGCAACGTGGACGTGCTAACTGAGTAAAATTGCCGGAAACTTGTCTCAAATCTTTAAACGCGTTTTTCTCAAAACTACTTTTTTCGAGTTGGCGTGCACGATATCTCAAGTTCTAATGAACCGATTTATTTAAAATTTATTGTGAATGTTCTTTATACATTCCTCTATCGCCTCAAAGGACGCTCAGAGCAAAATTTTTAATTTCACTATTTTTTAAAAAATCGGAATTGTTAAAAAAACATGCAAAACAATTTTTTTTTCAAACGGCCACCATTTTATGAAAAACGTTTTTTTTACTTTTCCAAGGTTTGGGCTATAGGGGCATCTAAACTTATTAAGAATCCGTTCGTATTTTTTGTTTCAGTTGACCAGAAGGGTTGAAATCATGCACGCCAGGACACCCTTTTTTTTTGACCCCCACTTTGCCAGCTCATAACTTTGTCAATTTTGAGTCTTTTTTTCCAGTTAATTTTTTATGTTATTTTAAAATATCAATAAACAAATGATAAAAAAATGGATACTAAAAATATTTTTTGTTTCGTTTGTACAGAGCTTCAAAACCGCCCGAAGTTCATGCCTCTAGACTAGAATACCCCCGTAAAACAAGCAAAAATACGACTGACCTAAAATACAATTCGTTACCGTCGATACTTCCGGCAATTTCCGTGCAACTTCGACGTATATGACGCGAAAAAAAGTCGATACGACGCAGGACCGGCCATAAAGGACGCCAAAAAGAAAGCAATCGAACTGACGGTTTTAAAAAAGTCCTTTTATCTTCCGTTCGAGTACGCGCTACCTGCAGTTGTGCGACGGAAACAAAAATGCGGAGACCGAAGTTGGTTGTTTTAGATAATTTTTTAGTTGTTTGTATGATATGCGCCCCAATAAATTCCCAGCTGCAGATAAAATTCAAATTTGAACGGGATATGCAGCGGGGTCAAACATGGGCGTAGAGGGATGAATAAAATAGGGATGGCGATTAGGCCCGAAATTAAACCCCCTTATTTATTTAATTTGTTTGAAGTTATAACTTCTTGTAGGCGTGCCTGACCCGGCAGAGAACTAAAAACCGTCAGCCTACAATATAGCGGTGTACCCTCATTTGGAAATAAAATTATAAACTCGTGCCCATCATGCCCATTTTTTTAAAGGCTTTGACTTCTTAGAAACATGATTTAGACAGTTTGATGTTCATATTTCAATACATAATCTAAATTTAGATCAAACGTTTCTTGATTTTATGAAATTATAAGTAATTAAACTTTAAAGTGGCGGAAAATAGAGAAAAAAGTAATACATTTTCAAACGAATTCATAACTCGATAAAAGGACAAAATATAAAGTTAAAATTTGTTAAAAATATAAAGTTATTAATAAGTGCCACTACTAAGTAAAAGCCCCTGTTTTTTCAAAATTTTTCATTTTTTGTTATTTCATTATTATTAATAATTTAAAGAATTAAACAAAAGTGTTACAATTCTATACCAGTTTTCAAGTGTTATTTTGTCTTTTGTTCTTTAACTTGTTCTTTTTTAAGATCGATTAGAAAATTTAGTTAAAATGTTCTTTTTTTAAGATCAATAACTTCTTAAAACCCAATAAAATAATGATTCACCCTCATTAGTTCAAGTTTTCACTTCTGCCTACCGTCCCACGACGGTAACATCCTTTTTTTGTTATGGAAATACCTACAGGGTGTTTACGAATCAAGAAGCATATATAAATCCTTTTTTGAGATAAAAAAAGTTTTTGGTCCGTAAGGGGTTACTTTGGACCAAATTTTTTTTTTCACCTCAAAATACTACCTACCACGGAACACTCAAAATGCTACCACGGAATTATCCGTACCAAATACAAACTTAATACAATTTTCCATTCTTGATTTATTAATGAAAAACATATATTGCCTTGGACATTTTAAGGATTCAAAATCTTTCAAAATTTCTCAAAAAACTTATTTTTATATCTAAATTCACCTAATCATCATGCTACTTCTTTCGGAAACCCCCTGTAAACTATATTTAAAAAAAAGCAAATTCAGTTCATAAAATAGGAAAAAAATTCTACATAGGATTAAGTTCCAGATCTAAGGTACCTATCAAAGAATTCATACTTTAACTATTACAATGAACTCGGTGCTATATAGTAGCAAGTGGGATTGAATAGAAACAAAGAAAACCCCAAACACGTTTTCCACAGCACTGAAACACTATTTGGTACTCAATGTAGGCATTTCGCCAACCTCGCTGGCATCATCACTAAAGCATGGAAATATACTGAATTGTAGGCACCTATTGTCCTCGCTTGTTGAAAATAACTTTTTTTTGAGTTTGGGCATTATACAATATAATATTTTCCCCAAATTTTAATTCATCAGATTTCATAAGTGCTCAGTCAGTTTTAACAAATTGATTACAATTGTTTAAAGCTGTCATCAATGTGTCTCTCTAGCCTTATTACCATTATATATGTCTCTAGCTACATATGTATATTGGTAATGTCATTTTTTAACTGTGAGTAGGTATATGGTACTTTTTAAACGTTTTGATTTTTTTGTACAATATTCGATGTCCAGATCCAATTAACTTGAGGAAGTTAATTTGAAGATACAAATTTTAAAATATTCTAAAGTTTCGAGCCTTGTCACAAGCCTGAAACCTAAACCTCAAACCTACAAATAAATTGTACCAAACCCCTCCGAGTGCCCCTAGTCGGACGCTTATGCGTTAAAAATATGCAATGTACAGCAAAACATGCCCTATCTTGTCTGGTCATCTTCGCTGAAGCTCTTCTAAAAATTGCACGTATGACTACCTAACCGATATATCGCACGCTTACAGTGCCGGTTCCATTCAACGTCAGCGAAGAGGAAGTCTTGGACCCCAGTGAGAAGGAGCTCATTATCACCTCGAGTGGCGACAAGGCGCTGGAGGCCTTCGAGACCAGTAAGTAAACACAGTGACCCTCAAAAAGTATGCCAAATTAGTTTTTTAGAAAAAAAATACAGGTTTTTATTTTTAAGTTGTACATTGGCAAAAAAAAACAATGTTACATTGAGTTTCAGAAACTGAAACTGGTTTTAAATTTTCTTGGATGTTCCGAATTAAAGAAAATAGGTGCATAAAAGAGAATGTGTCACTTGGATCAGTTTTCCAAGAAATTTACTTTAAAGATATAGTTTTAAACTATAAAATTTCCCATACAAGATGATGTTCACTCTAAATGATGTTCACAAAATATTACACTGGAGATCAAAAGCAATGACATCCTAAATTGAAAAATGTCTGTATCCTTTACCTATTTCGATTAAACAAACATTAAAATAACTACTAATGTAATTCTACTTTTGCTTTGTCTCTTTGGCTTACTTTTACTGATTCAACACTCATAAAAAAATTATGAGAATTTAATGTAACAATTCATTGGTCTTATCACATCTATTCTTGAAATTTATTCATTATTATTGAAAATCATATGTGTGTATATGTTTATGCTTCTCATAAAGTTTAAATATCTGGAATTCATTGGCATTATTTTTGACTTGAGAACACCTATTAACATTGAGGAAGCAACTTACTTTTAGAGAAATATCATGAAGAATGTTAATTTTGTGAGAATGATAACTACTGAGATGTATGTTGAACAGTATAAAATTATTTTTATTTATATGATATTGAATATGATTTTAAAAAAAATAATGTTACGAGGTGTGGCTATTAAATAACCGAACTGATACTGCTACCAGCGCGCTGCGAGCGTGTCGCGATAAGTTTGAACTGAACTGTGTGTCTGGTGATACTGTCTCCACCCTGAGCACGCTGGACAAGCCAGTGAGTCGCTCAGTTTGACTGCAGCAGTCTTTTGAATTAGTCTACGCACCAGTGATGCGACGAAAAAATGTTAAGTGTTCAGATAGAGCAACAGGTTAATCTCGAATTTCTTGTTAAACTGGGGAAATCTTTTACAGCTTATGCAATGTTAAAAGAAGTGTACCGGAATGAATGTTTATCCCGTACACAAGTTTTTGAATGGTTTAAACGGTTTAAAGACGGACGTGAAATGGCCGAAGACGATCCGGGCTCCAGACGGCCCTCAACGTGAAAAACGGACGAAAATATTGAAAAAATTGGTGAATTAATCGAAGATTTTGGTCAAAACATCAGAGGGCTTGCTGAAATAACAGGAATCGACAAAGAATGTGTTCGCCAGATTTTGCATGAATCGTACAACATGCGCAAAGTTTGCGCAAAAATGGTGCCAAAACTTCCGAGCAAAAGAAATCAAGAAATTAACATTTGCGCTGACATTCTAAACAACTTAACCTCGAAAATGATCTGTTAACATTGAGGAAATTCTACTTTTAGAGAAATGGCGTGAATAATGTTAATTTTGTGAGACAATATAGAGAAAATAGCTACTGAGATATTTATGCTGAACAGTATAAATTTTATATGTATAAATATTTTTATTTATATTATAGACAATGAATTGTAATTACTTATGATTATTATAAATTAGTTGAAGGGTGACATTACTTTTAAATTCCAATATATAAATACATAAAAGCATGTTTTTATCACTGTTTGCTGATCACTTATTGTTAAGTATGTAAGTGTGTTCTGTTCAGTGAAATATGTGTAATACTAATTACGCAGTTTACAACTAAATCTGCGACTAATCTAAAATGCCAAATGCTAATTAACTTAACTGTGTATATCAATGAGTCGAATAATATCTAATATTTTAATGGAAATTTAATCGAAATTAGACTCAATTGACAGGCAGCTGGCTCTAATGCGACGCATATTTTACCAACTGAAATATGAAATAGTGATATTAATTCCTGATCCACATATTATAAATATTCGATCAGAGGTAATAACCCTCGAAATATTCATTAAATCAATTTGGTTATTATTGCATTTTCAAATATTCGAAGAACTATTTAAGGATGTAAGTTTTCTTTAATATTAATAAAGAGCAACAAAAAATTGAAACTCTCATTTAATTTTTATTTGTCAAAGTTGTGTTTCAATAATTCATGTAATCAGAAATATCGTGTTTCTATGTCCATTGCCTACGCGTCTTATCTATATAATCAGTTCATCAGCTAAGGATGAGCCAGAATCCTTAAATTATTAAAAATCCCTTTAATTTCTAATGCTCTGTGTATTAGAAAATCGAATAGTATTTAATTTTTTTCCAGTTGCTGCAAGGAAAGAAGGAGACACATATGTAGAAGTGATCATAGGAGTGCTCACGGCGATCATGCTACTGCTACTGATAATATTCGTGATCATATTGATCGTCAACAAGAGGCATAAACTACAAGGATCACCGACATTGCTGAGAAATCCCTTTGGAGTCACTATTAATATGAAGGCAAGAAAACTGTTGTAAAAATAAATCATAAACTGTATCATAATTAAATTAATTTTTCAAATTATGTAATAGAGTATTCAAATGTGTCCCACGTTTCCGTGACGTTTTTTGACTCTTTTTCTAGACGTCTTTTTAACGTCATTTTTACGATTTTTTCTCGTATCGACCGGAATTTCCCCAATTTTCAGGACCTCCTGATGAACCTGTCGAGCGGCAGCGCGCCACCCGCTGCCCCCAGCCGTCCAGTTACCCCTGTGAGCCAGCGCGAGCCCTCAGACGCCGACAACCGATCTTCCGTGTCCCTTCGAGCAGTACCGATCGCCGCTGGTGGCCAGCTACTACGCTCCCCCGAACTACGCCACGTTGAGGTGTCCGTCAGCAGTCGACGAGCCGGAAGCGTCACCAGAGGTCCCACCACTACCCGATGCGGAGGATCCTCCTACCCTCCACCAAGACGGCATATCGTCCTCATCGCCGCTTCACTACAGGTAATGTATCATAGTGACTCAGTACTTTTTCGACAGCCACATTGGCATCATTGGGAAGTAAAACTATATTTTATTAATTTTGAATATGTTCCTGACCTTTAACGTTATTTTGCTTCTTGTGCGTTATCGGACCCAAAAAAAAAACACATATTGTAGCGAGACGACAACAGCAAGACGTCAACGAGTGACTCACCGTGGTCCATTTAGAAGGTGGCCGCTTATTCTGAGAACACCGACAATCCCAGCTGAACGTTCGCGTAAAGAGTAACAGATGCTATGGAAGCATGCCAGGGCAGCGAAGAGTCAGTCTTTAAAATACATACGTGCAGATCGGGTTTTGTAAAACGTACGCCGATATAAATTCGGTAATTCGGTTTAATTCCGTCTTAATTTTTAGATCTTAGGTTTAATATGTTAGCGTCAGCAGTTTCTGAATAATCATAAGAAAACTATCGAAAAATCATATTCGAACTTTTTGCTTGTCTTTTAAATGCTGCATGGACTTTTCTTTTCGATTTTTAATCATATTGTGCTTTTAGATAATTTAATTTTCTTTAATTTGACCTGTTTTTGAGCTCTGTACCATGATTATTCGCTGAGTTATCGCCGTTCAAAGTAAAAAAGTCATTTTTGACTTTGGTAATCAATTTCTCCAGAAATAATGAACGTACAGAAAATTCAAGTTTTCAAGAAGGGTTTTGAAAACTGTGAAGTATCCTTGACAAGTTGTAGCGATGGTTTTTTGCTAAAAAAATGTTCGAGGCGAAATTGTTGATTGACGAAGAGGTAAAAAATTGCATAATTAGAGATATTTGCATAACTTGGCATAACTGCAAATAAAACAACTCACAAAAAAAAATCATGATCCTGGATATTGACCTCAGTACTCATGTGTATTTTTCGACGCTGAATTCGAACCCAACCTCAAAAAAGTTAATACACCCTCAAAATTTTGAGATAGTGGTAAGAAATGAAAATTTTACAAAATACGCAATTTTTATCCCAGAAGAATATACTTCTGGGGGTTTTCGAGGTTGCTGATTTGAAATTTCAACATCCCAAAAGCAGGAAATGTACCCCAGAGGTGAAAATCGAGTATAACAGGGGTTGAAGGGGGTGCGAAAATGTTTAGAGTAGGCTCACAGCTGCCAAATGGTTGATTGAGTTTAGATAAAACGTTACCGTATCTATTTCTCTTTTTTCAAGGTATTTTGATACTAGGAATTTTTGGTTCGATAACACACTAGAGTCGTCATTTTTAGTTCCTAAAGTTTTTTGCTCAAAAATCAGGAGATAAACGTAATACTAATTTATTTCGTATTTATTTAAGAAAGACTCCACGTTAGAAGTCTGATCTTTCCTCCCCCAACTTGATATCGTCGTTTCGTTGCAGGAGTCTGCAGAATACGCCGGCGTTGAGCCCCAAGTCGAAGATGATTAATCTGGGGAATTACTTTCCGAGAGTGGCCACGGACCCCCCGAACAGGAAGCGATACCACACGGCGCCTCGGGAGAAGCACCGGGTAAGAGACCGTGATTTATTTTTTGCCTGTCGCCTTCTACTTGTTTATTTGTAATAAGCCGGTTTGCTGCGATGTAGCGATTTTAAAATGAGACCAGATTTACGCCATCTAGGGGAAACCGCGATAACTATTAGGGCGGTTAACATACATTCTGCTCCCCTTGATCTTCACAATAAAATAGTGAGTAGGTGTTATTATTATTAGCGTTAATCGTATTGCATATTGACTTCTGTCTCGATAGTTACATCGCCGGCAACGCGTACGTATAGCCACGCTTACTGTTGAGATTTCCCATAGAATCGGTTCACTCATGTTAATTTGATAATATAAAGGAAGGATGTCGTATATCGTATACAACTATATTTATTCCACGAGTATTACACGACGTCAACAAAGGGTCTCATCACATTCTCTGATGCTCTCTTTCTACTTTTTATATGTTTTGAAGGTCCTAGAAAGGAAGCTCCGAAATTGTTAGTAATGTTACAATTACACCAGTTTTTATAAAAGAGTTTATGCATAATCGACGTAATATTGATGAAAAGTTGATGCCATGTTGTATACTTTTAATTAGGTATATAATTTAATAATATACTAATATAGTAATAAGTTATTGTTTGCTGTAGTGTTCTCCTTATTTAGCTATTTTCTCAAGCAACTTCCCGTATATATAACGATTTAGTAAAGGTCTGTTAGTATTTAGTAATACTGCAGCTTAACCAAAACTGTCAGGAGTGAACAATGTGGTTTATTTTGCTTAATAAATAAATAAGTCGCTATTTAACTAGATTATGTATCAGCAAAAGATGAGAAACTTTACACGTTTTTTATGTGCAAAAAATATTGTTTTGAAATTCCTATGCACAAAAATGATACTGTCTCTAGTCACAACTCTTTTAAGAAATCAGAATATTAACAAAACAGTATTAGGAAAATCAACTCCAAATTAAAAGATTTTCCATTAGAAGGTCATGCCATAAAACTAGTGTTTCTGGAAACAATATACGTTTTTTCTTCAGTTTCCTTTCTCTTATACATGCCAAATTCTAGTCTCAGATGGTGTGAACATAATGCTTGTAGAATATTTTATACTGCTGAAAAAACAAATTAAAGGAGTGGGCTGGTTTTTGGCCTATTTTGCTTTTTCAGTAAAAAAAAAATGTTTGTTTAATTTCATCATCACCAGTTCAAACCTTGAAGTTTGTAACTAATATCTGTGGGGAGTTTGGCGACCTTCTTTCTCTATTAGTTTTTTGGTTAGTTGGATTTTAGGTCCAGGAAAAACAAAAACAAACAACTATTCGATTTTTGCCAACGTTTCGGAGGTTTATTTGTCCTTCTCCAGGACTAAATCAATGTTGTTATTATTGACACGTAAGGTGGTAAATTACGAACATTGGCAGTTCTATCTATATACATATGTAACAAATGTACCAAGTTAAAAACAAAAACTATTTTCAGGACAACACACTCTAAAAATTATTATAGTGATGATTACTATAGTAATTTAGAAGGAGAAATAAAGCTCCGAAACGTAGGCAAAAATCGAATACCTATTTGTTCTTATCTTCCTGGACTTAAAATCCAACTAACCAAAAACTAATTTGTACCTATCTAATATTTTTAATGATAGTTGGTGGTACCCAACGGTGGTAGGAGTAAAGGAGATGGGGGGAGGAGTTTTAACTGGTGAATTGTTTACGGAAGGATAGTTTTAAAGAAAGAAATAAATATTTTTTGTTACTCCATGTTAATCGTGCTTGAATTCTGTAGGCTTGTGCTATTAGAGAGGGGGAGGGGGTAGTTAATAGTCGGGAGGTGGTCCAGATGTATGCCATGGATGGAAGCGTGCATGCCTGACTATAAGGGCCTGTCTTTTTTAAGGGCAAAAATATGTCAATAGATATATTCCCCGTACATGGATATTTTATGGTTTAAGGGGGGCTGCAAGAAAGGGGAAGGTATTTTGACCATCCGTTTATGGGGTGATCGACTATTTATGGTTAATATGATGAAAATAAACAACAATTTTTTCTGAAAAAGCAAAATAGGCCAAAAAACCCACCTTAGGGACCCTACTCCTTTGTATTTATGTTATAAAAGTTGCAAAAACTTCTTCATAACCTATAAAACTATACAAAAAAAAAAACTGAAAAACTGAACTGAACAAACTGTATAAAACAGAAGGTCAATTTTACTTCCTAACAATCTTGCGTCTAAGTACTTTTCTGTTTTCGGTTTAGGTGCATAAGATGGATTCTGTGTCCGACTTCCATTCCATCGCTTGTAATTTGTAAGGGGCAGGCAGCGACCTACGAAGTTTAAAGCTCATCCTGATATATGGCGAATGCGCCGGGTTAACAGCGCAACTATTAGAAAGCCATCTATTTTGTCTCGGAAGCTGTTTTTCCCGACGTCCGTAGAGGATGGCCAATAACGGCAATTAAGGGGTATTATTTTTCCTTTCTGTTGGGAGAGGGATCGAGAGCGTTTTACTCCGTACGGAAGAACTGACGATTCGATTGTCCGAATGACAGTTTAAAGTGTTGCGAGGCTTTTTGCTAACTGGGAATCTGACGTGAATTTAGACAAGTTCAAGAAGCGCTGTGTAACTTCTAAGTTACAATCAGACGGAAATTACTTCAGAAAACGATAAAAGCGTACAACAAACAGTAAATATCACTATTACCGCACCAGCGATACGTTTTAAAATAAATCGATGTATTAATTAATTAATGCGTATTATAATTAGCTGAAGTGTAATTACACTGATTAATTTTCAATGTAACTAGGTAATTAATTAAATAAAATATACAGTGCGAGCCTAGAGTATGGAATAAACTCATGATCTCGTACTAAACTAATAAAAAGTAAATGTGAAACAAAAAATGTTTGGAAAACATCCTCGAACAGGTCGATTTTGTTTAATAAAAACACACATTTTTGAGGGAACGTCTCTTTTCAGATGTCATTTGTTTTTGAGTAATGACGTCATCAACTTATTTTTCAAATGGCAACCCCCCATTTTTTTAATTTAATTTGAGAGACCCTTCCATTGTCGATTTAACGGCATTAAAATGTTGCCATCTTACATGACATAATTTTTGAGTAAATGACAATTGAATTTTACAAAATGAAAAATACATTTTTCACAATAAATAAACGAAAATTTCTTTAATAAGCAAATACAATTTTAAATTGAGTATTCGAAATGCCGTCCATCAACTTCTTGGCAATATGCAAGCCTGTGTACAAATTCTTCTTCTACATTCTGAACGACTTCCGGGGTAATCCTTAATATCCCCGTCATTTCAGGGATCCCATTTAATCTCTAATGCGATCTCGTAGTTCGGCTAAATTGTGTGGTCTCCTGCAGTAAACTTTTTGATTTTAAATAACCCCATAAAAAATAATCAAGTGGTGTAAGATCTGGGGATCTCGTGGCCCATTCTATCGGTTCTCGTCTGCCAATCCACCTCTGAGGAAAGATGACGTCTAAATATTCACGAACTGAGCTCGCATAATGCGGGGTTGCTCCGTCTTGCTGAAACCAGAGTGGAATCTGGAATGTCAGGATCATTCTCGTTTGGGAAAATTACTGCAAGCGCTGGAACTAGATCATTTTGCAAGAACTCCAGATATCTTTCTCCTGCGAGAGTTTCTTCAAAGAAGAAAGGCCCTATTATTCTGTATGCGACTATTACGGCCCACACATTTAATTTCTGCGGATGTTGAGTATGTGCTTCGGTAATCCAACGAGGATTCGTCCGACTCCAATACCTGCAATTTTGACGGTTCACTGTGCCGTTTAGACAAAATGTGACTTCATCGGAAAAAGTATTTGCTGGCGTGAATTTGGATTTGTTTCATCATAGATTCATCATAGTTTCACAGAATTACAGTCGCCGGTCGGGGTCGTCTTCGTTGAGTTCTTGCACAAGCTGAAATTTATAGGGATGATAGTTTTCTTTCCTCAAGATACGTAGAACTGTCGTCTGACTAATTTCATTTTCTGAGGCAACTAGTGTAGAGGTACTCTGAGGGTTCTCTTCCATACTTAACACAATGTCAATCTTTTTATCTTGTGTAATTTTTGGACGTCCTGATTTTAGTAAATCTTTTACATCACCAGTTTCTCTAAATTTGGACTCAATCTTACTAACTGTGGATTGGGTGATATGGTTATCTGGATATTTTGCATTAAATAAATTGCATATCTCCTGCTGAGTTCTGGTTTTATTTTCACATCCGATGAAAATCAAAATTTAAATTCTTTGTGTCACAGTAAATGTGCCATATTAAAATTGTAATTTTTATAAATACTAACACGTTACATTAACTTTTCGCACAATTGAATGCCAAATCTGTCAGTTAATCAGATTAACTGACAGTAAAAACCATGGATACGTCAAAAAACTTAATCTGATAATTGTTTTGCTTAGCAACGTACTTTTTTGTTATGTTTTATTTGCGTTCAGTTTTTTCAGAAATTTTCGTTTATTTATTGTGAAAAATATATTTTTCATTTTGTAATATTCAATTGTCATTTACTCAAAAATGTTGTTATGTAAGGTGGCAACATTTTTATACCGTTAAATCGACAATGAAAGGGACTCTCAAATTAAATTAAAAAAATGGAGGGTTGCCATTTTGGTTGCCAAAATGGAGGGTTGCCAAAATCGACCTGTTCCAGAATTTTTTCCAAACATTTTTTGTTTCACATTTACTGAATTTATTCCATTCTTTAGGCGCGCACTGTATATACTTATTATTTAAATACAAGAGGAAGTAGGTAATTATTTAATTAATTAAGCGGATTACCTGTATAACTACTTATTTCGTTAATACGTGCTATAATTAACGGATTAATTAAATATATGTAATTATAATTTATGGTAAATAGTTAATTTATTATACTATTTCTATGTAAATGTGAAGACATAAAAAAAGCAAGGTTGTCAGATATATTTTCTAAAATTACTAAGCTCGCTATACATTATACTTCATACTTCAGTAAACTGTTAGTTCGTGGCGTTCTTAGAAAGCTAGTTTGGAAATATTTAAAAAAAAATTCATAGATATAAATTTATTAGTTAGCATTAAAATAAGGCGTTTAAAATTGCTGGAAAAAATAATTATCCGGCAATGCTTCGCCGGCTTCGCTACCGGCGAAGAGCCGGCAACGCTTCCCTGTTTCATTTAGCCAGTCATCCATTTGCAGTAACCCATTAGAGTATTGTGCTTTGCATCTAATATATATGCGTTAGCAATTTATGTGGTCCATTGTGTCATAAAATGTTTCACGACGTCGTTAAAATGATTTACGACATTAGGAATTCTTACTTATTTCCGCCAGTGACGTGTATTTCAGCTAGGTTTATTAAAACAGACATTTTTTTCAGATTGTCTGGCTAAATGAGCATTATTTACAGAAAATTATATTACAAATATTAAGAGTTTTGTATGCAGGCTAATTTTAATCTCCTATATTGATTTGAATGAAAAAAATTATTTCACAATTTTCAAATTTATAAAAGATATATGCACGCCATTGGGCGGCGTTAGCCATCAAAGGAATTAAAAATATGTATCTTCACATTGAGTTTAGAAAGACTGTAACTGACTGTTCCAGTTGCCGCCGCCGGTGGTGTGCTGGAACATCGCCCCAGCATGGGACATGCGTACAGCTGCCGGGAAGTGGAGCTAGTGCCGATACCCCGTTATGCCCTCAGACCGGTGGAGAAGCTAGGCTCCTGTCATGCAGGAGAAGTAAGTCTACCTATACTTTTCCATATGTTAAGTAATCATCATAAATGGTAACACGCCGGAAATTTGGATTTCGTGACGTAAAAAGCTATACTTATATTATACGGCTCTGACTACATCTAACTAGGGCCTGATTTACAACATGCTACAATGGGGAGTTAGAACTAGTTAGAAATATGTTAGAACATGTTAGAAATAGTCTCATTTTCAGTCAAGGGTGGAAGGGATCTGCTTGTCTGTTCTTGAAAAAAATGACACACGCCATGCATACAGCACAAGGAAGAGCTGATTGCTTATTGGATAGGTCTAATTATATTTTTCTCAGTTGATCTACGCATACTTAGAAAAACAGTTTCCAATACAAAGAAAGTAAAAAACCCAATACGTAAAATAAAGCCCAATACGTGTAGTAAATTATAAACACTATGAAAAAAAGTAAAAAATGGATCCAATGTGCCGTTTAGATTTTATGTTAAACTAAACAAAAAAAAATGTTTAAAAAATGGCATTTTTTGCCCCTCGAGACCAACGTAAAATACTTATAGGATTTTATAGGATTTGAGCTATTAAACTAGGTTTTCCTATTCAAATTTGTTAGACTTCGGGAAAATTATGTTTAGATTTAAACTGCTGTACGTAAAAACGCATAAATGAAAAAGGAAAAGCAAGAATAAGCACCTACTAGAGGCCACTTTAGGCCCTAATAGTCATTTTTCCTGTTATATTCAAAACCAACCCTTCATTCCTTAAGTACACCCCCTGGAGCAAAAAATTAAAATTAATTTTCATATATATGATTATTTTATCTTCAGGAATGAACCTTCTGACATTGCCAATAATTTTGCATAAACATGCCCAATAATTTTGTTAATACATGCAGTAACATTTTTAAAAAAATGACACTTTTTAAAAATAGAGATATTTTACATTTTAGGAGTTATAAGTAAAAACGGAATTCATAAATAGAGATATGAGACCTAAAATCCATATAGGGGCCATTTGAGCCCCCAATACTCATTTCTTCCTTTCTATCCAAAACATATCCCTTCATCCCTTAAATACACCCTCAGGAGATGGTGAGTAAAATTAATGTGCATATATATGATTATTTTACCTTCATAGAAAACTTATCTATTATTTTAAATTCACCGTGAACTCTTTCCTACATATAGTAAAAAGTTAAAAAAAAAATACCAGGGATTTACCCCATATTAGGGGTCGTATTTTGTATTTTCTAGGGGTTGTATGCAAAAACGAACTTCTAAAATGGAAAGAGGAGACAGAAGCATCTTACATTGGTTATTTCGAGTACAAAAATATTGATTTTTTATTTAAAAATATGAATTTGTCCATAATGCGTCGATTGAGCATAAGTAGTTTAAAAAACAACAGTATAACTTTAAATTCCGTAATTTTCCCGAAATTTTTAAATAAATTTCGATAGGAAATCTCACAAATTCTATAAATTTTTATCGCTCAAATTCTATAAAATCCAATAAGTATTCTACATTGGTCTCGGGGGCAAAAATGTCATTTTTTTAACATTGTTCTTTGCATTTAAGTCCGTAACAACTATATCAGTTTAAGAATTTGAATTGAAAACCCCTAAATTATGTTGAACTTACATTACCTCCATCACAAAAGTCTCGGCTCCATGTCCATTGTGCCGTACTTTCCGACTGCAACGCTCCACATATTATTATAATAAAAATGTGGGCAAAGTAGCTGACGTGTCTAAATTTGACTAGATCTCACCAGATGGCGTCAGCAAAATGTCCCATAGAATAAAGAAAAAAAATTCCTTATTCTCCTGACACAATGACGGCTCTGTGGCCTACTAAAAAATACGAATAGCCTTGGAAATATCTGTGTAAGTTGCACGTCTTGAACTGTCAACATCTAGTAAGATCTAGTCAAATGTAGACGCGTCAGTCATTTTGTCCAGCTTCACATGCAGGTATGACCCATGTTGACTTAGGGATTGTAAATATTAAGAGGTGGAATGTGGAAGGGAAGGCGTTGTGGAATGGGGCATGCAAATGGTCTGCTACCGACCGAATGAGCGCGAATTGGGCATGCGGACGCACATGTAGACACAGGTGGGGTTTTGTGGGAGGAACATATGCGCAGAAACGCTTTGTCGTTTAAACATGTATAAATTCCAATACTTTATAATCCACACCTTCTCTTCCTCGTAGATCACGCTGTACGAGACCGAGGGCCTGGACGACATCATCCCCGGCGTGTGCCGCCTGGTGGCGGTGCGCACGCAAGCGCCGGAGCGCGCCAAGAGCGACGCCACCGGCGCCATGGAGTCGCTACGTGAGGTGCGGTTCCTCGCCGGCCTGTCCGACGCCAACGTATGCAGGGTGCTCGGCGTCTGCACCGCGGAGCAGCCACCCTGGACGGTCGTCGAGTACGGCGAGATGGGGGACCTGGCGCAGTACCTGCAGTTCCTGGTGAACAGGAACGGCGCGGTGCATCCGCAGGATGACCAGCCCATCAGGTGAGTACCGTGGAGTGAACTATGTGCACCTTGCAACGCCAAGTCCACGTATTATTAACAATTCGTACAACGCCATCTGTTGTTGGTATTAGCTCCGTTCGCAGAGCCAGTTTGTGGTAATTTCCAACCATCACAAGTAGTTGTCCATCTGAGTTTTGTAGTTAATATAACGAGGTATAAAGTCAAACACAACTGGTCCAATATTTCTGACGGTCGGAATTAGAAATGCCTCTGTGAACAGTTATTAGTACCAATACAAACAGTAGTAAATGCAGAATCTGTCCCACAAATACTATAAAAATTCATTATAAGAGCGATATGTGTATTTATTTGATACCTTAACGGTAATTTATTAGAAACGAAAAAAATTCTTCCTTCTTCATCATCTGCTGTCATCGTAAAATATGTTTAATTCCATTAAAACAAGCTAGAGCCAACACCACAGTGAACATTAATTGGTTTATTATTCCAAAGATCTTTAGTCAGTAAACCTTTGGAAGTTTAATATTCCAATGCCAATGTTACATCAATATTTGTGCTTGGAAATGTGCTTCAAGTCCGATCAAGGTTTAGAGCATTGTAATTTGAACCCTTTTGTGAAAATATATTTGAAGCTTGGTAACTGAATGCCTTTCTATGAAGCATTTCTTTAAAAGTGCATAATAACTGGTAATTTAAAAAAAGGACTTTAAGGCCTATTAATGTAGTTTAAACTCTTTCAAAGGATTTCAAGTAATAACAGAGGAAATGAATTCATTTCAAAGCGTGTGTGCGTATGTCTCTTTTAAAGGGTTTAAACAGCTTTTAAAATTTCAATTCCACGTCCACATTTATCATTTTCGTATAAGCAATAAATACAGATAACAATAAATTATTCCCCTAGTATTTACATAATGCGTAACTTTTTTTGCTTTACCCGTTGTGTGCATATATAAATACTTATGTTTTTGGCACTGATGATGAACTTTAAAACCTACAATTTGGTTAATTTGTACAAAATATAAATGGCTATACTTCAACAAATCAAATATGGGACTTGCATTGACTTATTTTATTGTTAAGTAATTCAGAAGATCACCGTGATCAATAAACCCATTTGATGTAATTGAAGTCCTTTAACATAATTTAGGCACATTCGATATACCTCAAATTCTTTTGAGTACTTGAAGTGCACTATAGAAGTGCTAAGTGCTTTATACCCAATTACCTTTTAGAGGTAGTTGATAATTCGAATTCCTTTGATTTCAAAAAGTAATTAGGGCTTGAAAATACTCAACACTTTAAGTAAGAACTTAAGGCTTAAGGTTTCAAGCCCTATAACCGATGGCTGTGTTAGTTTTGTCCCTATCACAGAACAGAAAATTGTTTTCGTCGTTCTGAACTGAGATTTTTTATGTATTATTGCAACGGAACACGCCGTGTTGAATTAAAAAAAGAAACATTCCAACGACATCGGAAGAAATATCTCGGCAATCCACAAGATGATTCTTATTAACGGCCTCCCAAGTCCAAGACCGATCGCTGCTAATGATCAAATTCAGGTCAATTAGGGCTGATTTGTAGCTGTTAACGTTTTTTCCGTCTCCGAGAGAGAGCTACCGATATTGAAAAGGCTTTAATTGGGTTACGGGTCGGGTGAGGAAGAGGGAATTGGAGTGGAACCCCGCAGAGATAGTGGTGTGTTTGTTCGTAATTAAATTTTGCCAAGGAAATAATCGCGTTAGTTGCCCTCTAGATGGGACTAGAGAAATATCTGTAGGTGACGTGGGGCCGGTTGGGTTTCCTAGGGGGCAAATCGTTCGGCTATTTTATAGTTTTCAAGTATAAAATGACAACTGCACAACTTATTAAAGATCGAATCGCGGGTTGTTATTTCTCTAATAGAACGGGCGGACTGTGAAATAATTGTAGTAGTTTGTTCCAACATATACTGGAATTTTCACAAACGTATGGAGTGTGCGTAAATTGAAATTTGCGTTCCAACAGACACGGAACTGATTCTGGTATTAGTTCAGAGAACGTTCCAACACCAACCGAATTAATTCCGAATTGGTTCGAGAACGATGAAATTTGTCCCTGGTTCGAGGTTGGAACTGCAAGGGACTATTTTTTAACATATGCCTAGTAACAACAAATTTGAATTTAACGTAAAATCTGAGCATATCTATCATCTATCCGACCAAATGATAGAAGAACCTTATAAATATTTTGTTTTGGTGTGTAATTATTTGGTTAAAAATAATTATATTTTATTTATGTATATATTTAACATGAGTGATCAAAATATTGTTGATTATTTGTAAAGCGAATCAAGTGAAGAGAACGATTTAAAAGTTTGCATACTAAGTATATTGTATTGTTGACCTAATTCTCTTCTATAGGTACTGTGACCTAATTTACTTATGTATCAACCTAGACTGATATGATTGAAGACAAAGCCCAAAAGAATATTTACTATAATTTACAAAATATTAAAAAAACTAATTAAAAGCTTAAAACTTAAAAAGCTGTTTCATCACAGAATAGAGATTAGTTCTGAACTAATACCGAGTTGACACATGTGCACAAAATAATTAATTACTCGTTCGTAAATGTTCTGTTGGAACAAACCTAATAGTAGAGGATCCGCACTAGAAACGACCTTCGCCCATCTGTTAAATGGATGAAAAGTATTTTATATCAAATATAAAATATTAGAAAATATATCTCGGGTGGGTTGGCTAAAAAATTCCTGGCCAGACTATGATTAATTAAAAATTGAAAAATGACTTTTTATTAAATATTGCACTCATGAGTTTAACGAAAAAATTTAATACCAACCGAAAGTATGAAGCCTATAGAATATACAAACGTCTGTAAAAAATTTGGCCTGAATGACCGTTGTCGAGTTTTGAAAGGTGAACATTTTATGCGAGAGGAGACTTGTGACAAAGAGGTCCGAGCTAACTATCCCGTGCGATAGAAGAGGACGCAACATTGCTGCTGCGCAGATACAGAACAACACATTTGAAATCACTTCAAAAGCCAACTTCGTTGTATTTAAAATCCTTTTTTTTACGAAACGCTAACTTCAATGAACAAGATCCTTAGAGTATATTTCTTATCATTTGGTTTCATTTTAATTTTTTGACTGTAAACTTTGTGCATTTCAGAAGTATAAAAATAAAATAAAAATAAATGCCAAAAAGGCCTATTGAAAAAATATATATATCTTTTTGACATTAATTTCTTTTATAGTAAGAATATATTCATTGAAGTGATTTCAAAGCGATTAAGCAAAAACAATTTTTAATATGCTTTTTTTTAATATTATATTAGGTATATTAATATTTAATATATTAAATATTTATCGTTGTTTTCTCAAATCTAATGACAGTTGCTCCAAAATAATGTTTAGTATTTACTAATGTATCGCTATCCTTCTCTGTTGGATGAATAAATAGCATGTGCGCTCTCTTTCATCTGGCGGTCACGTCGCGCGCAGCTGCAATGTTGCGTCCTCTTCTATCTCACGGGATAGTTAGCTCGGAGCTCTTTGTCACAAGTTTCCTCTCGCATAAAATATTCACCTTTCAAAACTCGACAACCGTCATTCAGGCCAAATTTTTTTCAGACAACCCTACATCACCGTGTTCGCAATTAAATAGCGCTTATTTTGATATAAGATTTATTTATTTAACAAATAGGTGAAAATAACTAGTATCGATTTATCTGTTTATACCTGCCAACCCAGTAGTTACGCCAGGAAAAAAATAGACAACCCAACGTTTGTATATTCTATAGGTTTCATACTTTCGGTTGGTATTAAATTTTTTCGTTAAACTCATGAGTGCAATATTTAATAAAAAGTCATTTTTCAATTTTTAATTAATCATAGTCTGGCCAGGAATTTTTTAGACAACCCACCCGAGATATATTTTCTAATATTTTAAATTTGATATAAAATACTTTTCATCCATTTAACAGATGGGTGAAGGTCGTTTCTAGTGCGGATCTTAGACTATAAAGTATGTATATATACATATGAGACGATCAACGTCTATCGGATCAAAACCCTCTCCAGAATGTATTCAATGAAATGGATGAATGCTGAGGGCTTAAAAAAAAACGTCTTTTCACCTTTCATCTTAATTTCGCAATTCTAACTCACGATTCTTAATAAGCAGATCCAAAACTATTAATTTAGGTCATTGTACGCCGGATTGAAAGGAATCTAACTAAAAATTGAAAATTTTGAAAAATGAGAAGCAATCTTTTCGGTTTCTGCTTTTTCTTAATTGCCAGAATGCAATATTGCTAATTCAATAGAATTAGCCATATTGCATTCTGATATTCTTATTCTTATTTAACCATCTAGGTTCGATATAACCAACGATATTGTACCTACTATTTCGTTTTTGTGGTTTTTGGCACTTCCTAGTGCCATATTGGATACTCCATCTTGAATTATCTTGATATGGCTTCAAATTCATGATCAGCGACCTCAAAAACACTATGGAGGCCACTTTGAGACCAATTTGTTAATCAAGAGTTTTCAAGTTTTCATGTTTCTAGGTACCATATTAAATCCACCATTTTGTATACATAAAAAAGACCAGAGACAGTATCGAAAACTATTTAAAATGACGAATTTTTTGAGCAATTACTCATTTCTTAAGTGCATTCAAGTTTTGGAAAGAGCTTTGATCCGATTGATGTGACTCGTCCCAAGTGGGCTGCTAACAAAATGGACCCGCTTTCTGTACTGATACCCCAATTCCGATCTCCACTCATTTATTGCTTGTTCAATCCTTGCTTTTCGAAAACCGTAATAATTACAAGAACACCATAAGCCTTGAACGGTTTCCTGTTTAATAAATAAAATCCTGTTTAATAATAAAATATATTCTTGTGTAAGCACAAACTGGAAATAAGGATAAATAATTGGACGTAAAGTTTTTTTTGGCCAGAAAATTGTGTTAATCTCAGGATTTAAGCTGATTTACCAATGATCCCCGTTTCAGCATCGGCAACCTCATCTTCATGGCGACCCAGATCGCTTCCGGAATGAAGTACTTGGAATCGAAGCATGTCGTTCACAAGGACCTCGCTGCCAGGTGGGTATGCAGTTCCTATTATACTGCATTATATTGTACAATAAAATACCAACATAATCCTGCCCAGAATGACATGTGACATGTTTCCGAAAGGACAATGTTAAAGATAACCGATTTTTGGCGGCTCGGGGGGAACGCATGTAGCCCAGAAAAGATGATTGATTGCTGTCAAAAAACATGAAATATGACTCCTGAATACTTCAAATAGCTGGGGAAATGTCAACTTCACCCCTAAAACTGTAAAAACCATCCCAAAATCGCTAAAAATAGATAATTTTCGGTTTTGGTCAGATAACTCATATAAACCACAAATAACAGTTGAGGATGGTTTAAAAATAATAACATTAAGTCTTAGAAATATGAAATAGATGAGAAAATGTCACTTTCACCCTTAAAAAATATAAAAACTACCCCCAAATGTCTTATTTCCGATTCCTAAAAATTGCTGATCTCGGGTGTATATTGGGAACGCTTGAAACCCAGAAAAAATGATTGAATATGGTCAAAAAATATATGAAACCATTCCTTAATATATCTCATGTTTGGGGGAAAGTCTATTTCACCCCTAAATATAAAAAAACTCGTAAACTGCAATAGCCCATATCTTTTGACTTAATAGAAGGACTTTTTTTACCCAGGTAAAATGATTAAAACTGGTTCAAAAATAGTAAAAGAAGTATTCAATACATCAATCTGACTGGAAAATTGTCTCTTTTCACCCCTAAAAAATAAAAACAACTCTTAAACTGCTAAAAATAGCTCTATTATCTATTATTAAATTATTTATAGTTTTAGGGGTGTTGACATTTCCCCAGCCATTTAAAGTATTCAGGGGTCATATTTCATGTTTTTTGACAGCAATCAATCATTTTTTCTGGGCTACATGCGTTCCCCCCTTGCAGCCAAAAATCGGCTATTTTTAACATTGTCCTTTGAATAATTTTTTAAGTAAGTTCCTATTAGATAATTCCCCAGAAATAAATATAAAAAAGATAACCCGATTAATAAACAATATTTGTTTTACTCTTATCTACAGGAATTGCCTAGTGGGCCGGGGCTATGTAGTAAAAGTAGCGGACGTGGCAATGTGTAAGCCCCAGTACAGGAAAGACTACGCCGAAATCGGTGGACGGCCCCCTGCCCCCATTAGGTGGCTACCCTGGGAGAGCATCCTCCTAGTAAGTACCATCTTTAAATTACATACATTTGAAATGTTCCAGTTAAAACATTGCAGATATGAAAAAGGCTCCCGATGATTATGATTTGAATGGCGAAAGCTATATTGGTTAGAAAACCATATTTTCCATATTTTCGTGGTAGACACAAAAAAACGTCACATTTTATTTTTTTGCGTATCTACTCCCTTCTAAACATTTAGTTTCACTAATAAAGTACCCAAATCACGGCGCTTTTTATTTCCGTTAAAAAAACGTTACGCCGCACTCCCTCTAAGGGATAAATCCCATCTTCCGGCCTCATTTGGAAAGTTGGAAATTGCATTTTCCAGTGGAACCGCGGAACGCAAGGCGGCGGCAATAATAGAGTCCGTTTTTCATGTTTCTAAATTCCGGGGAGAACAATTTTTTCTCGGCTGCCGCCGCCCAGCGCTGTTTGGCCGAAGAAACGACCCGCGCTTAGCAGGGGCGTAGATGGGGCTGTATACTTTAGGGGGAGTGAGCTTAAGTAACTTTTTTTATTGTCCAAGAATAATGAGTTTCGTTCCGTTGCACAGCGGGGTACGAAGGCAGCAAACGTAGCATTAAATCAATTTCGATTAATACAAAAAAGACCTTGTTACATAATCTTATTTACGAGGTATGTAAATTAAATAATGAAAGATGATGTTTTATATCAAATTTTTTTATTCGAATAGAATTACAATTCAGTATTGCCTCATTCAAAATAACTTCCTTAGCAGTACTGGAATTCATATGCTGCAATAGCCTTCAGCTGGTCTATTACAGCCGTGAATGTTTTCTATGGTCCCAAAATGACGTCCCTTGAGGTGATTTTTCAATCTCGAGATTAGAAAAAAGTCACAAGAACTCAAGTCAGGCGAATAAGGAGGCTGAGGAGCCACAGGAATGTTTTTATTGGCTAAAAACTCGTTTACTGAAATGATGCAACATCCAGTTGTTCTTGATGTTAGGACTCACACGCATGACAATTAAAAAGATTATTGATTTTTGAATGTTTTTGAACTTCGATGATTTTTCGACGTTTTCAAGAACCTCTCTTTATTTACTGTTTGGTCTGGAGGCACAAACTCTTTGTGGACCATTCCTGGCTATCAACAAAGCAAATCAGCATGCATTTGATCTTCGACTTCCCTCATTCTGGCTTTTTTGGGTCTTGGAGAGATTGAAGTGTGTCATTCCATGCTTTGGAGCTTGGTTTCCGGGTCGTACTCAAACACCCAAGTCAAGAAAGTTGTCTCAACTTTTTGGAATCGATTGAAAATGATCCCAATTTTATGGAACGTGTCATTACTTGTGATGAGACTTGTGTTGGCAACCAAGTGCCAAAGTATGGAATGGCACACTTCAAACTCTCCAAGACCAAAAAAAAGATGGGCAAGACGACGATCAAATGCATACTGATTTGCTTTTTTTAATAGCCAGGGAATTGTTCACAAAGATATTGTGCCTCCAGGCCAAACAGTAAATCAACACTTTTACAGAGAGGTTCTTGAAAAACATCAAGAATAACTAGATGTTGCATCACGACAATACGCCTTGTCACACAGCCATTTCAGTAAACGAGTTTTCAGCCAGTAAAAAACATTCCTGTGGCTCCCCAGCTTCCTTACTTGCCTGACTTGAGTCCTTGTGACTTTTTTTCTCTTCCCGAAATTGAAAAAATCACTTCAAGGGATGTCATTTTGGGACCATAGAAAACATTCAAACGGCTGTAACCGACCAGCTGAAGGCTATTTCAGTATATGAGTTCCAGCACTGCTATGAGGAATGGAAGAACGGTCTGAAGCGCTGTGTGGCTTATCAATGAAGGTACTTTGAAGGAGACAATACTAAATTCTAATTCTATTCGAATAAAAAAATTTAATCTAATCAATCTCATTACGTAATTTACACGATCATTTTAAAAACTTTTACTTGCTTAAAACTTACAAAAAAAAAATATATAATTTTAATTACTTTAAAGTGTCTTTTTAATTTTCAGGTTTACGAAGCTTTTGCGACTATTTACTATTTATTTTTCTGCTAATATTCATAAAGTTTCTAAATAAAGTTTCTGCGAATATTCATAAAAAATTCTATACTGTGAACTATACTCTTCTATACTCATTAAAGATCGGACTGTCATTCATACGAGTTAAAAATCCGTTTAAATTAAAATTGGTATTCTATATGGCACCGAATTTGTTTTCAGGTAGTCATGTATATTCATCGAACGAAAGGGAAACGGCCAAATTTATCCATTGTGTTATTTTTCGAAAGATAAACATTTGCTCCGACAAATAAACACTCAAATATTGTATAAAATGGATGTTGCCGCTGTAAAGCCATGTGTTTTTTAAATCACATTAACGACATTCGCAGTAATTTACATTAGGATGGAATTTTTTATTCGTCCTTTATTTTTCAGAAAAATAACACGGATTTATAACAAATATCGGATAACAAATATTGCTCATCAATGGAATTTGAAATCAAAATGTCAGTACTTGGAATATTTTTTTATCATTCATACCAAGAATTTACTAAATATATATATTTTTTTAGAAATCACATTACGTTATACAAAGATATCAATCTACTATTGATATTTCGAAAATTTGAAAAGTTGCCAACATTGTCTCCACTCCAGGTCATCCATAGTCCGGGTCCTTATCCAACCAGTTCCTTGTTCAAGGCCATTTATAAAACCATTTATTCCTGTTAGCTGTCTAAGATAACACAAGTCTACAAAATTTTACTGAACTTCTGAACCAAAAAACCAAACTATACTTTTCCAAATGTTATTGGTAAGCTGAATCCGAATTTGTATCAGAATTGCATCAGGTTTTCAAGATATTCTATCCTAAAGGTACAAAAACCTGATTTTTTTCGCTATATTTAAGATAATGTGATGATAAGTGATCTTCTCCTTCAAAATCCCGTCTGAATCATCTAGATATATTGATTCTTCTCCAATAAACCGGCTGTTGAATTTGATTAAATTGGCGTATTTGTCGATATTCCGAAATTGAGTAGCATCAGGTAAAAACAAAAAAAGAAGGAGTCACGTAAAGTCACGAAGTCAAGTAAGGTTGTTACGAATTCACCAAACTAATAAATTTCAACAGTCGATTTCTCGGAAAGGAATAATGGTATCCGAATGATTCATACGGAATATTGAGGGGAAAAATGTAGTATTTGTAGATATTATAACAAATTTTATGAAGAAAAATTATCACGTAGTTTAGCATAACCTCAAACATAATGAAAAACCGCGTGCTTTAAATTTCCTAGGATATATTGAAAAGGTGAAGAGATAAAACAATTCCAAGGCCAAATTCGTATTTATTGCTTCAAAAACCTTCAAAAATGTATAATAGTATTGTTTTTTGTTTAAATTTTCTCTGCTTGTGTAGTAATATGACATTTAATATCGTCCATAGCAATTGTTAGAACAAAACTTTTTTGATATCCAATGTTTTTTCATACATTGCAAACCCTTTCTTAATCGTCCTGCAATCCGCTCCTTCCTAATTACATACATATATCGATATTGCAGGATCGATATTCGTGCGCTAGCACCGTCTGGGCGTTCGCCGTGACCTTATGGGAAATTCTTGGTTTCTGTTGCGAGAGACCATTCAGCAATCTATCCAACGAAAAAGTGATCCAAAATGCTGAGCACATGTACTACGGTGGAGAGTTACAGGTAATTACAAATAGACCCAGTTTCAAAAGTCTTGCACCACCCCTTAAAATAGGAAAATGTGTATTAAAATTTAATCTTATTAATATACCATAGATATTTACTTATAATGTTTTCGTTGCACGCACCAACAGACATGGTAAAAACACTACTTCCACATCCAATTTCACACATTTAATTAGAGTAAACCGCTAAATACATCAGGTTGTATTATACGATATTATGTATTTGAGTATGACCTTTATGACCTTCATGGCCACTATGACCTGGATAATCGATATGACCTGAATGACCTTTATGACCCGTATAATTTATTTTGGATATTGACAATGAAGTAAAATTAAAGTAGAGACGACGCAAAAGACCATAACACGACACGTTACATGAATATCTTTATTATGTCACATTAAGATGAACAAAACAACTGCCCCCTCCCCTCCTGTGTACAATACAATCATCCAAATGAACGTAAGTTCAATATTTCAATTGGCTACACATAAGTTTTTACATTTTGTAATGTTTTCCTCATATTTTATCCTATCTTATTCTAATAAATAGGCTTAAAATGTTCTGAATTCTCGATATTTTAAGTTTAACCGAAAAATAATGTTCTGTCTGTCTGTCAGTCTGTAGACATTTTTTGTACAATAACGATAACTCGAAACCGCGTTAAGATATCAACTTTTTTTCTTATTGTAAAAAGGTTATTTATTAGGTAACGTCAAAACTCTTTAGATTACTTAAAAATGGGTAATTAGACAAATAATTAGCAAACTTTAATAAATGACAAAACATGTTGTTATTTTTCAAACGAATAGACAAGACTGGTGCAAGACATTTGAAACTAAATGCAAATTATCTCTTTATCGATGTCGAAAAAAATAATTCAGTACCGAGAGGACTGAATCTGGTTGTCAATTTACCCCCACCACTTTTTTCGGAAGGTCATTGATTGTAAGGGCGTGCCGCAAATAGTGGTGAGAAGACACTGAGAACCAGACATGATATCTGTCTGCTAGAGATAGAAAATTGTTTTCCAAGCTTCTCAGGTTAACTTTCAAAACTAAAACATTATTTCTTTAAAACATCTTTAAAATTAGTAGTATAGTTGCTGCTTCTGTTCTTCAAATTATCTGCAAAAATCTTAGTAGTATTTTAGTAGTATCTGAAAAGTTATAGTTAAAGTTATTATTAGTTAGTATAAATTAGTATACATGATTAGTTAGTATATTAGATATATCTAGAATAAAATAAAATAAAGCGTTCAAGTATTACGTAACGCAATTTTTAAAGATTTTTGACCCTGCCCCCCCCCCCCCCCCATGTAACGCGCCGTAACGTTTTTCTGTTACACAGTGTGGGTTACATTTTTTAAAAACAGTGTAATGGGGTGGGTTTACCCTGAACGTCGGGGGTAAATGCACCATAAGCTATTAAACATGGTAATAGCACCGCAAAATGTGATATGGGGTAAACGAACTAAATTATGGAATGTTTACAATGGCACATAAAAATTAGCGCCTTTAAAAAATAACAATTTAAAGCCTAATTTGGGCTTGCAATGACTTTCAACCGTTAAATGAGAGCCAAGGACTAAACGGGCACATATTGAATAACAAGATATGCGTTCTGTTAACACATTACGCTTACAAAGTGTATTTACCCCAAAAGTGCATTTACCCATAGTTACCCTAGTCATTCTTCTCTATGAGCAATGATGAACCTCTTGAACAAAAAAAAACTATTTAAGCAGGCTATACAGGCTCAGGCGGCCTGTCCGGTTGACCTGTGCAGTTGACGGTTGCGCAGACCAACCGGAGTATCTGTAGCCAAGACAGGTGGCCTGTACAGGCGACCTAACTGACCTGCACGATTTCAATCCCTGCTAGAATTTGGCCTGCACAGACTTGTCGAAACTGAACGTGTGGAGGGAATAGAGGCCATTTCTCGCAGTTCATAATTTACAATTTTTGATATGTATGTATTGGTTTGTTCATGCACAGTTATCTCGTGTGTGATTACTAAAATTTCTATTCTCTTGCTAGTGATTATTATCAAATTCATGTAAAAGAGTTCATAGATATTTCCATAGATAAGAAAAAGATAAGAAAATCCATGTTTATGGAAGGTTAAATCAAGAGAATAGTCAGACCAAAAAAAACTTATTTTTCGAACTTTAATTCCACAAGAAAAATTAATAAGCATATGAAAATTCTTGTCTTTTAATAACCACCGTTTGCTTCAAATCCTTCTGGTTCTAGCCCTTTTTTCTTGTCTTGAATTAAACTACAGCCCATTGCAGCTACACTTATTAACAATAACTCATCTAGAGAAATTGAGGACATTTTTTAGTTGATGAATATAAAAAGAAAAAGTAAACAGCGACTAGTATGGCATTAATACTTTCTTCGAACTGTCATGAAGCCAAGAACCAGGCCTGTCCGACGCACAGGCCTGGTTGCGGACGCATGCGGGTCGACGTGTTCAGGCCACCGATAACTGTGCAGGCAGGCCGGACAGGCGGCCTGAGCGTGTATAGCCGGCTTTAAAAATCTAACGTTCCAGGTGCTCCTGAACAAACCCACGATGTGCTCGTCGGACATCTACGATTTGATGTGTTCCTGCTGGCGACGGGACGACAACGACCGTCCGACCTTCAAGCAGATCCTCGTGTTCCTCAAGCACAGCAACAAGGATTACATCCCCGCCGACTGATCTACGAGAAACGCCCCACACCACCCGATGTGTACATACAATCTCCTAGGATAAATACCCCGTCTCGTTCTGGTCGCGCGCCCATCTCTATCTGCAAATTAGGCGACATGTAGAATAAACAGTAGAAGGTCGAGATCTACTCGGATGCGCGTCTTGCTTCGCGTTTACGGAGTGCCGGGTAACGAGAGTTAAATAACGACTTCTTGTCGTGCAAATAAGAGTAAGTTTGGTCGTCGGCGAAAGTTCGATTGGGTGGGAAAATGAATGTGATACAATAATAAAGGCAATTTCTCTTTTTTTCTTCTAACGAGACGTTAAAAAAAATGTCATCAAACTTGGCCGAGCAAAAAAACGTATTTCTATTCTTAATCTTAAGTTTATAACCTTATTTAGTTGTCAAGGCTGTCACATTACGCCACACCAATTACAGGTACACTCAACATCCACATTTCCGAACTTTTACGTTCCGCAGACTTCCACATTTCCGAACTCTCGTCACCTCGGGATTACCGAACTGCTGGCGCATGCGCAAAGGGTCTTTCTAGCTCATTCTAGTACTTTTCTTTGTTTTTCGAGGTTTTTATGCAAATGTAATACATACATACATGTGTACATGTTAATAAAAAAGAACGTTTTTCTAAACAAAAAAATGTCAGGTGCAAAGGAGAGAGTGATGCAGGTAATTATTTTGTAATTCAAAGTAAAGGTTTGTTTTATTGAACATTTTGTTGACGTAACCTATAATAATTTCAAACTGAAATGAAAAATGGTGAGGAAATATGTATTTTTAAGAAAACCGTGATACAAAACAAACATGATTGTACTGTTTATTTGCAGAGAAAAGAGCCTGCTAAGAGGCTAACCTTGGAGCAAAAGCTGGATCTGATAAATCACGCAAAAAACGGTGTTAAAAATGTTGATCTATGTAAGATGTACAATATTTGTAAATCGTCAGTGGCAGACATTCTTGGAAAAAAAGAAATTTACTTTGAAAAAAACTGAAAAAAAAGACGAAAATTGAGTGGACGGATTGACACAATAAAGTGCACCGGTACTTATGATACGCCATTTGAAAGAAGTGTTTTTCACTGGTTTGTACAGAGGAACTCTTGTCTCAGGTGTGCTGCTGAGGGAGGGCGATTTCCTCTTTGCTGAATTCTGTGACAATCGAAATGTTTGATAACAATCGCATTATTGTGTTTACATTTTTTTTCTCATTTTAATTTCGCGGTTTTTTGTCGACAACCAATCAGCGACAAGTTCGGTTATGTGCAAGTACAAGTTCGGAAATATCGTGAGAAAAAGTTCGGAAATATCGTGAGTTCGGAAACTTGGAGTTCGGATATGTGGATGTTGAGTGTATTTATTTTACAATTGTGACAGCCACAATAATAACTGGAGCAGTGATATATAGGTACTGCCCTCTACTGTGCCTAAATAGAACTCAACCTGTTTCGATGTGTCTAACAAGGTCAGTAACCTCTATATATCAGGCTCGTGAGGATAAAGTAGGGTGAGAATAATTCTCGTTCACTACTATTCGTCATCAGAAATCACAGGTCCGGATTTCAATCTTAAGTCTCATCAGAATGATATATCTGACGACGAACAACAATAAACGAAAATCTCAACTCATTTCCTGACCAGGAGAATAAAGCAGTGACATATAGGGACTGTCCTACTAAGGTTAATGGTGTGCTCCCTAAAACTACATCTAGTGGTTTCTAACCGACCGTTAGACTCTTATATATCGACGCTTTATTTTCCTTGCCTAGGAAAATAAGCCTAGACTCTCATTCATTTTTGTTCGTCGTCAAATCACAGTGATGAAACCTAATAATATAGAAACTCAGATCTGTGATTTTCATTCTAATGATTAGGATCCGGAAATGTGTGCGGCAACGCAGGGTTCGGCACTGTACAATCTATGATAATTAAAGTATAAACCGTATTTTTTAAGCGCCTTGTACATTATAGTATACGCGTGTATTTCTTTCCCGTGGTACATACGGCATTGACCCCTTTCTAAAAACGCTTCAGAGCTCGCTGAAACGCGGGATACTCTTATAGAGTTTTACACGCGGGCACGCAAACATTCCGAAACCTACTGATGATAACTAAATAAAAATATGCGGAATGTGTGCTAACTCAGAAGAAAATAATCATGAGAGTTAAATATTGATATCGGAGAGCAAAGTGGATATTTTATGACAGAAATGATAGTAATATATAGAATTATAGTAATTATAGCATATAGTAATTAATATATAGAATAATAGCAATTTTAACACAGACCTTGCTAAACACTAGTATTTTTTTTATTTGGGTAATAATTCATCGCAGTATTATAATTTTTTAATTGAGGTGTTTGTTGGACGTGACAGACTCTAAACTTTTCATTCCATTAATACACCTATGATGGGGTAGGCACTTGCGGTAAAATACGCAATACGTAATTAAGTCCTCGTACCTATAATTAAAACGTAAAATACGGATATTGCAGGTGAAGCGATATAGGCGGTATTATTAGCTTCGAGATTTAGGGGAAAATACGGCCTACACCCTAACGAGTTATATATGAACTCTAATAAGAAGATCAACCTAATTTGAATTAGAGGGTATTATCCCCTTTCTAATAACCCAGAATTTCGCTCATAGCTAACGGTATATTACCCGTTTTTTCCTTCCTGCTTTGCACGTACCTATGAGCTCCTGAATATTATGTATTCATGAAATACCTAATAAAGCACATAATACATTATAAATAATGACGTTTAGAGATTCGTTTTTGTTGACGTAGAGAAAATTGTTAATAATTGTTAAAAAAATCTGTTGCTTTGAAACATTTTTTTCTGTCGGAATAGTAGCAATAAAATAGAAAACTAAAGTCAAATGATTTGGTGAAACAAAATTGAAAAACACAAAACTCGTATTTAGCAAATTAGCTTCTATAACCATCATCTCAAATATATGCATGTATGTTGAACACATAGCATAGCACAAAAATCATTGGTAAAATATTAACCACAAGTGACTGAGATTCCTTATGTAGGTACTTCAAATTGAATAGAAAAAAATAGGGCCCAATTACATTATCATGACGTTCATTTTTGTTGCTATTTCAATGGTGTATTTGTGAGGGACAAATAAAGATCACGGATACATTCATGAATATTACAAAACAAAAAATAACACATTTCTTTATTTTTCCTTTAAATATGTTTTCTTAACTTTAATCTATATTATGACAGCTTAAATTTAATGAACCTCAATTTTTTTCGATTTCAATATTTCTCTAATTCTAATGTGAAATTAAAGCCAACAGACAACGGTTCAAGTTAAATACATATTTAAAGCGGAAAAAAATATCTACGGTAGCGTGAGACTAGTTAGAGACTAGAGACCGATAAACTGTCCAGCTAGTTTCAAAATCACGAAATTACATTAGCCATAAAATGCCGGATGCTTAGCCACTTCCTATATCAGTGCTGCCACCATTGTATTATGTACTCTAAATTCCACTCTAGCACATTATTTAGCTTTTCAAACACTACAAATTCGTTAATTTAATCAGAAAAATCACGGTCTTTTAACTTTGTTATTAACATTGTGTATTACATTCTTCTTGGGAACTTTAGAGACCCTAACTTTTCGTATCTTACGTTGTTCACCCTGATTATCCTGAGGGTCAATGTCAATCACAAAATGTCAATGTTTGAACGTGGGATAAAGGAAAGTTGTTTACAATTTTATGAAAACAATTTATCTACTGTTTTCTAAACACCAAATAGAAGACGACGATATTGAACATTAATATTTACAATAAAAACGTTTAGTGAATATTTTCTAAATGTTAGAATGTGAGTACCGATTTATTTCTGTTTCTGTAGTTTATAGGTTAGGTTCACAGTCCTATGACGTTTTTATATTTGGAATTTCCAGTTCAACTTTCTACATATCTTCGGAGTGTCGTCCTCAAATTTCCCCAGAATAGTTTCGGTTACCAGTCACGTCGTAGTATCACAATATGTACATATATCTTCTACCATATGAAGAAAGAAAACAGCTATGTTTTATACTGGATCAGAACAACAAATGGGAGGAACTTGGTGGATGTTACATGAAATACGACCAAATGACGATTGATACCATAAAAAAGGAGATATTTAGAGGTAATTCCCCAACAAATGAACTTCTAACTATTTGGGGCCACCAAAATCATACAGTTTTAGAACTGTTCATCCTACTCAGCCGAATGAAACACTATCAGGCCATGACAGCATTAAAGCATTTGGTTGACAAAAACTACTGGTGTCTTATAAAAGACGGTGATGAAAACTTGAACACGTTAATGAAGAATTTGGCAATGAACAAAAAAATATGCAATAACAACAGAGATTCGAAGATACGGGCGGAGAACTTCAACAACGACAGTGAAAAGATTATAAACGTACCGCAGATGTTGCTTCAGCCAGTAGTGAGCAAAGAAAATAACGAGAGCATTGTGGATAATAGATTGTTGCAGCCGAAATCACCAGTGCCTCCTCTCAGGTTGGGTACGTCGAAGATGTTTACGGCGTCGGATATTTCTTGTGTTGCCGAGTCTGCTGGGGCCATTCCGCATATACCGTATGAAGAACTAGAGCGGTCCACTCATAACTGGGACAACAATGCAGTTTTAGGAAAGGGAGGATTTGGAACGGTTTATAAAGGTATGATAATTTGACGTAAAATATTAAAATACAGGGTTTTTAAAATTAGCCGCATGGTGTCAACTTTTTTTTTAACTCAATTCAAATTACTTAACGAAAACTTGTTGCATATGATAATAAACGTTCAGTCTTAAGGGGGTAAATACAATTAGACGGGCTAATATTACATTTAAAAAAAAACATTTTTTTTTTACCAAGAAGGTTTTATTTAATCATTACAAAACTTTGTATATTTGTTAAGATAAGAATGAAGATTTAAAAAAAAAATATTTTTCAACAAAATGCATATTTGTCGGTAAACCTCAAAAAAATCTAAAAAAAAATCTATGGCAGGTTTTTCGAGAAAATCGGTGATTTTCTGTATTTTTTGCATTAATAATCAAATTTTGCAACATAAAATTCCAAAACATTTAGGTTTACAGACAAGCTAAGAGTATAAAGAAGAAACCCTGAAAGTTTCAGCCAAATTGGCCGAGTAGTTTTTGAGTAATCGTGGTTGCCAATTTTGAGAATGTTGTTTTGAGTAAAATTTGTTTAAAGTTTTAAATACCGAAAAAATGGTACTTACGACTCAGTCAGCGATTCCAGGGGCGTACAAAAGGCCTTCAATCTCTTCATACATGCTGGTATTCATCTGCTCTCAGGTATAAAAATCCGGCCTTGGGTATTTTAAAGTAAGATACAATAGATAAAACTTTCACTAGGGCGAACCGCTCTCATATACCTGCTGCGCGCTGAAAAAGGCGTTCTCGAAAAATTACGAAAAAAAATATAAGGAGTTCGAATTTCGCTCTGAAACTTTCACAAGCGTATTCTATGGGAAATTTACTAACTTTTTTAGAGAAAAAATAATCGATTTTTTTATCCACCTAATTGTATTTACCCCCTTAAAAATAACTAATGGCTTTAAATTCGCATTAAAGTGGACTAACTAAAAAAAATATAAAAAGTTGAAATGTTTGCAACTTATAATAAATTAGTACATCTATTGCAGGTTTTTGTACCAGGATTAATATATACTACATACATTTTTTTTTTTTTTTGTAAAAATGTATTTTGATATTTGTATAAAAGAAACAATAGGATATAAAATAATTCATATTTTTCACTTAGAATACTCCTATGAGGGTTTCTAATAAAAAGGAAAACATATTTACTTTGCACTCGCAGAGAAAATTCCAATTTTGAGAAAAAATCTAGATTAGGGGAAAACCCAATAACAGCCATAATTTCAATCAATGCTTAAATAACTAACAGGTTTTAACATAATTGCAAAAAAAATGTATGCCATAACAATATTTTATTATGCGCTAATTCTCTTTTTATATTTATACATAATCTAATAATAAAATAACCAAAAAATAATAATAAAACTGCCTCAGTATTGGTGGTTTTATTACCTAGCATTTCAAGTAGCCATTTAAAAACAAATTTGTTATTCAGTTCCTGAGTTCCTGCATTATTAATGATGATATCAAATATTGAAGGAACCAGTTATCTGATTGTGGTATTGTGTGAATTATTTGGATGTAGGTGATTCATAAAACTAGTTTATGTGATTCATTTTCTTCCTGACAATAACACAAACAATTACATATTACTGTGTTCAACTGTAGGACTTGTATACTTATCATGAATATATCCCATACAAACAATTAAATCTCATTTTAAAAATTTTGTTTAAAGGATTCAGCCAAGAATTTTTTTCCTGTTATTTAAAAAATATATTTGTTTTCTATTAAGTAAAAGTTATTTATATCAATACTTCCAAGAAAATATCTGTAGTTTTATGCAGAAAATACACAAAATCGTTCATTTAATAAATCTGTGTAATAAAATTTGTTGTTTGGAATTTATCAGTATTCGGTGACAAATAATGTCAAAATCGGCCTAAAAGTGAGCTTTTTTGTCGATTTTTTCTTATTTTTTTATCCAGACAAAAACAAAAAAATAGATTTAACCAATTTATGCCACAACTTTACCCCTAATAACTAGACCCTTCTTACTCTCAGGCGACAAACAGAAACATTTCATTAAGTAACACCCCTGGTAGTGTCATTTAAGAAGACTGCAAAATGCATAACAATTCTGTCAATGTGCTGGCGAAACAGGTTGGGGATGGGGTGAGTTCATGCAGTCGACATCATTTCTGTTTGTAGCCCGCGAGTCAGGAGCTCTACTAACAACGGCCAAATTACTCTTCTAGGAACTTGGAAGTGTACCCAAGTAGCTATCAAACGTCTGGAACAAAAAGCCGACAAACCCGAATACCACAGCGAACAAATAAAACAATCGATAACGGAGCTGCATTGCCTCAACGCCTACCGGCACGACAATGTCCTCCCCCTTTACGGCTACAGCATCGGGGGGCCCCCATCCCTGCCTCATCTACCAATACATGGCAGGCGGCTCCTTGGAGCAACGCCTGCGGGTGAAGGAACCCTCGCAGGTTTTGAATTGGCCCACCAGGCTGAACATAGCCATCGGTGCGGCAAGGGGGCTGCAGTTCCTACACACCAGCATGATCAACGGCAAGCCGCTGGTTCACGGTGACATAAAGTCCGCGAACATCCTGCTGGACCCGAACGATCAACCCAGGATAGGTGACTTCGGGCTGGCGCGGGAGGGCCCCCAGAGCCAGTACACCTACATAAAGGTCAGCAGGATACACGGAACGAGGCCTTATTTGCCAGATGAGTTCCTTAGGGCGAAGAAGTTCTCCACGAAGGTGGACACATACAGTTTCGGCGTAGTTCTATTCGAGATTGCTACGTCATTGAGTGCTTACTCGGACAAGAGAGGATAAGTTCCTGAAGGACCATGTGGTGAATTATGCAGGAGACGTACTGGACCTGAAGGATAAGAGGTCGGAGGGGTATGATGAATGCTTCAAGGGTCTCGTGGAGATAGGGAAGATGTGCGTTAATAAGAGGGCGAAGGAGAGACCGGAGATGGTCTCTGTTCTGATTCTTCTGGAGGGGGTTTCCACAAAGTGATGGTTGATGTTTTATTGGTTTTTATTAGTGATTTGTCATCTATGTCGAATATCCGAGTTTGACTCTATAATCAAGTTCGGCTACAGTTAACTACATTTATTACGAACGCTCGTATGTTACGAACAAATTTCTGAAAATCCCTTTTGAAAGCGATACTTTTTTGCGTATTTTTGCTAGATTATAGCAGACTTGCATCTAGAGAATTATCGAATATAAAGATATATAAAAATAATGAATATAAGATAAAGAAAAAATTTAGTCAGGTCGTTTTGGACCCTTTTTGGAAGAAAAATACCGTTTCGTAGCAAGAAACATTGACGGAACTCATAATTATTACCAAAATAGGTTTTCGAATTTATTGTGCCAGGCATTTCTAGACAGTCTAAAGGAATACAAGTTGATTTATATGGATGCCAGTGCATAACAAAATACTCCCAAATGTTTTATTTTGATTAATAATTGACCTCGGAAAATGGGTTTCATGCCAGGGACGAATTTAACTTAATTTGAAGCAATATTTAATGAAAAGGATTTGAGAATTTTTGATAGGGATCTATCAATGGTATTATTGAATTGTCGTTTCTATGTTTATGTATACAAAACTATATGGCACCGATACTTATAAAAGTTAATCAAAGCGACGTACAACAGGTATATAAACACCTGCACATGAACCTCTGTTTTTATTGTTGTATCGAGTATTAAACACTTTTCAGTATCTGAAACTGACAGTATTGTAACAATATATGAAGTGTACATATCCATTTTTATCTAACATAAATTTTATATGTACAATTGTTAAAACTAATTTATTTTATTTTACTTTTTGAATAAATAAATGTGGATGATTTTTTTTAATATTCCGTGCAGGTAGGTTATTCACATTTTAGTCTTAACCTTTTGTGATTTATCCAACCAAATGTCAAAATAAACTTGGTGGCAAAAAAAATACTGGCCAGTGTGATTTTTAAATAAATTTTGCCTTTCTTCAGTTTTTTGGTAAAGTAATTTTTTTTCCAAAAGTACTTTTAAATATAGTACCTGCGTTTGTTTTATTTTTTACATTACACGTTTTCTTCAATGTACACTTAGTCTCATAATGCTTTTTTTCGTAAAGGCAAAACCTTTATAAAAAAAAAACATACTGGCTGGTATTTTTTTATATTAATACATCTCGAATTTGCATTTTCTAGAAGATTATGCGCAATTTCCAATTGTGAACGATTTTTTATTACAAGTATGTGGAATCTAATGTTACATGTGGAGCTAACGCTGGTTTATCAATTGGTTTTGAAATAAGGTACATGCAAAGAAAGAAGAGTTATAATGACACGACTACCATGAAATACTTGAGATTAAATTTAACTATCCAATCGAACTTTCCCCATACAAGTTTTCTAAGTGCTTCCAAGGAAAATACATGACGTATCATTGCCGTGTGGCAACGTCTATCAACAGAGCTACTAGACATACATTTCAGAGATTCTTCACTTTTAAAATGTTAGCGAGTTTATCGATATTTGTAATGTATGTACATATTTTACGCGAGCTCGGTCTCCTTGTTCTAGTCTTGGCGTTTATAAACATGATCACTTTATCTCAAGGTACGCAACTAGCAATACGGAGATTTACATACACTGGAACTGCTTTTGTGGAGTGTTGGTTGCATATGCAAGAAAACAAATTAACAATATGAGTATGTTATACAATAAGGAAACAAACATTTCATTTTTTCTTTAATTAAATGGCGTATATTGGATACAGAACGAAAATAAATTAATTTAGTACCATTAATATTTAAATTTTCCTTTCATCATACGTTTTTAATTAGAAAAAAATAAAACCGTAAGTAAAAAGTGATTGTGAAGTGATTCCTTACTGGATATCATCCAACTGTATGTTGATTAAAAAGTTTTGAACGTTTGGTAACAAATTGTGTTACTGTAAATACTCACTTGTTATGAAGTTATATTTTGTTTTTGAAAAACATAATGCCTCAGCTGCAACACTTAAAAACTGATTATTTACAGTTGTGGCAGATGCAATTTACATAAATCTCGTATTTTCGCAAGCAAGCATGGGACCCACACGATTTTTACTGGGTAATTATTAGCCCCAATTGGAAAAAGGCTAGAATAGGAAGAGAACTTCAAACGAAACTTAAGAGAAAAATGTTTTTTCAAAAAATATCTGTACCCCCAAAAACTGTTGGAAATAGGCTGCAAAACTTTTCTTTTTCATAATTATCATGCGAATATAAAAACTTTTTATTCTTATGCTTTTTTGCAAAATATACATTTTTCTTAAAGTTGATAGCTATTACAAAATCTCAGAAATGCAATAGTATGAAATAAAAATTCAAATTTTCATAACTTTAATAAATCTCGAATTTCAGTTTTCACGATGCATAAAAATCTATATTTTTATGCATCGTGAAAACTTTTTCTTAACCATCAAGTAAATGGAAGTCTATACTTCCATTTACTTGATGGTTAAGAAAAAATATTTCACATTTTGCAGCTCATTTCTAAGATTTTCTAGGGGTGCATTTAAGAAAAAATGTTCTCAAATTTCATTTAGTTTTTTCCTAATCTAGCCCTTCTATTTGAGTCTAATAATAATCCCCTAAAATCTGGCGTGAGTCCCAACTTCCTTATGAAAATGCGAGAATTTCATATTCCACCAGCCGTCACTGGTTATTTGTAATGTCTGATGTATTTTTTTCAACAAAGAACTAATATGGCGTCTGTAACTGTAGTATCATTTTTGTCTTTAAATATGTAATCATGGATTGAAAGATGATACTGTTATTTATTATTACTTTAACCATACTTGATTCTTTATATTTACATATCAATATTGTTGGTTGGTGATATTTCAGTTAGCCATATCTTGAAAACGACACATGGGACCCACTTCACTTTTTAGGTGATGACTATACATCTCTTACAGAAAGGATTTATAGTGAAAAAACCGTCAGCAAAGTTTGTGGAAGAATTTTCAAAAAAAACTGCAGCACAATGGGATCTCAGTAACACTGTGGAATATTTGCAGTATATTTTTTTCATAATCTAGAAAGATATAAGGAGAGGTTTTTCGATTTGTTACAAATTTTTTTTTCAGTCATGGCCATTTTAATTTTAATTTTATAGGAACATTTTGTTTCCCAAAATTAAAATTTTGGGAACAAGTTATGGCCATTTTATTTTTTTAAAATTAAAATGGCCATAACTTTTTGAAAAAAAATATTTTGTAACAAATCGAAAAACCTCCCCTTATATTTGTTTCTGGATTATGAAAAAAATATATACTGCAAATATTCCACAGAGCGTTACTGAGATCCCAGGGTGTTCTAGTTTTTTTTTGAAAATTTTTTCGCACTTTACTGACAGTTTTTTTCACTATAAATGCTTACTGTAAGAGGTGTATAGTCGTCACCTAAAAGTGAAGTGGGTCCCATGCGTCGTTTTCAAGATATGGGTAACTGAAATATCACCAACCGCCACTGCATTCTAATTAAAAGTGCGGGAAATAGCAATTGTTTTAATGACTTTTAAAATTTGTAGAATGCTCAAAATGTGCCTATCAGGTAATTAAGCAAATATAAGATTTAACTCTTGATTTTAGGGATCCAAAAGTCCTCTCATGACGTCATTTTGTCCTTATGCATTCTGTATTCTTTGCAGATTCGCCAAGTGTAAAAAAAAAATTGTTTCAACGTATTGAGATGTCCAAGTAGACGCAAAGACTGAACCTTTTAGTGTGTAACCAACTCAAAATGATTAGATTAAGACAATCACTCTCCTGTTTTGCAACAAAACTGTAAATCTATATATGTATATTTAATTGTAAATACTTACTTAAACTTAGGAGGGACTGGTCCCTCTAAGCCAGATCCTCTTAACACTCTTTATCATAGGTTAGCGGGTAAGGGTTTGTAAAAATAAAAAGACACATATTAAAGATAAATAGTAGTGTGTATTTCATATAATATTAAAAAAGTTTCAACAGATAAATTATTTTGTACCTGTTCTGAAATTTTATAAAATAACGGACCAAAACACAAAAAATATTTATTAAACTTATCCGAAAGGAATTATTAGAGAAAGCTATATGTAAATATTATGTTGAGCAAAAAAAATATATGACAAAAATATGTTTTAAAACAAACATAAATAAGCAAATTACGAATGGACAGAGCTCAATGTCAGGAGTACCCAATTAAAAAAAAAGTGATAGTAAAACATAAATAACTACAATAATTTTTAACAGCAACAAAATAAATAAGACCTTCAGAATAATTTAAGCAAAAATGAAAACAATATCATTTAAAAAAATCTAAGAATTTAATATCACAAAAAAAATGCGAAATGGGTGCAAAAGTATTTTCATCAAAGAGCAATCTAGCAAAACTATGTTTGTTTATTAATCCCAAGAAATATGTATGAAACTTTGGCACAAGATTATGCAAATAAAGCTTCCGATATCGTTAAAAAAAAATAGGATGATTATGATAATTATTAAGCTTTGCAAAACAGACAAAAAAAAAGTACATAAAAACTTGTATCCAGTTTGATAAACTAAATGCATGTACTTTCGGTCTGAAATGTGCACGGATAAAAAAAATTGTTCAATGAAATACCCTCTGTTGTGTACAAAACAAAGATACTAGCTATTTATCGGCTAGACAGTCTTTGCCCATTGACCATCGAACAAATAAGATAAAACAACTCCGGCATTCCTCTATCAAGGTTAAATCGGGACAATGCGGCAAGTTGCATTTCCTATTTGATACAAGGCGGGGTCAATGCACAACGTTTCAAAGAAGTCATGTCTCGGTTTTACCTAATCTGGCGTAACTCTATTCCATTCATAACGTTTACCGAGAATTTTGGAAAAACTAGCATGTCGGTACAGAAAACGCTGTGTGAGAAAATTGCGTTTCTTAGAAATGAGAAAGTTCTACATATGATCATTATATTAAATGTTTTTCTCTGTTGAATACAGGGTGTAACAAAAAAAAACAAGAACCAAGTAATGAAAATTGTTGTTTATATACATCTCCCTCTTATAAGAGACAAGAATTGGAAAATAAAGGTATTAGCAATTTATTTTTTTACAGATCCAAAAAAAAAATTATATTATTTCAATAAATTAATCTTGTCTTCTGTGATATACGAAACATACTATTTTTCTGTTTATTAACTACCAACTTTTTTAAAGCAATAAGCGAATGCAAAGTATCATTCAAAAAAAGATTTTGTACATACAACAAAAGGTGAAACTTTGTTACAACCTGTAGATATAAGGTTTAAAAAAAAACTATTTATCTTGACTGTTAAACAAAAATTATACTACACTAAAAAAAATAATTTAGTAAATGTTGCCTATGCTACACTAAGAAAAATAATTTAGTAAAATTTGTCTGCAAAGACACCTTTGATATGCTCAATGGAATAAAATAAATATGAGAAAGATATGGATATACTTATTAGTACTTTTTTTAATTGGGTTCTCAGCGAATTCCTTAAGTCACTGCACAGTATTCTAAGCTAAATAATTATAAATATTAGATACAAATACTAACAGCTTAAAATTTGAAATGTTCAAAAACCTGTAAATATTATCAATTATATACCTATCATTTAAAAACATAAATAAATCTATGACCAACCGATCGTCTCGTTTTATTTCAATTGATTTTTACTTAACCTCTCCTCTTAAATTGTACAGCTATTTACATTATTTATACAGTCGATTCTCTACTCATATCAGTCTTTGGTAAAGAAGTTTCTTCTATCTCGGAGGCGAATTTTGGCACCTAGACAGTCTCTACTACATTTATTTCAATGACATAAACGACAATAAAAAAATATACCCTTGAAATCTCCATGGGAAATCTCCAAGTCAACCAAGGAAAAAAACATTTGTGTATGTTCTAATCCTCGGTTGGTTGGCTCCCAAGAGACCTAGTATCTACTTGGCACATAATAAATAAATTACGACAGTCTAAACAAGAAAGAATCTCGTCTCCACAACTGACCAGGGCCAACTTCGACCTCCGGAACATTCCACCGAATGAAAAGTTATTTAGACCGAACAAACGTAACACAAAACGAAAAAAAAAAAATAAATAGATCACAATGCTGCTCTCTTTTTTAGAAATGCCTTTAATTGTTGTTCGGTGACTGACAGAGTGACTGCACGATGGTGTCGTATTCGTTAAGATCGGACTCGAAGGTCTCCAGCTGTTTCGTGAGGTCCAACTCCTCGAGGGGGGTAGATCGATGAAGGCCTGCAGAGGGGGGGCGCTCTGCCACTCCCTGTAAAACTTGCCCAGCTCGCAGTTCTCTTTCGTGCTGGCGAAGGGGGGTTTTCTGTAAAAAAAGATGTCGAATTAGTGTGGAAGGCTCACCAGAGTGTGCGATAGGAGAAGCAGAAGCGGAGTTAATAACATTCACAATGCAACTTCACATGGAAGTCAATTATACTATTTACAATAATTTTGTAATCATATACAGTCCTTAGATATTTGTATCAATATGATGAGAATTTATTTACATACTGTGTCAATAGCCCAGGTCAGGTCTTAATATACCTTCGCACCACTTCGCTCGCGATTAGTTCACCCCTCACTCTCATATTTGATTCGGGTTTATCTGAGAGAAGTTCACTTCTCAATCCCCTTTGACTGTAATATTCCTAGTATTTGAATGCAAACAGTATACAATTATTTAAAAAAGGGTCACCAAAGGACTTTACTCAAGGAATATTTACATACAATGTTTCAGCCATTTTAATGGCGTTATTGAATAGGTACTAAGCATTTTTTTCCAATTCATTCAGTTGTATTATTTTTATTCATTCCATTACAGGTGGCCTATAGGTAATTACACATAAGTTTTCTGAATCATTCATGAGGATAAAGGTGAGTTCTCACGATCGGTTTCAATTCTGTACTGCAGCATATGACAATGCGAAAAATGTTCACAAAAACCTGCTTTAACACCGCATTACAATCGTATATTTGAATATACAAGATATTTTGACAGTATAGCCAAAAGTTCTGTGTGTAAAATACAAATACGTCTACAAAAAATAAATTAGGGTTGCTTGAAGATGTTGTAAAACCGTTGCATGAGAAACATTTCCACGGTCGCCATTGGATTTCTCAGCAGAATTCTGCACCTGTGCACAGATCAAAGCTCACAGTGCAGAATTCAAATGCAGTCCGTTTGTCACGTATTTTCTTTTTCATACTATGTTTCACATATCAAGAAGGGCATAGAAATTATAATTTCTTAAATTAGTACATGTTGGATAAAACCATTAAAAAAATGCGTGGTTTTCAAAAATGACTGTTCTTTCACATTTGGTCAGGTACCTTCTGTCACAAGTAATCACGAACAACATAAGAAAAAAATTAAAATTTGATGTTTTGCTTTTTTTTAATTAAAACGAATAATATAAAGCTGTTACAATTAACTGATGCTATTAATTGTTTCCATTTAAATTAAAAACAAAAAATACACGTTTTATTTAGAGAACCATTTTTTCAGTGTGAATATATAATCAGTTAATTCATTTTGAGGATTGTGGTATATCAGGATATACTGCTCCAAAAATATAGCGAGGTAGAGTTATATTATTATTACGATATATAACAAACTGCATTTTTACCGCTGATCACTATATGAAGCATTTTAATAATAGCTTTTTATGAAACTATCGTAAGGGAACCGATTTTATAATATTTTTATAACAAACCGTTAGCTTGACTAATTGAAAAATATTACTTCCTAATATATATCGACGAGACAAAGAGTTAAGAAACTAATTCTGAAACTTGTGTAGATATAATACAAATTTTTGCGGTCGAATAACTTTTTTGCAAATCCTATAATAGAAAAACTTCTGCAGTTCCTGGAGAATATAATTGAAGCTCGATTCTATCCAATTTTTGCAATTCGCATTAATCTCGCCTTGAACACCAATTCGTAATGTTTCAAGTCTCGAATTTTAAATGACATAAACACAGGTTGCAGACTTTAATCTGCATTACATCTGGTGCTGAATTTAAAAAAAGCAGGTTACAATATTAATATACGTTTTTATTCGACAAATATTCCTTTTAGCCTTATAATTCACAAAAATCCAAAAAAAATCTATGTTATGTACATAATCATCGCATCACTCATATCAGTCATGTCAATGAATTAAAATAATAATATTTATATAGTCGCCGTGGAAAATTATTTACCTAAATACATTCTAGACAAAACTTAATTTTACATACACATGTTTGAGTGTTTATTAAAACAAAAAAAATAGTTTTGTGAAGGAGATTTTTAGACAAGTTTTCAAATTAAGTTCAAGTTGTTCAGATATCATCACATCGTATATTGTTCATTCATACGAGGTGTGGCTATTAAATAACCGAACTATCGCGCCTAGATCTTTTTTTTGTAACTTATAACTAGAGTTGCCACCTTAGAAGACCGCTGACCCGGAGATTGGTGTCCGCGGCGGGAAGGGGGGGGGGGAAGTATTAAACAGCGCGCAATATTTTTGAAGAAGGCGATTTTAGAAGGTTAGGTAAATTAAAAATCTCTAGAGTGCACTACACTCGACTCCCTCTTAAGTCACCAAATCCGTGCATCATCTTCTCGCTTAAGTCACGAAATTTATTCTCTCCTAAGTCACGTTTAAAAGCAATCATAACCTCAACTTTTTTCGTGTTTTTAGTTGCAAAAAGAAATATTCAGAGATGTACCACAGCACTTGTTATAATGAAAAATGAGCTAGCTGAACGAAAAAAATCAACGTAAGTATACCCAGTCGTGCGTGACAAAGTTCAATTTTCCACTTGAGGGAATATTTCCACGGGTTTTGAGGTTATATATTTTTAAAAGACACCTAACCTATTTTAAAGGTTAGGTGTCTATATTTAATGTATTACACAATCATTGTTTTCAATAAAAATTATATTCATGCAAGAATCCAATTTCCAAACGTAGTTCTAAAACTTTTACAGGCGGCCACTTAAGAGGGAGAGTTTCGTGACATAAAAGGCAGAAACGTGGTGACATAAGAGGAAATGTGAATTAACGAAAGGTGACTTAAGAGGGAGTCGAGAGTATGTACCGATACTGCCCTCTAAAAACAGAAACGAGCCAGAATTCAAACCAATAATATATATTTTAAATGACATATACATGGAACTATTATATATGATTCACAATTATAGAAATTTATAAATACAAATTTCAATTTCAAAGCTGACCCGGAGAATAACGTAAGAAAACCGGAGCCCGGAGATACTTTGTGGAAACCCGGAGTCTCCGGGTGATTTTCATGGAGGTGGCAACTCTACTTGTAACTTAGGAAATTATGGTTCGCCCAGACATTTCATTAACGCACGGTATACAGGGGTCCGGCACTTAAAACTCCCCAGGCCCGTATTATCATTAATTTTGAAGCTATAACCTGGAACGCACATCAATTTACAGGTAATTTTAAGTTCTTTAAACTTACATACAGAGAGGACCAAAAAAATTTTTTTAAGTGGTAGCGGAAATAAACAACTTCCTTCAATATTTTTCCTTCACCCTGAACTTTCAGATGGAAGCTACAGTTTTTCATATGCGGGGTGAAGGAAAAAATATTCAAGATAATTGTGTTTAAATCCACCCATACTTTAAAAAAAAAAAAAAACTTTTTTTCACTGATCTGTAAGTATGTTGATACTCAAAATTAACGATAATACGGGCCTGGGGAGTTAAGTAGCGGCCTCTGTATATTACGTAACGGTTAAAAAAGCATCTAATAGTTACAAAAAAAAACAGCAAACAACAATATAATAACATAATTAATGGTTGCACGCCGCGTTTCTTATTACTTATCTCATTATATTACCGATATTTACTTCAGTGTTTTTTTTTTCGAAAAGCCAAAATTGGTATTATTTTGCATTCATTATGACCTTGGCCTTTGCATACTCCAGAAACGTGACAGATAACAATGGTCCTGTCCTGACAAATATTTGTAACAACCAAATTAAGTTCCATGTAAATACGTTTTATACATCTATGAGTCAATTCGCTTACATAACAGCTGAAGAAATTTTTACTTAAAACACCAAAACTGGGACTAGTCGAAAAATCAATTTTTATATTTTAGTTTTTGAAAGTAGTGATCTAACACTAAGAGAAAGTAAACATTTGAAAAGAAATATTTAAAATTGTCGAGAAATAATTTAGGTACTTCAAAATTAAACCTTTTATTTATACAATTTTAGTGTTATACTTACTCATAATTTCAAATGAGACTTCATCCATTTAAACGATTGGCTTGTTTAAATATGACTTTTTTAAATTTAAGGGGACAAGTATGTGACTAATTAATTCCATATCTCGCTTATTCGATGAACATTTTTTAATACGTTATTTTCTATGTAGATATTGTATAACGTTTGCATTTTAATATTAACCATTAAAGCCAAATAACCACGATGTTATTATACGTAACGCCACTGGATTATTGTTGAACCCGGCGCAGTCTAGCTATGGCCTTGGCATTCGGACAAGCTGCAGAAATGTGGTAAACAAGCTCCACTTGGGCAAATATTTGCAGACGAGATTAATTTTTATACAAATATGTATGTTTTTGTGCCGATGAAGCAACTCCATTATATAACAGATTTTGAAGAAATGAGAAATTATTGAACGGATCAAAATATCTCTAAGTATTTACAGTACATCATATTTATGTATTGGGCAGGTTGTAAACTTCAGAAATTATTTTTTTCCTTGAAAATCCATTAGGCGAAAATTATTTTTTTTGTCTATGGCAATGCAGTACTTAAAACCAGTTACTCAGTTGATAACACTGAAGAAGACGAAGCAGCAGAAGAAGAAGCAAACGGGGGGGAAGAAGAGGAACAATTAGTCAATAAATGCGATCCTTCACGTTTTAAAACACCTCATTTTGGTAACACCTCATTTTGGTGTTAAATAATCGAGATACATATAAACAACAACACACACAAAGAGGTACGATGCTGATAAGAATTTGATAATTATATGTATATGTATGTATTATCAAATTATCATCCTCCTCATTATCTGTATTATCTACATCTGCACAAAGTGCCTATATAATGCCCCGCCTACAAAATGTTTTAAGAGTTAAGGTAGGCCTTGGAATGTTTATCGATATTGCGACCGATCGATACACATTCTATTTTTGGAGATTGTGAAGAATTTATTTATTTTGTAACTAAAAGATGTTACATCTAACCTACCCCTTGAGTTTTCATTTGAATTTCTGGGTAATTGCGATATTAAGTTGTACGACACCGATGTACGATAAGTTGTACATACACACGTAAGAATATACATATAAACGCAATTCTCGGTAAAAAATATGTATATTCCTAATTTTTCTATGTTTGGTTTTGACAGTCGCAAGCGATTTCATGTGCCTTATTACATCCATGTACATACCTCGGTGCGTTATTATTGAATTATGATTTACTTATAACCTCACAGTTTTAGTTCATACAAAGCTATAAATCAAACGTGTTATCGACTGACAGAATAATATTTTAAAGCAAAAACAGGCGCTAGTTAATAAAATAGGGTTGGCCGATCGTCCCGCAATACAGAGGCGCGCGACGGGCACAGGCGAGCCATTGGGTTCAGTTGCAGGAGTCTAGTATTATTATTAGTGTGTTCGAGGTGTTTGTGTCGGTTGGCGTTGGTATTACATTACATTATTAATTAAATGTCACACGTACAAACGCCTAACAAGTGAATAAATTCTTCGCGGATTTCGAAGGATCGAGTCTGTAAGTAAAAACTGTGCAGGGGCAAACGTGATTGTAGCCGTCATAGAAATAGTATGAAACATAAAAATAAAAAGAGGCGAATGCCCTTGAGAGCTCAGTTTATGTACTTACTTTTAATGGTAAGTGACCGCGATATACCCTTGAATGTACTCGATAAACAAACATTTAGTGAGTTTTGGAACAAATATTCCAAAGATGTCGTTACCAGGTCGCACGTTCGTAACTATCTATCAACTGCACGCAGTGATCTACTAAAGTGGATTACAAGTACATTAAAAAATACACGTCTTAATTATCTGTAACACATCTTAATTATGTCTATATTACGTCAGTAGATGTTGAACGGTCGTTCTCAAAATATAAACATATATTTCCACCACAGGGAACACACAAGACTCTCGGAGACAACTATAGAAACTTATCTGATGCTACAAAGTTTTTACGAATCTTCTCCATTTCGTGATAGTACTGTTAACCAAGATACGTCGTCAAACTAATTGAGAAAGTAGTATCTGAAGTGTGGACTTATTGCTTTTGTTGCTATATTTAATATTAGTTACATTCTTGTATTGCATGTATTATATTATGATGCGTACGCCTATGTCTCGCGGCACATTTCGGCCAACTCTAGTAATCTAAGAAGTGCATGTATAATAATATATTGCCTCGACAATTTTCGAATTCAATAATTTTTAGAAGTGACAAAATTTCCCTCGTTTGGTAAAAGTCGACGAATGAAATTCAAATTAAGTAGTTGCGAATAAATATTACATACATATAACATATTAGCTTTCCAAATGAAGTGAATAATTTAAGCTATATGAAAATCCGTTTAGCGGGCTAGCTATTGTTTGAATTTCGTGCTGAATTTTCCACTACCATAATAACAGCAAAAAAAAACGATCCGGATCAATTGCAGATTGGTCGTGTAAATTTGCTTACTAGGATTTAGCTCTGTCTCAACGCAGAATGTATTTAAATTTCACCTGCACAATAAACAATTTACTATATTTAATGTTAATTAGGTGACCACATTGTGACTGAACGCAGAATGTATTTAAATTTCACCTGCACAATAAACAATTTACTATATTTAATGTTAATTAGGTGACCACCTTCATAAAAAAAACATGATCAAACTATGAAAAATATGACAAACTGTTATGTTTCTTCGATACCTTTGTTATATACTATATGCCAAAACTAAAGCGATATCCAAAAAAACAATGGTACACACACAGACGCTGCGACCTCTGGAAAAAGATAGATGAACTATCGCATCATGGGTAATCATTGTAATCAAATTTCAATCTGGTAAATTGGAGTGTCCTAGAGACAAAAAGAGACGATTCAAAAGGATTACAAAACTGGCATAGCCAAATTAGTCGATCTTACATCAAGGAGAGCGTTGTAGTTGACAGAGGCCATCGATGGGTAATGCCGGTCTTAGCTGATACCTGTGAACATGTCAGATGCTTTCATGCTGTCATTTTTTGTTTGGTGTGGTTTTAGTTCATACTTGTGTTTTAGTCTCGTTTTATTTGTTCAATTTATTTGCTTCATTAAAATCGTATTTATTGGACTTCAGGAATCTTGTGATATAATTTGTGACTTAGACTTGTGACAAAGACAAAGGGACTCTTTTTTATAGTTTCAGGCAAAGACAAATCTATGGTTTCAGGATTATCGAAGGCAGTTGCTCAGTTAATTATTATATTATGAACTTGTTACGACTTACTGATAAAACAGGTCACTACTTATGATAGTTTTCAAACTAAGTATTAGAATGTTAATAATTTTATGTCAGCAACTTTATCGTCCCGCCCGGGAAGGCGCCACTGTCTACTTGTTTCCAAAAGTATAACATTGTTTGACACCTATTTTCCTATTTATCTATAACATGTCTCATCATATTATTCCCGCTTTTTTCATGTCACCGACCAATTTACGACAGCCTAGAGTTTACCCGAAAGACTTGAAAATAAAAAAGAAATTAAACAATGACATCACTCAACCACTTTGATTTTCTATTCCCACTAAACCGAATTCATAAGTGGGCCATATTTGTTGTTTTATTTGTGCAACCGTTTAATCTAATTGTCACAAGGTCTCTATTATTGTTTTGTTTGCGAGGAACCAGATGTCGGAGCCCGTTGTTATTTAAATCGCCCAAAAGTTCGCGATCTCCGGCTATTTTCGTGAACATGACGTCACCACGCCCGAACAAATGAAACACTCTTGACATCGTTAGCAATAGAGAAAAAAAATGCAGAAGGTCTTAGTATTCTCACTTGAGATGTTTACATTTGTTAATTTACAATGCTTACAGTTATTTACCATTGCTGTAATCAGTAGCGGTCCATTGCATAGAAATTGGAGGGCATAGAATATCAAATAATTTATTACCTAGTAAAACGAAAAAAATATGTATTATTTTTTTTTAGGTTTATACCTTCATAGACTTTTTAAAAAGGTTTAAATGTTTTTTACATCCTTAAGAATGAGAATCAAAAAGTATAGTCAGGATTCCCATTAATCCCCAAAAATCTCCCTGACTTTTCCGGATTTTCTGAACATGAATAGTTTACAAAACAAAACGAGAAAACGGGTTTAAATTGCACTGCATCTGTCACAAGATGTACTTCGAGTACCTTTTTTTTTCAAAATATAAACGATTATATCAGTTTTATCACCACTGATAATAATGTCATTGTATTATAATAAAGAAAATCTAACTTTCCTAGAAACTGCGATATACCTAATCACCTGTTATACAAATAATCTACCAAAATATATCAATAAAATATAATGATTAATCAAGCCATCTCAAAATAGATCATCCGACGGAAATACACCGTGTTATCGTACACAAAACACAAAAAAAAAACTCCGAAACTGATGTTTGTTTTCCCAAAATTAATTATTAATTGCACATCAGCGGTTTATTATATTTTAAGCTGTTTTTCGAGTATCATTAAAGGGAAAAAAATAGATTACGAAAATGTAAATATTATGTGCGTAAGCGCTCGATTATCGAAAATAAAAAATATGTTTCTGATATGATAAAAGAAGCAATTGCAACCAGCTGTATGTTGCGGTAGATACCAATAATTTTAAAATTGAGAGAAATATATGATTTCAAGGCCTTGCTGATTATTTTTAGATTTATTTTTTTTATTTCCATTATCACTTTTAAGTGAGATGATAAATGATAAATGATAACCATTCGTGTTATCTAGTAACACGTAACACAAAAAACTATATATTTTTAACAAATTGTAAAATAATATTGCGTAATTTTTTTTCAATAAAAAATATAATAGGTAACATACAGTCAGCAACGAAAGTTATCAGTAATGTTGTCAGAAACCCAACGCGCCTCAGAGGCGAACGCATCATGCAGTTGGTCACAAAAGTATTGACTCATCTCGTCATTTTAAAAACTTGAGTGTTTTAAAAGCTAGGGTTTACGCAAAAGTAAAAATTACAGGTGTGGATATTCTTCATTTAGTGTACTTGAACAACAACCATATTTGAAAAAACATCGCATACCTACTTCATAGTCCCATAGTCGCAATAATACCTACTAAATAGCCGCTTAAACAATGTACAATGCGACACATAAAAGCTTAAGTTTTTTTTGGTTCAACTATAGACATGTTTCATGTCTAGGAAAATGTGGAGCACTGCGGAGACGGGACTTGGAAGGGCGGTAGGTTAACATGTAATGCACCTTCAGTACAAGTGTGACCTTGTTAGTCATTTGTTTGTTCTCTGTGACAGGAAGAGAGTCGATTGAAAATGACCCTTGAAGATGATGGCTTTTTTGATAAGCCGGGGAATTGTCCACAAAGAGTTTATGCCTTCAGGCCAAACAGTAAATCAACACTGTTACAGAGAGGTACTTGAAAAACTTCGAAAAAGGGTCATGCGTGTGTGACCAAACATCAAGAACAACTGGATGCTGCATCACGACAATGCACCTTGTCATACAGCCATTCCAGTAAACGAGTTTTTAGCCAGCAAAAACATTCATGTGGCTCATCAGCCTTCTTATTCGCCTAACTTGAGTCCTTGCGACTTTTTTTCTCTTCCCAACATTGAAAAATCACATCACGGGACATCATTTTGGGACAACAGAAAACATTCAAACGGCTGTAACCGACCAGCTGAAGGCTATTCCAGGATATGAGTTCCAGCACTGCTATGAGGAGTGAAAGAACCGTCTCCAGCGCTGTGTGGCTTCACAAGGAAGTTATTTTGAAGGAGACAATACTGAACTGTAATTCTATTCGATTAAGAAAAATTACTCTGAAGATTTTCCTTTAATATGAGTCCAAGAACTTTGAGAAGGATTTTAATACTTTCGGAGTTTTTTGAAAAGATCATACATCACTTTATTATTAAATATCGCACATAATTTTACCTTTTTAGAGATATATTTTCGCACAATTTCAGCTTGAGCTTATTAGACGCACAATTTTATAAGTTGTAATCCTATCAGAAGCAAAACAATTAATATTATAGTAAAGAAATTATTAGAATTTAAGCAACCTCCATTGACTGATGACTGATGACAGTGGTGACTTTCGTTACTAAGTGTATATTTTTGCAAGGATATTTTTGGCAAGAAGAAACAAAAAAATGCTGTCTACAAAATCCTCTAAAAAATGAGATTCTAGTTGCAACAAATGGACAATCTGATTCACTACAATGAGAAAATTGACTATTGTTTTTCGAACAATACCACTTACGTGTGTAATCGCTCGACTACCATTAGATTTATTTTTACCTGGTAACCGCAACAGATATAGAATTTCATTATTTGCCGTTTCGATAAGACAAAAACATCTAGTTATCTGACGGATTTTTTGAAAAAGGCCGCAGCAGGCGCCACTTACGTCAGACGCGTGATTGGTTGGGATCGCAGCAAGGTTGCTTTACGTCGTTTTTCTGTCGGTTCGATGAAGTTTATACGCCGCTTAACCTTATCTCCGGCGTCACTATTCAATTACAACATTGTACACAAAATCTGCCGACTTTATTTATTCAGAGGCATATAGCACTTAACAATTCACATGAAAGATGACAAAGTAAAACACGGCCTACGGTAATTATCAAGTCACGTGATTTTCGGACTGAATTTCACTTACCTACACAAGATTGTGTAACCAAGATAGAACAGTTCTAGTGTTTCAAAAATTATGTCATTACACTAGTTACAGTGGTATTAACTTCTGTATTCCTCCAGAAACACTTTATATTTTTTGGACGTGGCTATCAATAACAAATATATTGTGACATTTGTGAAGTGTCATTAGTGACATCTGACAGTTATTAAGTTTTATAGTTTACATATTGAGTCTATTTTGTTTATACACTAGCTGTTAGTAAAGAATTGTATGGAATGACATATTAAATATTCTAGATGTCAAACGAATTTTCGAGAACATGTAAAATTTATAAATAGTGGTGTTGTTGCTAGGATAGAATTAGTTATGTTTTAAATGTTACATGGTTAAGACCCACGAGTTGTAGATTGTTAAATAAACGTGTTTGAATTGGAGAAGTGATTAATTTGAAGAGATATTCGTATTTTTTTCCATTGGCAAATACATCTTGATATATGTCGAGGAACTGTCTAGCTTTTCTAACTCCTTGTTGCAAAAATTTTAGTATCTCACTCACATCCATCGTCGTCGTTTCCTCGTCGTATCTTGTTGCCCTCGTATTCACCATATACAATTTTTCCGCTTCAAATTCTTCGATAATCCCACTGCTGTCACCAAAATGTTACGAATTTCTCTTGTTGAAAGAGTTTTGAAACAATGGCAAATTGACTAAGAGTTATTAAGTATCAGGAACACAATTGGGAGGATTGTGGCCATCTTAAAGTAATCTAATCAGTTTAATACTGGATTTGTAAGGTGAATACACAAACTATTCTTGTGTTTTTTATGTTTATAAGTTGCAAAACCAAAAGACACCATTACATACAATACAATCACCTTAAATACAAGCACCATAAATACAATCTCGTAGTTGCACTAAAAAACATACTTTTACATCCCCAAGCTTGACTTAATGAAAAACTTTGTGAAAGTGCTTGACCAACAAGGAGCTGTATTTATGTAAGTACTTGCAAAATGTTTTTCCAAAGTTATCGGTTGCTAAACTTAAAGAAGGCATTTGTTCAAACAAACTAGACCAAGAAAGGATGACAAATTTGAAAATCGTTTATCTAAGGCTGAAAAACTGCACGGACATCTTTTCAGATGATGATCAAATAATTCTTCGTGACACATTTAAATGGCTGTTAAATACGTCTTTCCAAATAAACACTTTCTAATATCACATCTTGATTTTTTTCCTGAAAATCTAGGAACTGATGAAGAAGGTAAAAATCAGCAGCTTGAATAGTAATTCCAGGGATTTTGGGATGAACACATTGGGGCTACTGTTGGCTGGTAATAAGAGCAACTGACTCAAATTTAGACAAAAAAGATGAGTAAAGCTGTACATTTTATACAGGACCATCAATTTGGAATTTGATTTTTTAATATAATCTGCCTATAGGTACTATATTTGTGTGTAAAGTTTTTTTTCCATTCATTTTTCAATTATTTTCACATTTTTATGTGCTACCTTCGTTCTTCTAACCAAAAAAAAAAAATATTACGCAACTTAATTCTAGCCACATAATTTTTTCACTGTTTGCAGTTCAACTGACACCCCAGGGTATTTGAAGTCGTTACGCCGCAGTAAATATACTCGTAAACATAGTAGTATGACTTTGACCAATTTTACTGGTAAGCAACTATCTACGTCAACGAGGTTAAAACGTTGCTGTGACCTTCAACTTGATGTGGTAATTTCTATTCGTTTGCAACGAAGGAATAATACGAGTGGCAAATAATTCGGTTACAAACAACCATATGGAGGTCAATTTTGGACATCTATAGAGATGATGACCGATAATAATTATTTATAATTGATATTATTCGTGTTATTCAAGGAATAATTTTGTCACAAAAGTTTCCCGTGATGTGGAGACGTTTGAAGATATCTGTAGGACTTTTATGTAGTCAAGCACCAACAGCTCAGTTCTGGATTTCTGGAGCTAATGGAGTGTGACTCAGAGACTCATAGCAATTATTTATTTATTGCAGAGGGTCTGACAAGGTCAGCAACCGCTAGATGTCGCCCCTGACAGCACACCACTAACGGTAGATCCGTTAAGCTCAAATGTAATAAGAATAAATTCCCGTTCGCTGTTATACGTCCTCAGAAACCATATATCCGGATTCAGACTTTATTAGGTCTCATCAGTATGATATATCTGACGACGTAGAACAATGAATAAGAGATTCGGCTTATTTTATCGTCAGGAGAATACAACGGTGACATCGAGGACTGCACTCTAGTGCGCGTAAATAGGACTCGATGTGTTCCCGCGGGTCTAACAAGGTCAGTAACCACTAGATGTCGTTCCTGGCAGCACACTAGTAACGGTAAGTCCGTTAATCTCGAGTGTTATACTCAACTAGGCCTGCAATACTGTAGATATAAATTAACTTTTTGCGGATGAACGTTTTTCTAATGTAAGTTAACACATAGGCAGTGACCAACAGACAGCAGATCGACACATAGACTCGCTCGAACTTAAAATAACGACGTTTCAGAGAAGTTTAGACCAGATAAACGAGGATTAAAACAAAATTCTACCATATCAAAGTCGGAAGAAGCTTGGTGAAAATCTTAACTGGGACACCCAGTACATATATACGTAGCTTACTTTCTCGGTGTATACAAATCCGAACGTACTTAAAATTTGGTATATTTTTGCAAGTGTTATCTTATTCGAATGAAAGAAAGACGAAATGAAAAAAAACGCGATAACAGCAACGCTTGCTGACCAGCGATCTAATCACACATTTCCAGCGTTGTTCTATCCATTTGTTTGACAAGGAAATATAAAAAAAACGCAAATCATCGTTATAGCCCTATTATTATCGTAATATACTACATAACTCGGGTTATAATTAAAATCCGCCGTGATTCACGTCGATTAAGGGATCCGGTTCAAACCGATTACTATTTACTTATTTCGAGGCGGTTGAAAAATAAGGCGTTCAGCATCAATTGTCGGGATAATGAGCGACCGATGTCGCGTTTGTTTTGATAGGATTTTTTTTGCTGTCATCCGAGTGATCCGGAACGACAAACGACGGGACATCAGGCTGCTCGATTTAGTAACAATATAATCTTAATGGCTTGTGTGGAAAAGTAAAACATTTGCAAGAGTCATGCCATGGCTCATAGGCATGGCTGTTGGGATTTAAAGTGAATCAGGGTTAAAAGTCCAGCATTCCTATTTGTTGATACTGATGTGAAAATTTCATTGAGAGTATTATGTATTTAGAAAATATAAAGATTGCTTGGTAATTCTTGGAATAAACAAAATAAATAACCACTAATAATTTCTTCTGTTTTATAAACATTTGTATTTACCAACAAATATAGGAATCCCATAGTGTCCGCGACAAAATATTTAATATAGATAGTAATGTAATGAGTAATATTAATTTTTATTAAACGGATAATGGTAAAAATATTCAATCGGTAGGATCTGCTTTTAATCGGAAAACTTATGAAATTCTAGAAGTCATATCGAGTTATTTTATAGTCATTAAAAGTCACAGTTTGGTACGCGATACATCATTTTGTCAAATGTCATTACACATAATTATTATTCTAACATTGGACTAGCAAATATACGAATTTTTAGAAATTCAATTTTAACTATTAAAGTAACTCGTTCTTGTCCTTATTTATTAAATTTATGAAATAAACTATTTTGCAAAAAATAAGAGAGCTCTTTGTTTAAAAAAAATCAAGTCATGGTATAATATAATATACACTTCTCAAAAAAATTACGGGAACAAAAAAATTCCTACATTTTTTGGTGATTTCTGAAAGGCTGTATCTCAGTGGAAAATGGTCGTATCTAGATTCTAAAAAAAAAAAACATTTTGAAGCCTCGTTTCTAATTTTGAGATACTTTGGCAAAAAAAAGTGTCCTACGGTCCTAAGAAATAACGCGAAAAAAAAATGGTACAATTTTTATATATATTTTTTTTTATCCACGGACTTTTTCTAATTAAATCAATGTATGGGCCGGATAGCTTGTTTATTTAGCTTCAATTTATATTTTTTATAATCTTTTTACGTCAATTTGTCGCCGAGATATCTGAGTTTTAATGAAAAAGGATCCTTTTGTCTTTGATTATCGATATCTCAGCAACCAATGACCGCACAGAGAATGTAAAGGCAGTTTTAAAAACTGTAATAAACAGTTAAACAATAAACAATGATTTAAAGAAGAGAAAAAAGTAACATTTTCCGTTGTTTATAAGGGGGTTCATTCCAGTGTTTGAAACTGCATCAAACAAAAGTTTGAAACATGTGAAACTTGAGGCTTCAAAAATTTTTTTTTTAGAATACGACCATGTTTCACTGAGATAGGTACAGTATTTCAAAAATCACAAAAAAAATTTAGAAAACCTTTTTTTGTTCCCTTAAATTTTTTGAGTAGTGTATATTAACATCCATAAAAAAAATAAAGAAATACGTAAACTGTTATATAACAGTTTGTTAAAAAAATCGATATACTGTATATTTCAATGTAACAAAAAAATAAAAATTCCTATGCCCTCCTTGGTAAACCCGAATTTACAACGATGCGTTTTGAAAATCTTCTTTTTAATAGTAAGAGTCAACTTTTTTGGAGACTGTGATGTTATGTGATTATATGAACGCCCTATACACTATTTCCTACACCCATAAACCACTTTACAAGTAATGAGGCTAGTTGTACAAATTTCGGTCGATGATTTTTTTATTTGACATTTTTATCGCAAATGAAAAATACCTGTTCCCATAAACGAAAAAAATATATGGTAATTCGCATTATCAACGCGAAAGATGGGTTAAAAACGAATTTCTAATTATACGAAGTTCTAATTATATAGGCATAGGCAAATATACCAGGGGAACCATTTTATTAAATTATCAAAAGGATACAAATATTTTATAACAAACAAAAAACTCTGGGTCTTGGAAATCCCGGATATTTTCTTACTATGTGACGTGCAAAATGCAAATGTTCGATAATCAACACGGTAAACAATACATATTTTATTGGGCGTGTTAACGTGTGTAAGCGACCTTAAAATGTCACGTTCAACTGGCAAATATTGAAAATACCGCAGACTGTTTTTCACCAAACACATTATGCAACGTTGCATATACATATTAGGTAAACAACATAGTACCAAACCAATAATCTGGATTCAAGCGGTAAAACCCGCGTCAATGGATTTGCACTTCAGTTATGTAATAGTTATTATGACAAAAAAAATGTGTTGACCTACTATATTACGATACAATTTTGACTCAACCTATGTACACCCCGCGACAAATATTTAGCCCAGCTGCATGAGAAATGCCGTAATTTGCCAAATACTGTTGTATATGCAAATCATATAGAGTGCATGCATACTTAACTGATGCAGAAATACTACAAATAAAATACGCTACTAAACTATTTGATTTAGATATTATATTAACAAAAATGTTAGATTGATACAATTAACAGTGTGACAAAACTATAGCCCACTTCATGAAAAATGTAATTTTCAGTCAATAAAAAAACCAATTAATAATGAGTAGATCCTCCTTTCCCATCAAGCACCCCCTGCATGCTTTTAGGTAAGCCCTTGTATAGTTCTTTAATATAATTCTGGTCCAGATTGTGCCATTCTTGAGTAATGGCCGCTTTCAATTCCGTTACACTGGAAAACTGGCGACCTTTAGCATAGACAGCTTGAGCTAACATTCCCCAACAGTTTTTAATAACATTCAGGTCGGGTGTACGAGATGGCTAGTTTATTACCTGCATATTTTGGGTGGCGAAATACCTTTGAACACATCCTGTCGTGTGGACTGCGGCGTTATCTTGCTGGAAAATATCTCTTCCAGCAATAGGATCTCCGTGGCGGGTTAATTGTTCGTGAATCATTGTTATATACTGGGCACTATTCATTTGGTTTGCGATAAGACAATACGAGCCCAGAATCATATCGTTTGGCCCAATGTTATTTTTGGTGAGATTTCTGAAACACAGACTTCATACTATGGATACGACAATTGTCCTTTATTATCAATTGTTGTATCCATAGTATGAAGTCTTTGTTTCAGAAACCTTCCCAAAAAATAACATTGGGCCAAACGATATGATTCTGGGCTCGTATTTGTCTTTCTCTTATACCCAATGCCTGCCATACACCATAACTCCTCCACCACCCATATCGTGATAATAATATCGAAATCCATCGGGGCCATCAAGATTAAAACGTTTTTCATCTGAGAATACAACTTTGCGCCATTCCTTAGACCACTGTATGTGTTCATGGGCAAATGGTATTCGGGCTCTTTTATGTTGCTCTGTTAATGGTGGTTTTTCTTAAGTTTTAAATGTTTTATATGGGGTGCTTCGTGAAGAATTCGCTGTACATTTCTGACATGAGTTTCACCCCTACTGCGGCGACAATTTCTCGAGCCGTTAACATAACGAGCCGCGTCTGTCGCGGTCAGTAACAGCTCTCGGCCTTCCACCTGGATTTTTTTTAGGATAATTCACAGGGTCCCGTATGAAGTTCCGAACCACTTTTCGACTGCATTGTACGGTGCGAGTAATTTCAGAGATATTGCAACCTCTTGTATGCAACTGTTGCACTATCCTCATCTCGATACTGTCCAATTTTTTACCGCGTGGTATTTTTCAAAATTTACGTATAGATCTGCTCTACAATAAAATTCTACTACTGCCAGTATCGGTATTGCATATTGCCCTGCGGCTCGACGGAAATGAATATTGATATAGACAGGTAGTGGGCTATAGTTTTGTCACACAATGTAGGGTATTATGAGCGCTTTTTATTAATCAATCACATAGTGTTGGAGCTTATGTTGGTTCTACAATTTCTACACCTGTAAAGTATTCATATATTCCATACGATTTCAATGTGCAACAGTATTTGGCAAAACACAGCATTACTCAAGCATATGGGCTAAAGATTTGTCGCGGGGTGTATATAACAATTTCAAAAAGTTACTTTGAAAAGATAAAACTCCCATTATTAATTTAGTGATAATTTAATTTTTTAGGGCAAGGGCTCTATGAATGATCGACAAAGATTTAAAAAAAAAAACTCTCCAAAAGTTCTACGTATAGGATCTGAACGTATCTATCCTTCTCCACCAAAATCCATTTTGATATATTGAATAATCTGAGAACACGAGTGCTGAATCAATTAAATTCGGCAATTCGAAAAAAAAATGTGCTTCTAAGGGTTGTTTGTATACAGTTAGCAACGAAAGTCATCATAATACACACACTTCTTGAAGGTTGCTTAGATTCTGATAATTTTGATACCACAGTATGGATTTTAGATTTTTTTCCTAGACGTTGAAGAAGTTGAACCAAAAACATAAAAACTCAAAACTCTTTTATCATTCTTATTACAGTTTTCGTGAAAATCACTCTTCATGATATTTTAATAAAACACAGCGAGTTCTATCAATCCACCCGTACGCCACATATACATATTTTTAATTATGAGATGTACAGGGCATTTTTAATTTTGATATTTTTGGTTCAACTTTCATGACTATGAACAAAATTTGCAAAATGGCTCAGTTAATAAGATACATACTCTGAAAATTTAATTTTAATATGAGTCCAAGCACATTGAAAAGTATTTAATATTTTCGGAGTTATTCACCATTTTCTGAAAATATCGGTATTTTACTTTTTTAGCGATATATTTTCATACAATCGACATATGACGATATGAAATTCTGCGTCTAATAAGAAGACGTTCTTGAAACTGTAATTCTGATCCAGAAGCAAAAAAAAAATCAGCAATTTAAGCAACCTCCTGATGAATAATAATAATACACCCTATAATTACTCCGATGAGTAACCCCTTAGGTCCTCTCAGGGACCTGTGCGGGAAGGAGTGGCTATTATTATTATTTGCCATGGCGCACTGGGAGCGACTTAAGATTATTTCGGTAACGCATTTGCTTTACAGTTCTGAGGAAACCCAGAAAACTCATAACATTACCAAATCTAGGGCATGTGCGGTTGGATTGGCATCTATGCATCCCCACCTATACACTAGTGTATTAGTGGTTGCATATCAAGCCCTGACGGAGAAAGCGAGACAATTAAAAATTGCTACCCCGGCCGGGACTTGAACAACGCGCACAGAGGTATCGCGACTGGAAAGACGGTGCTTTAACCCACTCGGCTACCCGTGCCCCGAATGTCTGATAACTTTCGTTGCCGACTATAAGCAACAAGAAAATACCAAAACTAAGATAACAAAACGCATGAACGTCAAATAAAAATCGACGAAAAAACCTCCTATTTCCACTAGGAAATCGAACCTGAAGAGCTCTAGGCTACCTCGCACCCCCCACCGAAAATCCCTTCGTACAACTAGCCCCACCCTCCCCAGACATGCAGCGTGTTCAGCATGAAAAATTTACCAAGTCTACCATAATGAAGTCGTCGTTGGTGGAGACCATCGTCAGCGAGCCTAGCCGCGACTCGAGCAACGGCGATGGGGGATTGCCGTTCTTCTCCAGCTCCCGCTTCTCCTCGGCGACGGTCGTCTTCGCGGACGTCGTTGTGGTTGTCGTCGTCGCCGTCGTCGTCGCGTCGTCGGCCTCGCCGTTGGCCAGAGATTCGTCCTCTTCCCACTGCTTGTCGGGGAGGTCCTTCTCGACGAAGAGCTTGCTGAACGGAGCGTTGGGTATGATGAGCCTCGGCTCCAAGGATATCTTCTCGGTCTTGCCGAAGGCGCCCATCTTCATCGTGTCGCTGAGGGAGGATGACTTCTCGTCACTGAAACAAAGATGATAATAGGTTAAAAATGGTCAGCAGGCACCGATGTTCTTCCATAATAGCTGATATATTGAGTGGTGGCATATGAATTCGTTTCGGTCAAATATTTTGCGTTTTATGTGCTGTAGCTGCTTCAGCTACGAGCTGTCCTTATGTCTGACATTTTTTGCCGTAACTAGCATCAGTGCGTCTTACAAATACATTTAGATCAATGACCAATGTGAAGGAAAACCTTCTAAATACTTAAGTAATGTGTGCATTTCGTAAGGCCATTACTGCAATAATTGACCGTTCACCAGTATCTGAACATTTTTGTTTATACGGGCTAGAATATGAAAGAGAAGAGAATCGATTAATAATAATGTGTTTGCGCAAACATGATATGATTTGAATGTGGGTTTGTGAAAACCCACATAAACCTGTGGATGTTTGAATATCATCTCGGTTTTTCTAATTTTGTGTACATAACTTAATAAGAACTACAAATACATGCTGTTTTAGACAGCACACATTATTTTTGACCCTACAAGTTTTTTTTTACTAAAAATATAAGTATCAGTACGGTATCATCTGAATGTATTTTTGTCACTGTATTAAAAACAACAAGAAAAAACATTAGCATTGCACTGAACATTATCCTGTGACTGAATGTTCTTTCATATTGGCGAATTGACGACTAGTAGGTAGTCACCTATAGGTAAATAGTCATCTATAGGTAAATTGAATGATATTTTTCAAGAGTTTTTTACAGATAATAAACAAAAAGAAGTTGTATTCAAGTTTGGCGAGGACGACATGACAATGACCATTTATCTTCCACTTTCCCTTCCACTAATGGTATATTGACAGTATTTTCATAAATTCGCAACAATATTCTTCTGTTATTGTATTTATTATGTATTCAATATTATTCTGTAATTGGAAAACCCTAATATCGCAACTTTTAGAGATCACTACGTATTCAATTCTGCATCTTCCACAATTCAGTTAAGAGACCTCCCAAGTAGTAACGCATTCTTGCGACGAACTGCAGAATGCAGTCCTGCTGCATGTCGAATGGCCTTCGCGTCTTAAAGCCCCAACATGTACGTGACCTTGAGAGAGCCAGTCCGGTGCACTAACTTTTTTTTTACTATTTTCCAACGTCTGAATTACAAGCCTGACCTGAGCCCTCCGAATGTCGTGGAATGTTGGCGTGGGCATCATGAAATACAGCACAAACCGGAGCAAAATTATTCGCGTGGTACATTATGTATTTTGATAAATTCCTTCTCGTATTTTAAACACCTACACAACTTTATTTTAGGTTTTAGTTATATTTTTTGTCGAAGGAGGTGCCGTGGAAAACATAAAGGTAGGTATAAGCATAGCTGGGACGACAACATGGAACAAGTACATCAAACACTAGATAAAACCGTAGCCAACGTCATAAAATGCTTTTGGGAACTATTTAAAATGTGTGTTTTTTTATTTAATTCCAAGCTTATTCGCAAAATAAGCGATAAAAAATGAAGTTAAAGAGTGAAAAAATAGATTTTTTTCCAGCACAAAAAATTGTATCCCAGCATTTTATTTTTTAGCTCTGTTATGATGATTTATATATGTATGTATGTATGTACATTAGGGTGATTCAAAAAAAACATTTTTTTATTTAATTTTTTTTGCAAACAGGCTTAAAAGTTCCGTTTTGGTGTAAAATTACGCCAGTTAAAATTTGAGCCCTTAATATTAATATTAAGATAGTCCACATCGCACTTTTCTATTTTCCATAAGAATAACATGGGAACATTTTTTTGGCACCTTCTGATTTTTATTGCTTGCTAATAGTGTACTATATGGAAAATTTACATTAACATACGTGTCCAGAATTGAACGCTCTATAAAAAAAGGTCTCTTATGATTTTTCGCTAAGTCTATTGGTTCAAAAGTTATTCGAGGCCAAAGTTGGATTCACCGGATTTCAGTTGGAAAATTTGACCGTTTAATTGTCCAACTTTAGTTTTGAAATTTAAAAATAACAATGATAATTTTTAAAATATGTACTCAGAGTACGGAAAAAATTGGAGAAAAAATCAAATGCAATATTTTACTTAACGCAATTTTCTTTCACATATAAAAATTTTAATAATTTCAACTGAAAACATTTTTTTTGTGTGATTTTTCTTTTCATAGCGAAAAACTGTTAACTAACATTTTCTAAAAGACCAAATTTAAAATTTACATAACATTTTGGCTACATATTTTCGATAAAACCATTAATTTTGTTGTAATACACTAAAAACGGTCAAATTTGCGGTGAATTCAACTTTGGCCTCGAATAACTTTTGAACCAGTAGACTTAGCCAAAAATCATAAGAGACATTTTTTATAGAGCGTTCAATTCTCGACTCGACTCGAAATATGTTAAAAAAATTTCCATATAATACACTATTAGCTAGCAATAAATATCAGGTGCAAAAAAAATTCCCATGTTATTCTTATGGAAAATAGAGAAACGCGATGCGGACTATCTTAATATTGATATTAAGAGCTCAAATTTTAACTGGCGTATTTTTACACCAAAACGAAACTTTTAAGACTGTTTGCAAAAAAAAAAATTAAAAAAAAGTTTTTTTTGAATCACCCTAATGTACATACAGTAAGCAACGAAAGTTATCATCTTACACCCACTTTCTGAAGTTTGCTTAAATTCTGATAATTTTAATTTTACAGCATTGATTTTTTTTTTGCTTCTGACAGGATTATAGCTTGTGATATTCTGCGTCTAATAAGCTGAAGTTGAAGGTGGTATGTCGATTGTGTGAAAAGTATCGCTAAAAAGTAAAATTTCAATGTTTTCAAAGAAACGTAAATAACTTCGAAAACAGTAAATCCCTTTCGAAGTTGTTGGACTCGTACTAAAGTGAAATCTTCAGTGTATCTATTTGACTGTCATTTTGAAAAAAAATTTCCTAGACATGAACAAAATCTAAAGTTGAACCAAAAATATCACGAAAATTCAAAATTCTACCATCCTTAGTATCGTTTTCGTAAAAATCACTGTTCCTGAAATTTTAATAAAACACAGAGAGATCTAGAGGGATATTAATCCTAAATTTTTGTTGGAGTAATGTGTGGCGTACAGGGCTTTTTTGAATTTTCGTGATATTTTTGGTTCAACTTTAGATTTTGTTCATGTCTAGGAAATTTTTTTCAAAATGACTCAGTTGGTCAAATAGATACCCTAGATACAATAGATACACTGAAGATACCCTTTAATACGAGTCCAACAGCTTCGAAAGGGATTTACTATTTTCGAAGTTATTTACGTTTCTTTGAAAACGTTGAAATTTTACTTTTTTAGGGATATCTTTTCACACAATCGACATACCCCCTTCAACTTCGGCTTATTAGACGCAGAATATCACAAGCTATAATCATGTCAGAAACAAAAAAAAATAAATGCTGTAATAGAAAAATTATCAGAATTTAAGCAACCTTCAAAAAGTGGGTGTATGATGACTTTCGTTGCTTACTGTGTATGCATATGTAAAACCCTTACAGTTATAAAATCCTACGAGTCGCCAGAGAGATGCCAAAAATAACGAAACTTCGTGCACATACACGGGACATATATTTAACCCAAACAAAGAACTAGGAACGTGGGCGAGTCAATTTCCGAAATGTAAATGGCGACATATGTAAGGCGTAGTATGGGGGAGAGTTGGGTAAAGGCACTGGTGTTAGAAAAATCAATTAGAATAATTCAGTTAAACATTACATACCTATATATTTTTCTGAAAATGCCCAGATGAAAATACTAACCTATTTGGCAACACATAATTGCAAAGTAAAAGATTTTAAAAATATTTAGAATTCAGAAAACGTGTCTGTACATCAGAGTCCATTTCATTTTCCCAGTTACTTACTCGACAATATCTGTTAACTGTCTCATACATTAGCAATCCACCGATACTACTAGAGCCTGGAAAGGTATACACGATGGTCCATGATTCCATCAATAAAAACCAGATTTCCAACTCCGGAAAGCCATGCACCCCCAGAATAAAATCCCACCGCCACCGTGTTTGACCGTCTGTTGGAGATTCGGAACGGGGAGTTCAGTTTTCGGCTTTCGCTACGCTGTTCTTCTATTTCATATTAAATACAATGTATTTAATTGCAACAGTAGAAGAAAAGTGAGGCGAAAGCCGAAAACTGAACTCGCCGTTCCGAATCTCCAACAGACGGTCAAACACGGTGGCGGTGGGATTTTATTCTGGGGGTGCATGGCTTTCCGGAGTTGGAAATCTGGTTTTTATTGATGGAATCATGGACCATCGTGTACGAGGTTTGTCCGGAAAATACGTATAAAAGTGGAATAATACCTTTATTTTACAATTATTTAGGTATTTCAATATGGTCCCCTTCAAAGTAGTCCCCCCTGAGACAAGATGCACTTCTGCCAACGCCGTTTCCATTGTTGATAGGATCGCTGAAAGTCTTCAGTTTTGAGGCTCTTCAGTTGCCGTGTCGTTGCTGCCTTGATGGCTTCCACATCCCCCAAGTGCCGCCTCCGAAGCACCATTTTGCATTTCGGGAACAGGAAGAAGTCGCAAGGGGCTAAATCGGGTGAATAAGGCGGGTGTGCTGTCACGGTGATCGAGCTTTGGGCCAAAAACTCACGCACACGAGCGGGCGCATAGTCGTGATGAAGGATCCACCTGCCCCCTTGTGCCAAATCTGGTCGAACTCGGGCCACACGAGCTCTGAGATGTCTCAAAACTTTAACGTAGAAATTTTCGTTCACTGTCTGGCCGGGAGGGACAAATTCCTGGTGAACAATGCCCCGAGAATCAAAGAAAACAATCAACATTGTCTTCACATTGGACATTGATTTTCGCGACTTTTTTTGTTCTCGGGTCCCCTGCTTGCTTCCACTCCTTGCTTTGAGATTTGAGCTCCACATCGAAGTCGTAAAACCAAGATTCGTCTCCAGTGATGACCCGGTTGAGAAAATCCCCCCCCCCCCTTCCTCTGCTTCCAACCAATCCTCACAGCAAGCAACCCTCCTTGCTTTCTGTTCTGGAGTCAAAAGCTTCTGAACGATTTTCGCGCACAATTTTTTCATTTCAAGTTTTTCTGTCAGAATTTCGTGAACGATTGTTTTGGGGATTGACAGATCTTCAGCTATCATTCTAACTGTCAATCGACGGTCTTTATGAACACAAGCCCAAATTCGTTCAACATTTCCCTCAGAACTCGATGTGGAGGGGCGTCCTGGGCGAGGGTCATCTTTCACCTCTTCTCGGCCCTCCCGGAACCCTTTTAACCACTTGTTTACGGTTGGTTCCTTTAGAGAATTCTCTCCGTAAACTTGTTTCAAACATTAAAAAATCTCACGGCCATTCTTGCCTAGCTTTGCGAGAAACATCCTCAATCAGAGAGAGCTCCATGCCGACGGCAGATAAAAAAGGGGTTACTTTCAACAAGCAGACGTAAACTACTACTTACTCGTAGAGCGCTCTGGCTCGAACTGAGCGTTGAGAGGATTGCATAGAGCGGGGGAACCACCGGGCCGCCCCTTCACAACGCCTTGACAAGCCGCCCCGATTTTTTTATGCGTATTTTCCGGACAAACCTCGTATACCTGAACATTTTACAGAATAATTTACAACAGAGTGCAAAAAAACTTAATTATTGGTAACAATTTATATTTTCAGCAGGACATTGATCCTAAGCACACAACTTACCGTGTGCGACAATGGCTTATTTATACTGTACCTTACTTGCTACACACCCCCCTCAATCCCCAGAATTAAATCCCATAGAAAATCTATGGGATGATTTAGACAAACGAGTAAGGAAACATAACATTACAAATCGACAACGACTGAAAGCTGCTCTGTTAGAAGAATGGCACAAAACATCACCTAAATACACTCAGAAGATTGTGAGCTCAATGCCTAGAAGATTACGCGTCGTTATTCAAGCTAAATGTCTGCATACTAAATATTAGACATCGATTTGATGACCTCCAAATATGTAAATTTCTTAAATCCGCGAATACTTTTTTCTCTATGTTATTTAACGCTATTAATATTTTTGTTATGTTTTAATTTTAAATTGCTGTTTGTATATATTTGTCATATGTGTTACACTTAGGATTAATAAAGCTTAACATTTTCCTGTATAATTCAGTTCTTTGTCTATTCTGAATAAAGTATGCAGGTGTTGTTCTGCGTTTCGCTCTATCCGCGAATACTTTTTTCCGGCACTGTATGTACGTCTTACTAGATATCCCAATCGAAAAATCTGCAGATCGATTTACGCTAGTGAAATTGGCCCGGCCGGTATTACTTGAATGTCCGATATTACCCGCAAGGCCGATATTTCCCTGCCTTACCCCAAGGAAATAGACGCGGGTTGTGTCATCGAGGTAAATTAGAAGCCGCCACGACGCCGACGGTCAAAAATAGACGGACAGACAGGCGGGACTCGGCGCTAGAAGGGTTTCTATTTCCGACCGGACTTATTAAGCCAGGTCAGTGCCTCGTTTTTCGACAAGGACCTTGAGCGGATGACTCACGGCATTCCGTCAGAATAGAAATGCAATTTGAAACCGGCGCTACATAAAGAAACTAATATAGATATATAACGTTTACGTAATTTTTGACTTTAAAAAAATCTTCTAGGAAAAAAAACTAGTATTTTTCACTAACTCTGAATCACTACAAGTAATTTAATATTAATGGGTACCAAAAAATTCAATCATACGTTGACTTGAAAACAGTATAATAATTGAAATATTAAAAAGTAATGACAACCTATGACTCACAAGCTGTATTCATTTTTTTTAAAATTTAAATGGTATCTTATGTGGTACAATCAGAAAACTAGAACAACTAATATACGCAGTAGTATACTGAGTATACATATGTATTAATACTACACTATAATCGATAAAATACAATTTGCAAACGAATCATTTATGCAGTATTTTCAAATTTCACATTTAAAAAAAAACAGGAAGCGTTACCTTGGATCACTCGATATATGATTATCAAAATTCACAGCAATACTTTCTATTGAATATTACATTATCATTTACCAAAAATAACTTATTATCTCTCTAAACTTTGATATGGAATGGAAATGTAAAAAAAATAAAATAGATCATTTTTTATCGTGTAAAATAAACGTTTAAGTTCCATGACCGCGATAAAATCCGGAAGAAACCTATTTCGGCTAAAAAAATCCAGTAGTTTCTTCAATTTCATCAAGCATATTTTCCAATAAAAAAAAAAATACAATAATAATAGACACGCTTTGGCAGCAGGTTTTTTTTCATTTTTATTCGGTTAGAGACTGAAACGACCTCTATTGGAGAACTCCTCGCCTAGAATTGCCACCGATCCATTTTTTTAAACTGTTTTTGGATTGTACACAAATATTCTAGCTTTACTAGTCGCACAACTGCGCTAATAATAATAAAATTATCGCCATTTTTGAATGAGCAATGATATGTGACTATCGCGTCCGGTGGCATTAAAAAGGTCTCGATAACCTTGCGCATTATTGTAAATTGTTATAATTTATCAATGAAAGCTTACTTCCTGTGCAATGCGCCTCGTTTCTAGATAAAACGGTGGTACGTGGTGTGAGCAGCCTTGAGGCATGCGAAGAAAAATGGCAAACCCACGATTCTAAATGGTAATGTCTACATCGTACCACGCGTAAACTGCAGCATAAGTAGAATTAATAACATAAAAAATATGTAAATGTTAGACACATATGTACTTTAGACATTATACGAGACGTTAAAAAAAATAAGGTCTGTAAAAAAATAGTTTATCTGGTATACGAATAAATTTTAGTTCCTACATAATGTAGTTCTGATTTTTCTCTAGATAAAAATTGAAACAAACTGTCTAATTATATACATTAGGGTGGCCGCAAAAAATAGAATTTTTTTTTTCGTCTCTTGTATGAAAATATATTAATTTATTATGTTATAAAAACCCCCTTAAAAAATCAGCTCAAAAAAATTTTTAGAGGTCGCCCAAAATTTTTAAAAATTTCCAAAATCGTCAAAAATTGATTTTTTTATTTATTTATTTATTTTCCTCATGTTATTATATTTTAGGTTGAAAAACGTCGATTGTGAAAATTTGAAATCAATATTTTAATTTCTAAAGGTCACCCATATTTTTTTTTACTTTTCAAAATAGTGTACCTAAAATGTTTTCGAGCAATCTCTAAATATAAATATTAACGAAATAATTATTTTTTTTATTGAATTTGACGTACAAAAGCATATAAATAAAACACTTTATTATTGTGAAAATATAAAAATTAAATAAATTAATTTTTTTTAAATATTTGGTACTTACAATGTGGTAGTCAATTTTGTCTCGAGATTTTTTTAAGTGTCGTGTTTTATTTGTATTCTTTTGTACGTCAAATTCAATAAAAACAAGTATTTCGTTAATATTTATATTTAGATTGCTCGAAAACATTTTAGGTACACTACTGTGAAAAGTAAAAAAAAATTATGAGTGACCTTTAGAAATTAAAATTTTGATTCCAAATTTTCAGAACCGACATGTTTTTTCAACCTAAAAAGTAATAACGAGGAAAAAAACAAATTAAAAACTCAATTTTTGACGATTTTGAATATTTTTAAAAAATCTTGAGCGACCTCTAAAAAATTTTTTTTGACCTGATTTTTTAAGGGTTCTTTTATAACATGATAAATCGATATATTTTCACACGACACAAAAAAATTCCATTTTTTTGGGCCACCCTAATATACATACATGCATATTTTATATTTTAGGTGCCCGAAGGTAAAGTGTATGTGATAATGCACTGTAGGCAAGTTCAACCCTGTAACTAATTGGTCTATCCGATCCCTAATTTTATAACGGGTGCAAGCATTTTACCCAGGGGGTTTTTAATACCACACAAATTTTTGTGTTAACTTCCAAATCAAATTTAACAACAGCAAAGGTATTAAATTATCTACAAAAAATAGTTGGTTTCTATTCTATTACGTAAAGGAATGTAGAGGCCTATTTATTGTTATTCTTATTAGTCAACAGTTCTGTAACACACAACAAATGACGACCTTCGAACAACCTTCGCTTTTACTTACGTTTTTATTGAATTCCTCAAGCTCAAGATTTCCTATATAAAATTTCGCGATTTAACAAATAAAAATCAGTTCCACTAAAACGTTAAAATTCCTGGCCAAGTCGACCATGTCAAAAGAAAGTGACTAAACTAGTTGCGTTATGAAAAAAAAAACTTGTACTCCTCAGTTAAAAGCAACCTTTTCATTTTGTTCATCATGTTTAAAGTTTAATTCAACACAGAATAAAACGTTCATCTTTAATTTTCAAATTGTCAATGTATACATACCATCTACGTATTTTTTTTAATTCTGTACAATGGACAACACAAAGTTGATCCAATCATTTTATTATAGGTACAATCTTATACATGCGCTGCATATGTACATATATAATCTTTAAATTCTGCATTCCACTCGCATGATTCACATAAATGCTTACATATACATATGACTTATGACATTTTTGTTTACTCTGACCCAGGCTGGGTCAGAGATAAGTGAAAACGTGAATGAGATTTAATTTTTTATTAGATATCTACCTGGATGTACAATTTTTAAACTGTTACATACACGGAACTGCTTTCGGTGTTACTCAAGCGATGTGCCAAACGGATCCAACGTTATAACAATATTACTTTCTTAATACTGACCTCTATGTCAAATAAAAAAGTCTGTAAATTGTGTACCCTCTTTAAAATTGCAGCTTTATGTTTGTCCAACGGTTCTCAAGGAAAAATAGGTTCAGAAGGTAGACACAAATACAAGTCAAATTGAAAATTAAGATTTAGACAGGCAAATTGAAAATTTAAATTTAAATGAATCTGGGATACAAGACTCCCTTCAAACTACAAATTGAAAAAATATGTTGGCAACAGAGATGTGAATCTTGTGAGAAATCATTTAGAAAAAAAGCGAACATTTTCAGAAAAAATGGTAATCAGCAAATCGGTAGATGATCAATTCAGTACAAGGATAGAACACGTGTTTCTTCAATATTTGCCTATTTCTCAACAGAATGATGAATTACACCAACTACAAACATAAAGTTTTCTGTCGTCCTCACTTGTCCAAGGCAATTCACATGTTATTTTTTAGCAGCCGGAAGAAAAAACAGTCCACTCCAAGGTGACAAACAAAACTTGAGGCTTATGCCACTTTCTGCGAATTTCCGAAGTTTGTTTTAATAACATCATCGCCGTTTATTGCTATCTATTTATAGAGTCGTCCTGCGAGCAATGCCAAACTCTTTTCTAACCGACAATGAATATTAAAATTGCAATCGGAAAGCCTCACAAGGACGCCGCTACGCCGTGGTGGAAGACGATTATCTCATTGCACGCTATAAAAAATATTTGTTAGCGATTTTATAGCCGCGAGCCATTTGGAGGAAGGTTATAGACAAGTGGTTAATCATAAACGATTGATAATTATCAGCTTGTTTACGCAAATTTAATATTTGTTGAGGTAGTCACTTCCTAGTTGAGATGCGATTAAGTGTTGAGGAAGAGAAATTATACGAGTGCTTCGTTATACGTATGCGTTTAATTACGAGTACATAATAAATTTGTATACAGGGTGAGTATTCTTCGATGTTTAATATAAGAATCTCAAAAATTAGTGGAGATAGAGACAGTTAAATTGGAATTGGTTTGCAGTATTATGAGAGGTATAAAGCACTGATTTTCTAAAAAATGTATATATATAGCTATCTAGATATTTCAAAAAAATCAATTTTCTGTGATTTTGTTAAATGCTTCTCGCTGTTATCATTTGTTTTACAGAAAAAAATGCAAAGGAGATAGTTGTAGATAATTGTAGTCTATATAAGATACACTGTATAAAATACATACTCAAATATTTTATTTCATGTGTCATATTGAAGTTATGACATAAACTTGTGTATTTTTAATGACAATCATGGGCTACAGTCCCTTGCATAAATCTACATACAATAGGAGAATTTCAGATAACAAGTTAAATTTCTGGGAAACTAAATAGAAATTGGGAAATTGATTGGGTATATATTGTTGATCAGTGTAAGTGAATAGAACGATACAAACCAGAAGTTATTCAACAATGTAATAAAAAACATACACGCTATATTAATGTTACGTTACAAAATATGTAGTTGCAAAAGTGTGCATACACTTAAAAACTACGTCTATGGCCTGTAGACGACGTGGCATGGATTCAATGAGCTTCCTTGTATAATCCGATGGTATATTTTGCCATTCTCTTTGTAAAATGTCTTCCAATTCACGCTGACTAGAAATTTTGAAGTTACGAATGCTTTTTCCGAACTCTACCCACAGATTCTCTGTTGGATTAATCTCAGGAGACTGTGGGGGAGTCTGCAGTAGATGTGGCACATTGTATAAAATCCATTGGCGAACAATATATATGCTTGGGGTCATTATCGTGTCGAAAATAATAACCCTCTGGTAACTGAAGTTTCTGTACGCTTGTATTTAAATTTTTTCGGAGAATATCTAAATATACATATTTTGTCATTATTTGCCGTATGACATGCAAGTTTCCGGTTCCACTTGCTAACATACAACCCCATACAATCACTCCTTTACCCCCATGCTTTACAGTTGCCTTCAAGTTCTTGAGTACGTACTCAAGAATTTGAAGGCAACTGCAGACTCCCCCACAGTCTCCTGATATTAATCCAATAGATAATATGTGGGCAGAGTTAGGAAAAAGCATTCATAACCACAAAATTTCTAGTCAGCGTGAATTGGAAGACATTTTACAAAGAGAATGGCAAAATATATCATCGGATTATACAAGGAAGCTCATTGAATACATGCCACGTCGTCTACAGGCCATAATTGATGCTAAGGAAGGCCCAACTAAATATTAAAATAATATTACACGCATGAATTTTTAAGTGTATGCACACTTTTGCAACTATATATTTTGTAACGCAACATTAATATAGCATGTATGTTTTTTATTACATTGTTGAATAACTTCTGGTTTGTATTGTTATATTCACTTACATTGATCAACAAGATATACCCAATAAATTTCCCAATTTATATTTAGTTTCCCAGAAATTTAACTTGTTATCTGAAATTCTCCTACTGTATGCAGACTTATGCAAGGTACTGTACATACTCATAACAATTACTTTTTTGTAATCCTTTCTAACATTTTTACGTGATTATTTTAAAAAATCAAAGGGTTACCATCATTTTTCTCTTTCAACATATGAATCACCGTATTTCTAGTGTGACAAATTTTATTTTTGTCTGGCTTACGGTTTTCGGGAAAGGTCCTGGTTAAAACGTAGAACTAAACGTAAAATTTTCGAGAAGTTATTTCGTTTTTTAGATTTCAGTTTTTAACACATTTTTTTTCCATTTTGCAACAAAACAGATTACCTGCATTTTGTACACCTTATTATGCATCTTAAAAAACATATACACTCGACATCGGCATCCCCCCCCTTTCCCCCCCCCCGGAACCCCCCCCTCCCCGGGGGGGGGGGGGCGGCCCCCCCCCCCCCCCCCCTTTTTTTTTTCCGGGGGTTTTTTCCCAAAATAAACACACCCCCCCCAAAAAAAAAAATTTTTTTTAAAAAAAAAAAAATTCCCCCGGCGGGGGGGGGGGGGGGGAGCAAATTTTTTTTTTCCCAAAAAAAAAGACGGTTTTTTTTTTTTTTTTTTGTGGCCCCCCCACCACAAAAAAAAAAAAAAAAAAAAAAAAAAAAAAAAAAAAAATTAAAAAAAACAAACATATATGTGTACATAAAAAATTTTGACTATATTTACAATTTGGTTTCAATTCCAAGAAAAACAAATGCGAAACATACTGTCTTAATTTGAAAAAAAACCTTAAATTTTGTGGGGGGTTTTCCCCAAAAAAGGGCCCCCCCCACTAATTACGCATTTTTAGTATTGCCATGTTTTATGATCGTCTAGATTTCGTTAGCTTTCAACTGTGCACGAATAGGAAAGTGTGGGGGGCGGCGGACAAAGGTATATGAACTGCAATAATAATAAAATACGGCATCGTCAGTAACTGACCGGCCTTGCGAAAATAATTAATAACATTGACGTGAGGGGAACGAGGCTACTATTTTTTCACGGGCAATTGAATGAGTTAAGATACGAAAAAGGGGCACTGGCAAATCACTTCGTTCTATTTACTTCCACAACAGTTATACAAACATTACATATGTACATAGTCAGCAACAAAATTATTCATACACCGATTTTGAAGAGTGCTTAAATTCTAATAATTTGGTACTACAGTATCGATTTTTTTTTGCTTCTGATAGGATTACAGCTTGTGAATTTGTGCGTCTAATAAGCCCAAGTTGAAGATGATAGGTCATTTGTGTGAAAAGATACCTAAAAGAGTAACATTGTGATATTTTCAAAAAAAATTGTGAATAACTCCGAAAATATTAGATCATTTTCAATGTTCTTGGGCTCATATTAAAGGAGACTCCTCAGAGTATTTACCTGACTAACTGATCCATTTTGGGAAAAAAATTCCTAGACAAAAATTTCTAATGTTGAATCAAAAATACCATAAAAATTAAAAAAAAAACCTGTACGCCATAGATAACAAAAAAAATCACGTTCAAAGACGTAATCACGTATTTCTCACATCACAAAGACGTAATCAAAGACGTGATTTTTATGAAAATTATAGTAAGGATGGTAGAATTTTGATTTTTATGATGTTTTTGGTGTAACTTTTTCATGTCTACGAATTTTTTTTCAAAATAACTCAATTATATACTCTGACTTTAGTCATATACATACTCTGAATCTTTCCCTTTAACCCATCAACGCCCACAGGACAGACTTTCGACATTGAAGTTCGAGTTGATGCCATTCAATGAATTTGAGAAAAACAAAGTTCCAAACTAGCTTTTCCTATGTTTTTGAGGGTGCTCTGGTTAAAAAATGGTGATGGTTAAAAAATTCTAAAAAATATTTAACCATGGAAAAATAAAAATGAATCCAAAAAAATATCATTTTTCGCTTGCATTTTTTTTAATGACTTTTCGTTCCCTTTTCATTTTTTTATGACTTAAACCTATCCAGATCGTGGCATCCATGTCTAAACTTAAAATAAATAGAGTTAGTAAGGTCTAAAAAAATTGTTACTAAAACAAAATGGCGGCCTAACTGAATTTTTTTTTCAAAATTTTACGATTTTTTTTTCTCGAAACCGATAGAATATAAACTAAGAACAAAAGTGTTTTAGAACTGGTCAAAGAATACTCTCAAATTTTTTTCAGAATGTTCCGAAACGATTTTCGATTTTTTGAAAAAATCCTGAAATCGAAATTTTGAAAAACGTCATCAAAAAATCTGAAAAAAATTGATAATATTCTTTGACCAATTCTAAGACATTTTTTGTTCTTAGAAAATTTTTGATAAACCCTACAAGAAAAAAATATGTATGCTTTACGAAAAAAAACTTCCAAATTTTTCCTCGAAAACTATAGGCTTTATCTTATTTATTTTTGTTCCTAGTTTAAAGTCTATCGTTTTCGAGAAAAAAATTTCAATTAGGCCGCGATTTTGTTTTAGTAACAATTTTTTAGACCTTACTAACTTTATGTATTTTAAGTTTAGACATCGAGGCCACAATCTGGATAGGTTTGTCATAAAAAAAAATGAAAAAGGTAACGAAAAGTCGTTAAAAAAATGCAAGCGAAAAATGACGTTTTTTTGGATTATCTAATTTTAATTTTTCTATGGTTAAATATTTTTTAAGATTTTTTTAACCATCACCATTTGAAAGAGCACCCTCAAAAACATAGGAAAAGGTAGTTTGGAACTTTGTTTTTCTCAAATTCATCGAACGGCATCAACTCGAACTTCAATGTCGAAATTCTGTCCTGTGGGCGTTATTGGGTTAATATGAGTTCAATAACTTTTAGAAGTTTTTCAAGAATCCAAATTTTTATATGATTTTATTTTGCCTTTATATATTTTTTACCTTTGTTTAAAATGCGACAAGTGTAAATAAATAAAACACTATTTGTTGTTACCTAATCAATATTAATTCTGATTGATATTTGATTGTCTTTTTTGTTAACGTTGAAATCAGATTTATTCTTAAAAAATCTGTTGGAAACATTAGGTCATCGTTTTTTTTTTTCCAAAACAATTCATTAACATTTCACAATTATTATGTATGTATGTGACCCTGGCGCCATGACTGTGCTAAACTCAAACGGTTAACTTAGCAGTCATTTAATCAACATGTTAGCGTCATCCGTGATATTTTTAAATCATAAGTAATTCCAATTCGTGAGGCCTATTTATCGCGGCGTGATATTCATTAAAAATAATGGCAATTTTTATCTCTACTCTACTCTAGAAAAATTAAAAAGTTTCGTCTCTTCTGGAAATAGACAAATGAATGATTAGGGTTCCGAAAGTTTGCTCTCACGCATGGTAAACTGTGTTTAATTATCCAGCACTCCCGCAACGGAACCGGCGTACTACGCGCATATGCGAGTCCCAGCGAGTTGGCAGGATCGGTCAGTGGCGTAGGTATGCACGGGCAAGAAATACAATATATAACTTACAAGGCGCCAAAAAGTACGGTTTACACAACTGACAAAAGATTATGATGTACCCTTTTTCTTTATTTATTAAAACAAAGATTACGAATTTTCAGTATCTTATACTCATAAATAACAAATATCAACTTCTGACATATATACGACATTTATACAACTTCTGGTTTCACCAGAAAGGCTTCTTTTCCATGTGTGGGAGGCTTTCACTCACAGTAGCCTGAAAGTGCTACTAATTTAAGGTTTTCAGATGGAACACCCTGTATAGTTAGTGCATATTTACAATCTTCATAATTTTGGTAATAGAATGACACCAAATATGTGAGTTTTTAAATACTGAAATATTTTTTAAAACGTTTTCTAATTTTCAGTTTAACTCCGCCCTAATACTAATCCTATAATGACCCTAGAAAAAATCAACCGATGGTGGACAATATAACTACTTAAAAGAGCTCTGTCACCCGGTAAACTATTCTTAGACAAAGTCGGACAACATTTACAACTTTAATTAAAAACCAGACTTGTCAGCTAACAATTGAATAATGCTGTCTCACGTGATGGTCAAGTGAACTCTTTTTTTTTTTCAAGACAAGTTCAGATCAGTTATTTATAAAAAATTGATATTGTTTTATCAAGCCATTTTTCCAAAAAATATTTATATAATTCAGTACAATAAATACATTTATACTATATTCTTTCAATACAGAATATCAATTAAAAAAAAGGATGATCGTTGTACATCTATTTTATTGTTTATAATTGCTATCCATACATTTAAATAAAGCCCATTACTGTAATTACTAGGGTCAGCTAGTGCGTCCCTGACGTCAGAATATCATAAAAAAGTTATTTGTCAAATAGGAATGACGAAAAATATAGGCTTAATTGTTGCATCCGACCTTGTTTTCTACATGCAAAAAAAAAGTTAATTTTATTACAGCATTTAACGTCAATGACATTTACTCTTCTATAAAATTCAGTGTTTTTTGAGTACAACAGTTCACTAAAAAGTTTCCTGTTAAATGTAGGCTCTACAATTTGATAATTGAAATCTGCAAATATTAAAATCTACCCATCGGTCACTCGAAAAAAAAAAAACAAATGTCTGGTAACATTTTATTAAAATTTGATGCAAATTTAAATTTGAATTTGAATTAACGGTGGAAGAGACAAAATAACTAATTAACCACGTCAATGGCAATGTAACGTAAGCATTTAAAAAAATAGTTGGCGCCGACCGTTGACCCCATGTCCACGCTTTTATTTATTCGCAAAATATGTGGTCGACTGACGTCAGCTGATAGACACAAATAGAACATAGAATCGGGACAATCGGGGGCGATCATCATTACATTGTTTTTCTAATAGACTGGTGTCATAAATTTAAGCCTTGGCTACCAAAAAATATTTTTCAGTCGCTAAAATATTTTTATAAGATAGATCAAATGTTTCAACCTACTTGTAGATTTGTGATTTAATTTATAACAGGTCACCAATTTCTGACACTAAAAAAACCAACTGACGTAATTATGTAATAAAACACCTATTTCCTTTTATAAAACTGAACATCCCTGTCAATGTCCTAATACAGACAAAAGTATATGCCATCGCAACTCTGTTCGTTCTTAATTAGAACAAATCTCCGCCGACTTGGTGTACCACAAGGTCTACCACTGGGACCACTGATTTTTCGCTTTTATATAATAATATAATGTAATATGCAGTATAGTTACAATTGTTAATTATATCTGTAAAAATCTCATTAAGAATATTAATAGCTGGTTTATTAAATCCACCAGGTGTTTACCTAACGTAGGTTAGTGCACTTTCTTTGATTGAGATGATTGAGATGAAAAAAATATTAGTCTTCTAATTTTTCAGAACGACACGTCTTAATTTGACTGGTGAATATCACAACATTTTGATCACCCAAGGTATTTATTTGAGATATTTTAACACATTTTATCAACAGTAACCCATTTCCTAAACGCTTGTATCAACTAGGCAGGAGTGTCTCAGGATGTTGGTTATTGTTATGCAGCAGTACCGTGCCAGCGAACGTGACTGCATTGTATTAACCCTAAACAGAAAGGAAGGATGTAAAGAATTCTGGTTCCTGTGACGTCAATTCCATAGCCAGATGATTTAACACTCAAGCTAACTCACTTGTCAATTGCATTAAGGCAAGTTGTTTTGAATTACAGTAATTCCATGGATAGACATACCATAAAAACGGTTTGATATGGTTTTTCTTTTAACATGTAGATAGCGCAACAAAAGCTGTACTCCTGATGCCTATTTTCAATTAACATAATTTGTTCTACAGAGCCCACTACAATTTCAAAAGTATGGTAATTGGTTGTAAATATCTGACAAAAATGATTAATATCCAACAGAAGTCTCTTTGACACGAAAACGACGTTTCAACATATGGATAGCTAGATGTATCATCGACACTGTTTTTAGTGGTACATACAACTTAGTAGCGTCTTCTTCGTTTTCTTTTATGAACAACGATCTAATCAATTTATTTCATAATGTTCAAGAGCCATCCACTTATAACTCCACACAGTCCACAAATATTTGCACAAATCCATTAGAACTAAACACATACTTCTTAATGGACGCTATAAAAATAGAAACCGCGAATGATAAAATATGTGTAGAAAGTTTGGATGCCATTCAAACGTTTTGAGGCTTCTAGAAATTAGGCTATCATCTAATTATGTACTTAACCATTCGTTTATTTGATCGGGCTCTCGTTGAACAGCGTGATGTTTATTCAATTGCTTTGGATTACATTACGTTTGTGTGTGGTATAATGTCTGCATATCATAATACTTAATACGCTTTGCGTCAGGCTACAAAACGGGCTCCACCACCTACGACAATCGTTTTAGGCAGGCGCCTTTGTTTTCCGCATTCTACCGTTTTAAAATTCCTCGTCTGCTGTATTTTAAAATACGTCTAACATTTTTCCCGCATAGCTACTAAGAGTAATCGTTGAAATTCAGGTCTTCCTGCCTTCTGGCAATAGTTTCCTCCCGTAGTCGAATCGGGTTAGTTCACGGGCGACGGTTTTTGCCTGTTGTGCCCGCAGGTAGTTTCGGTCGTTCCGCTCGAATATCATTATGTACGTGTTCGCCGGTGACATTTCGACAGTTTTGAAATGAATAGATTCCTCAGTGGAAAATGTCAGAAACAGGATTGTATATACCGTTAAAATAGATGTGGGTAATAAAAAATTATCGTACGTATGTTGAGAAGAAATTCTATTTCGCGACCCTGCAGACTGCAGCAGTGTACTGATGACTGATGACACAAGTACAGAACTAGGACAGTCTACTCCAACAATTTGAAATTTCCGCCGCTCAAGTTGCAACCAGTGTCAGTGGTGGTGCTGCATTTAGGGGAATATCATCAGGGTTGGGCCACTGTCTAGGTTGGGCCAAGACTCTTTCTCGTATATGACACGTGCTGCCTCTGTGTTTATAGCGTGGAATTATTATTCTCGATGACAGAAAACTTTTCAGAGCATTGATTGTCACGGAGATTGTCTGTAAAAAGTTTTGTGCCTTCGTCTTGTTTTCGGTAGTCCGAAAAGTTTTGTAGAAACCGTGAAAAACGACTCAAAACTTGGACAAAAACGATGTCACCGCCAAAGTAAGTATTATATTTCCGTTATGGGGTTAACCATTAACAAGTTCCCAAAGGAAAATTTTTATTCCCTAACCTGTTTGCCTGTAGTGTTTAGCGGTTGAAAAGACGCTTGTTGTCTAGGTTGGGCCACTCGTGTAGTGAGGGTTGGGCAACATCATTTTTTTTCCGACAAGTAAACTAACAGTCTTGACAGAGTTTTTCGCACCGCAGAACATTAAAATAATTCATTGCCGTAATAAAAGTAATAAATTAAAAACCAAAATAAATCCAACATAAAAATCATAACAGCAACATAACAATAATAGAATAAAAATAACAATAACAATAAAAATTAATAACAAAATAACAATATCAATAAACATTTTAATTCAAAATTGATTATTGATTCCGATTAATGTTCTCATGAAGATTTCTCATCAAAATTATGTAGAATTGAATGAAAAACAATAAAAAGCAACATATTTGTTCATTAAAAATTATTTTATTGCATATTTCGTCGATATTCACTAGTAGACTGCAATGGCCCAACCTAAACTACTTTTTCTTTCGTTTTGTCAATAATTTTTATTTATAACGCGCAACAATTCGCCCTAATTAAAAGTTTCTTATGACTGTCCAAACTTTCAAATAATACGTCAACATTGAGAATACTCGAATATAAGCAAAAGATACAGGGCAAAGTTAAAAAGTGGCCCAACCCTTACGACATTCCCCTAAATGTTTATTTTATTTTAATTTAATTAAAGCCATGCTTATGGAACTGACTTAAAATTTTCAGATATCTCACATACACGGGTACCATTCCAGCAACGGATTTCTAGATTCAATCTAGAAAGAAAAGTGCGGAAAAATTGGAGGTGGAAATTCCTCAGACAACGATTCAGTTTGCTCAGACACGCTACGGGATATTACAAAATTTACAGTTTCCATTTCATGGGCAATTCACGTTTTCCCAAGACAACTGATCCCGGTTTATTGACACGGTCGTAAATCAACTTCCGCCTTTCCTAAAACGATTTTACATTTATATTGTTTAGACGTAAGACATTATTAAGTTGTATGTAGTTATATAAGATAACATGAGCGTGGCGAAAGTTTTTAAACTTATTTTATAGCCACAGCAAACATTATGTTAAGAGATTATCCATAATTGATACTGGTGAAAGTAGGATGTCATCATATTCAAAATCATCATGTTTTGAGACACATGACGAATGTTGTTGTGTCTCTTTGAAGCCTTCTAAGTGATAGGTAGGTCCGTTTCCGAAACTACAATAGGTAGGTACAGTTTATTTCAGTTTACCGATAAAGGACATTTGACTTTGTTTTTTTACGTGTGGAAGAGTAATTGGTTCCAATCTGTTGGTCCGAAGTAATTGGTTTAGAACAAAATCGTGTATAAAAAAATGTAAATCGTCTCATCTGAATCATAGCAAAACAGAATCCGATGGATCTATGATCTATAAACAATTTTTTGTAAAGTTGGGGATTTTTGTAATTGTGTCTGTCTGTTCCTCAAAAATGTCAGAATTTCAAAGAACCTAAATACTTAACTTAGGACATTACTTAGAACATTCACTAAAATATGTGTATTTTTCTTACAGATGAACGGTTTCATCAAGCTAAAGACTATTTTCGATGAACTTCTAGACCGAAAGTATACAGAATCCCACTCCCATGGAGACAAATCAAACTCGTCCGATAAGTGAAAATACATTGACCCACCTATCAGATATTAATCGAGACAACGGTGATAAGAGATAACGATTACATATTTTAATTAATAAAAGTAAATAAAACAATTAAACTACTGCATGATATAATCATAATTCTTTAATAAATACTTGTTATAAAATACTTATAATGAGACGTCAGATGCTTAATACCTATTTCCTCGAAGAAGATTATCAAATAGGTATTGTCATTTTCCCTCCCGTTTAAATATTGGTTCCTGGAAGAACAGGCGATGCTCGTCAGGTTGTGGAGTGGGACTGAAGCATTTAGATTTTGGAAACGTTTCATATGAACATGAAAACACTACGCTGCTGCATTCGCTGTGTGTTTTCGTAATTAAAATCTTCATTAATTTAAATTCATTTATTTTTCCACGGACACGTACGGACACCATGGAACTAACTCTGTTAGTTGTGGTTGTAAAGCCTGTGAGGAGAGATGTGATTGGTTTCATTCATCTTTGACTGCTAAGTACCATATTCTCATATTGCCGCTTTATTAAAAACTTAAAGGATATTAAATAGTATTTTGTAGCTTCATAGATAAGTTTCAGTATCAGAATAATAGGCATGAAACGTTTCATGGAATATGAAGAGTGGATAATATTTATTATTCATCAGGGAATATACATGACTGACTTAGAGGAATAAAGCAACATAATTGTTGCTATTTGGAGAACTACAGGAGTACGAATTCAGTGTAACTTTGGAAGCAAAGTTTCAGTACCAGAATAATCGGCATGAAACGTTTCATGGAATATGAAGAGTGCATAATATTTATTGTTCATCAGGGAATATACATGACTGAATTCGAGGAATAAAGCAACATAATTGTTGCTATTTGGAGAACTACAGGAGTACGAATTCAGCGTAACTTTGGAAGCAAAGTTTCAGTACCAGAATAATCGGCATGAAACGTTTCATGGAATATGAAGAGTGCATAATATTTATTGTTCATCAGGGAATATACATGACTGAATTCGAGGAATAAAGCAACATAATTGTTGCTATTTGGAGAACTACAGGAGTACGAATTCAGTGTAACTTTAGAAGCAAAGTTTCAGTACCAGAATAATCGGCATGAAACGTTTCATGGAATATGAAGAGTGCATAATATTTATTGTTCATCAGGGAATATACATGACTGAATTCGAGGAATAAAGCAACATAATTGTTGCTATTTGGAGAACTACAGGAGTACGAATTCAGTGTAACTTTAGAAGCAAAGTTTCAGTACCAGAATAATCGGCATGAAACGTTTCATGGAATATGAAGAGTGCATAATATTTATTGTTCATCAGGGAATATACATGACTGAATTCGAGGAATAAAGCAACATAATTGTTGCTATTTGGAGAACTACAGGAGTACGAATTCAGCGTAACTTTGGAAGCAAAGTTTCAGTACCAGAATAATCGGCATGAAACGTTTCATGGAATATGAAGAGTGCATAATATTTATTGTTCATCAGGGAATATACATGACTGAATTCGAGGAATAAAGCAACATAATTGTTGCTACTTGGAGAACTACAGGAATACGAATTCAGTGTAACTTTGGAAGCAAACTGTAACAGATGTGTAAACCAACATAATGTATTGACATACACCGCCTATTTCCCAACATATTACACCATACACTATTAAATCGTGATCAACGCTTTCTTTCTGACACTCCCAAAATTCCACCTGTTAACACAAGGAGCCTGGAATAGTGCTCCAGTATATCCGAGGCTTTGGACACGCCTCCTAACTAACCTGAACTGATAACCAATAACCTTTTACTTTGAAAAATAAACAACCGACACAATTTGCCGCCAATCGTCTTCCCAGATCCCCTTTAAATTAATGCCATACCGGTAACTCACCAGAAAAAGTATCTCAACCGCGTCCCGACCATCTTCAGGCTTAGAAATCCGAGCGTAAATAGTAAAAGAATGGCGCTTTCATACACACTCGCGCAACAATACGATTCTCGTAACGCTTGCGTACAAACGCGGCGGTAAACAATAATTGACTGAATCGGGAGTAGCGTGTAGAATTTAGTAAACCAACCGTATTCCCCTACTAGCCCGTCACGTAGGCCGCGCAACGCGGTTGGAGAGGGGCGCCGCTTCAATAACAACGGCCGAATAGTTTAGAACGAGAGAGGTTAAGTCGGTACAAAGACGAGCCATCGTCTCCGAACTAAATTTAGAACGGGCGATTTCGCTGGAAGCACCACGATTATCTTATTAAATTTACATAATCTGTTGTTGATCTGTCCGGTTGTTGTTTGTTGCTCTTAACGAACGGATCTCGCCTCTCGAAATACCAGCGGCGGTCCCTTCTGCCAAACCACTCGAAAAACAGCCTATTTTTGCAATAATATTAGGTGATTCAGAAATGAATACTTATTGCTCTTCAACAGCTACATAACTGTAAATGGATATAATATATCAGCTCAGAACAAAGTTTTTTAATCGAAATACAGACAAATTAGACACAAAGTTAAACACAAAGACCGTAACTTGGTACTTGGTACACAGGACAACAAGAACAACCGTACCTCGAGAGGTGCCAATTCTCTCGAGGGACTCGAACGCAACAATTACCCTAATTTTAGGATTCTACGCCACCACCTTAATACCAAATCATCACATCATCAGGTATATCAGTCTTGTCACTCATTTAAGTGATTGATCTAATAGCCATTGCTCAACTTCGAATTAGGGTTAGACCCAAATGGTCATTTGTGCAACTATGGAATGATTTTGCCAGTATGGAGTCATTTTGCCAGATGATGTCAGTAAATACGTGTTGAAAAGTTAATTGTGGTACACACAACGTCCGTATTCTTGCAATAAATCACAATCCCAGAGGAATATTCTAGGGGAATTATCTGGTGACTCCGTTGAGTTGCACAAATCACCATTTGGTTCTAACCCAACTTCGAAGATATTTGTATCAGAACATTTTGCCAACCAGAAACAAGATTTTCTTCTCGTTTGCGAATGAAGTGGACGTTAGTCGATTTCACGAAACATTGAATATTTTCTTATAGCAAAGATTTCCTTTTTTATCAATATCATAGACTATGGCGAAAAATGTAATTTTTCGTTGCGTTCCAAAACGATAAAAATAACCCTAAAATGTCGATTTTCGAACGTTTTGAAATATTACATATAACCCATTGGAATAATTCAATAGCCTGATCTTAATGACCCTTTCTTGGCAAACACGGTACTTTTTCAAGTTCTGAGATGGTAATCACTTAGATAATCCTTCCTATTTTTTCCCAAGGTCCCTCGCCTTCTCTATCGACTGATATTCCTTGTGATGTACCGCTGTCTAAGATGGCATATACGAACTTCTATTTTGGTAGCTTCAGCACATCTACTGGAATTGTTTTATAGTAGTTGAACAGTTTGTAGAAAGCTCATTAAATATTCCCATCATTGGCTCATAATGGCACCAGTCCACATTAGTTATCAGTAACAGGAAAATCATTGGACGATACCAATGTTACTTTATGCACTTTAGATAAATGACCAGCTTGGGATATTTTTTAGCAAAATTTGAATGTATATTGTTAGCAGACTTATAGGTAAATGACGTCAACATCCATTTACATATAGGCGATGATGTTTTTTTTTCGTACCCTTCAAAGAAAAGGACTCGAGCCGCCACTGCAAAATACCTCGTCTAACTACTTAAATGAAGTCGACAAAAGCCACGCCGCATTGCCGTACTACTTGGGTGTTGATGTTGTGTTCACCGTGGGCCATTAAGAACTATTATCCAATAGGAATGTAACACGCACTGAAGTCAGCCAGAATTCTTACGTTTTTATTACAACATAAATTTTATTATTTTGTTAACACTTGTATACGGTCACATTCGAATCTAATAATGACGAAACTTTATTTTCCCGAAAATTCCTGGGAAACACTAAACTAAACGGTTCTAACTAAAAGGTTCCAAAGTAAATAATCTACAAAAGCCTAACAAGCTGTATGCCCTACATACATTTCTACATACCCGCTGCGTGACATTCGCTTTGGCTTCATAACTTTTACAAATTTCTGAATTTTAAAAAATCCATTTGGGGGCATATTCTCTAGGCTATATACATTAGAAAACGGTAACAGCAAAACGATATTTATTTAAGAGTGTTAAAATAAATCATGGAGTGGGTACTGGAACCTTCGGCGATAAAAAAAAAACTGACGTTTTCCACGAAACACCGAACCACTACACTTTTCTCGACTCCCGTTTCGCCAACCAAGTTGGCATCTTCAGGAGAAGATTAAAACTAAATTCTAGCCTACACACTTGCACTATTTATACCAAATTTGTTGCCGTACTACTTGGGTGTTGATGTTGTGTTCACCGTGGGCCATTAAGAACTATTATCCAATAGGAATGTAACACGCACTGAAGTCAGCCAGAATTCTTACGTTTTTATTACACCATAAATTTTATTATTTTGTTAACACTTGTATACGGTCACATTCGAATATAATAATGACGAAATTTTATTTTCCCGAAAATTCTGGGAAACACTAAACTAAACGGTTCTAACTAAAAGGTTCCAAAGTAAATAATCTACAAAAGCCTAACAAGCTGTATGCCCTACATACATTTCTACATATTTTTGAGTAACCCCCACAGTTTTCGAAAACGTTTGGTAACACACTTTTTTTAGAAAAAAATACATAAATATGACAGCTTATAAAGAGTGTCCTATAATTCACATAAGATTTAAATTGGCAACTATTTGTGCGGTAAAAATGTTGGCAACACAAAAAAAGAAAACAGTTTGACAGCTGACAGTTTAGGGTTAATAAAAATGGAGCAGTATACGAAAAAACAACGCGTTTTCATTGTTGAAAAATGTTTAAAAAAAATGAAAGCTTGGCTGCTACAGTTCGCAAATTTCGTACAAAATATAATAATAATAATAATAATATTTATTTTCTAATAATAATTATAATAATGCATATAAAAACAACATACAGCATAAAAATAACATAGGTATTTATATCTATACAAAATTGTACTTTAAGATCAGCATTTTTATAATGGATTCAAAATTATTACAAATACTTATACAATTACTAATAATTACAAATGAGTTAACCTAAGCGATTTATAATGAAATTCAGATAATAAAGACCAGAACACCAGAAGAAAATAAATAGGAAACCCCACTGATAAATAGGAAAAACCACAATATCGTCGGAACATTGATATAACTTCGTCAACTGTGATGAAAGTAATTGGAAATTTCAGGGAGACTGACTGGAGAAGAATTGCAAATTTCAAAAAGCTCTCTACAACGTATACTCACTAGAGAGCTGCGTCTCCATGCTTACAAAGTTCAATTGACACAAGAACTGCATTCTAATGACCATGCACAGCGAAGAGAGGTCATTGAATGGATTATTGAACAACAAGTGAACGTCCACAACGTGTCACTTTTTGGTGCGGATTTTGGGCTGAAGAGTCATTGTACCATTCTTCTTCGAAAATGAGGCTGGTCGAGCAGTTTCTATTACTGGTGCTCGTTTCGTCTATTGCGGCCAGGAGCAAAGCTACTTTTGGTGCACTGTACTAAAACATATCTGTAGAATTTGGTCTTATATTCAACATCCCATTATAATCATTTTAAGAACATTAGAATATAATCCTATCATATAATAGTTACGATTATTCTCCAGAACAGATAATAATAAAAGCAGAAGATAATGGGATTTACGAAATAACCTTAAACGGAACTGAAATATATTATTCAATTATCATCCAAGGAAAGGAATTAGTGTGACACTGATAACAGAAAATATCGTATGATACCATCTTATTCGCTAAATTTTGAGATAAAGTAGCGATGGAAAGCAAAATGATACTAAAAACCTTATGTTTCATTAGCATTTAAACACCAGCTACAATTTCAGTACCCATGTACTTAAAACGAGATTATTATTCTTTATAAACAAAATTTTAATAACAAATTATGTTCGATATATAAATTATGTATATTCTGCTTAGGTTCCCGCGTTACGTAAAAGTTTATACAACAAAAATAATTCCGTTTGACGTAAGTCCAGTCGATTATTTTTCTCGTAGGTAATGATAATGAACATTGTACTTGGAGTGTACTCACGACATTGTAGCAGCGTGTTTAGGAGGTATAATGTATTTATAACCAATACTTAAGGTGGTTTTTATATAAATTATCAGGTTGTTTGATAGCTGAAACGGAGCCAAGAAGTCGGGGTCAAAATTTGTTATGAAAATAATATGGTTTATGTTTAGATAACTAAAAATCCGGTCAAAATTATGGATGACTGCAAATGCCAAACAGGTGGCATCTTCAAATAAATATGTTTACGAAAATATTTAAGGGTTAGAGTGCTAACGCAACTAACTTTTTTTAGATAGTTTAGATGCAAAACATGTTTTGGATTTAGAGGACTACAACAAATTTAGTCAAAAAACAAAATGAAAACTTTTAGAAGTCTAGACGACTTCTAAAAGTCTTTCTAACGGACGTTTTTTTTTTTCTCTTCTGTGTTTTTTTTTTCATGTGTTTATTAACATTTCAACTGTCTTCTATAAAATTTTCACACAAAAATATTGAAAAGAATCGACTCTACAGCTCTTGAAAGGCATGCGAAAAGTAAGGTGCTTGAGGGTTGACATGATTACGGCTGTTCCGATCATCCAAAATAAAAATAAAATTAAACAGAATTTAATTCGTGAACTCTATCCTGAACTAGGATTAAATACAAATATTTAAAATGAAATTTCCGACACCATTTTGAAGGTAAAAGACAATCGGATTTTTTATTCTTTTTTTCTATTTTCTTTTACTTTTTGGATAGAGAAAATACGTATGCGAGATATTACAATTAGATAGTCCTTCTATTTTTAATTGAAAATGATAAATACGCCTGTGGAACAAAAAAAAACGGTGCAATTTTATGATTCCATGGGCGTGCTCGAATAATAACTTTTAGGGATAGGTAATAATAAGTAATTAACGTCGCTTTTATGTCACGTAATATTTCTAGAGATTTATAATTATAATCAGGGTAATCATGTAATTTGTGTTGAATTAATTCCTAAAGTCGGGACTTTGTTTTCTTTATACGTATCATAAATTAATCGCCTAATTACGTCCCGCGTCGCCTCGTCGTCATTTTTGAATGTTTGCTTTTTCTGATGTCGTAATTCAGAGTGATATATAACAGTCCCAGCTTTAACAACGCGATACATTGTGGATATTGAAATTTTAGTTAATTTATTAATTCGATTAATAATTTCAGTATCAGTCATTTTCTCATTTTCACGTTTTAGGCATTCATATATGTTTAAAATAATACGCTGACTTTGGGAATGTAAGTCTTTATTTTTTAATTCATCGTACTCGACCGTTTCGACGTTTTCGTTGGTTATATCTAAAGCTACGTTATTTTCATCCGTTCCTCCTCCAGAAAGGCCTCCAGAAAGCCATGCTTATAAAAGAGGTATTGATTAAAAATATTATATATACGCAAATAAAATAAAAGTGTATAATTTAAACCTTTTAAAAACCCACTCCGCCGTTAATGTAACCCACAGAATTTAATACATCAAAACACTCATAAAAACAACGTTTTTTTGTATACAGTCAGTCAAAGATAGCGTGGTTATAACCCGTGTTTTACCGCCAACGTACTGAACTCGGTCGACTGGGTCGAATACCGTGGAATGTCTCGTGGCTACCAGCCGACCAATGGCGTGTAGGTTCCGCCCACTTCCCAACTCTGACAAATCTCGTCAACCACGCGTGGACTGCGATACGGCATATATGGGTAACAGATCAGTATAGAAAGCGTATTTAGTTCCATACAAAGTGTTAGTAAACTGATATATCCTTATCCTACCTCGTATAAGTACCTATTTTCAATTTAAAATGGAATAAGTATACCCTAGTTCAGACCACAGTAATATATGTTCTGAACACATCTTCCAAATCAGAGCAGAACCGGTTCCATAGTTTTTGAGATATTGTGTCAACCAGTTTAAAAAAATACAGTTTTGAGAAAAAACATTTAATTTGTTACGATTATTCTGCTATGAATGCCTTCCTCAACTCAAGAAGACTTCAACTGAGCCACCTTACCCTCTCTCTATTCAATCCTGACCCACTTCGACACGTTATTCACCCTATGCTACGAAGGAGTGACCCGCTGCGTGACATTCGCTTTGGCTTCATAACTTTTACAAATTTCTGAATTTCAAAAAATCCATTTGGGGGCATATTCTCTAGGCTATATACATTAGAAAACGGTAACAGCAAAACGATATTTATTTAAGAGTGTTAAAATAAATCATGGAGTGGGTACTGGAACCTTCGGCATAGAAACAAAAAACTGGACGTTTTCCACGAAACACCGAACCACTACACTTTTCTCGACTCCCGTTTCGCCAACCAAGTTGGCATCTTCAGGAGAAGATTAAAACTAAATTCTAGCCTACACACTTGCACTATTTATACCAAATTTGTTGCCACGGTTCACTGAACCGTAACTGTCTTTGTTTATCAGAGCAAACAGTGGACTGGTGGGTATCGGACCGTTGTCCTTATTCATACTATTGTTACACTTAATGATTTCTAAACTTTCAAAAACATCCAACTGTCTACTGTTTGTTACAATAAGGAAGCATAAATTTAAGAGAACCCTGTACAATTCCAAGACTTTTCGTAGAGATACTGACAATTCGAAATTTGCTTCGTTACCATATGAACCTAAATTCACCCGCCGACTAGATAAAATATTAATATCAATTTGGTTTATAATTCTAAAAATAAACTACAGACGCTTTTGGTTAACCCCAAAGACAAAATCAACAATAACGAAAAGTCAGGAATATACGAAATAAGTTGTAAAGATTGTGATCAAAAGTATATTGGGCAAACAAAAATATCTATATTGACTAGATTTAAAGCACATGGCTCATTTGAAATATGGCAGAAAAGAAAAATCTTGTGTTGCCCAACACTTTTGACAACAACCATAGGATAGACATAAATAATTTAAAACTAATTAGAAATGTAACAAACAGTAGACAGTTGGATGCTTTTGAAAGTTTAGAAATCATTAAGTGTAACAATAGTATGAATAAGGACAACGGTCCGATACCCACCAGTCCACTGTTTGCTCTGATAAACAAAGACAATTACGGTTCAGTGAACCGTGGTAACAAATTTAAATAGTGTATAAAATAGGGTATACATAGTGCAAGTGTGTAGGCTAGAATTTAGTTTTAATCTTCTCCCTGAAGATGCCAACTTGGTTGGCGAAACGCGCGTCGAGAAAAGTGTAGTAGTTCGGCGTTTCGTGGGAAACCAATATTGTCAAGAATTTTGAAACCAATCAGTAGCAAAGTGAACATGTGGCCATCTATTAAAAAACCCATTTTTTTCATCTGATAACATAGTCACAAAACGTGCGAATATAAAAGAATAAAACAAAACTGGATCATGGCTACACATCCTATTACGAATGTTTTATAGTATACATCCATATTTACATTGAATATGTTGTATAACAATTATCTGATAACTGGTTAAGATCATAATCTTCCTAGTATCTTCGACAATAAAAAATAATCTGGAAATCCATTCGACAACTTAAAATTGTCGCCATCCAATGATTTCGCCTTTCCAATTCGCTTATGTCCGTGCAACTCTCAATTTCGATTAATATTTTACGCCATATAATCTTACGAATATCTTATAAAATAATTCAAACATAAAAAAACTCTTCCTTTCCTGTCTGGCGATTGTGGCATATATAAGTCGTTGGATAACCTACTACGTCTACGCATAATTAAAGTGTAGAGGCCAGAATAAATGACCATAAAAGATTTAATCGATGTAATTGGCTTAATTGGCGTCTGAACAATGCCCCCGTAACAGGCTCCTTGCAACACGGCATACATTTCTTTTGATAAGGCTGCATTCTCATCATATGACCGAGCATTTATTCAATTATTGAATGGATGTATGTATGTTGTACGAGTTGCGAGACGTTTAACTTCTAGAAATTATTCTTGAATGACGAAATTGATGAAATTAGACTTGAATGAAATCCTTACGTTACTTTTCTTACGAGAACTCTGGGGAATCGCGGCGTTTACATCTGCTAAGAAAACACATTATTCCATATTTCAGAATGTTGTTGTCGGATGAAAATAATGCAATTAATTCCAACTAGATGGGGCACATTTTGCGGCAAATATCAGGGAGTATTTAAATGGACCGTTTCCAGGACGCTGAACAGGCAGAAGAATTATAATTGAATAGCCAGCGCGCTCCCCTGATCTAAATCCCTTAGATTTTTTTCTGTTAGGGTGTTTAAAACGCAAAGTTTATGTCCAAAGCCAGCAAAGTCAATCGACCAGATAATATTGAATATTTGAAACAGAAATATCTTAATGTAAACATATCAAATTGTTCGTGTACAGTAAAGAGAAAAAATGATCTTTCCAATATCGAGAGGAAACCTACGGGTTGTCATTTAAAAAAATAATGTTGGTCTTTATAACAACCAAACGCGGAAAGACAAAATTATTTCATGTTGACAGAAAGGTGGAAATAAACTGTTAACAAACTTTTATTCATATACAATGTTATTAAAAACAGGCCTTATGCGTGACTTTTTTTGCCATACCACATATTATTCCCATGTATTTTTGCCCGCTGAAACAAAATCGTCAGGATTTTCCTGTACAGTCAAAAATATCTATGATTTCATGGATTTTCTAGAACGTCTTTGACTATTAAAAAATATTAACGTGTAGGGGTCAAACTAAGGTCAGATTTGATTTTAGTAGCTGACACAAATGTATTGAAATAATATGGTCTAATCTGATGTACAGAATACATTTTTTGAGGGGCTCTTCCTATAAATGGCTACTAGAAAATATAAAACTTATAGTATAAACTCGATTCAAAACTCTGATTCAACAGACGCGACATTCAAACCACTTTGGTTCGATACAAATGCAAACAACACGCGCAAGTCAACTTCAATAAAACCGGTGTATGCGTCCATATGGTAGACAAAGGGAAAGTAATATACGAGGAAGAGAGGAGAAAGTTCCTTTATCAAATGAAGTAGGAAGGACCAGTTATCGTCACTGATTAATTAAAACATGCAAGGAATTATGAAGCCAAAAAAAGAACTGTGAAAAACAGATGACCAAATAAAGAGGCAACCGTTGGAATTATTTTTATTATTACTGACCCGATAAATCTAGTCATCACACAAAACAAATGTGACTTTGACAAAGCCTTGTTTAGTCGCCATAGCAAAACAAGGTAAATAACAATATATATATTCTAATTTGACTAGTTAGAATTAGTTTTCTTTTTCGTTTCATTTCTTAAGACAACACATTATTTATCCTCAAAAATTGTTGGTACTCTTATTTTCTATCATTAAGATTTTTCACATTAATCTTTGGGAAAGTACGAATAGTTTTCTGAGTCACTGTAATTGTTCGCATTGCGTGCAGTTCGACCATGTAATGCACGATTTTGTTCTACCCCTACACCCATCAACAGCGTCTCGTCTAGTGACAGCGTTATTTTTTCTCTTGACGAAATACCATTCCGCCGTACAATCGTAATGCAGTGATTTTAGACGAAAATGTGACTTCTGTTCAAAAAAATTAGTAACCACTTTTTTATTTTTTTAATCGCTTTATTTCGTTGTTTTAAATAACATTAAAGATTGTTATTGATTTAAAAAAGTGGTATCACATCCGGTTATTGCATGTAACAATAAAATATGTTGCTTACAATGAGGATATTTGTCAAAGCTTGGCTTGGGCATGGGGACATCATGTAAAAAAAACGCGCCTTGTATCTTACCTCAAAGGTGGTGAGGAAATAGGTACAACACTCGACGTACACATTCGTCACTTTGTATTTCGCAAACGGTTCATCATACGTGAAGAATAAATAAAACCATTTTTGTAGAAAATTTCATGATCTTGACCTTTGACCTTGAATAACTTTTTTAGCCCTGCCGATATCGTTCTCGATTTTTAATATGTTATTTAAAACAACGAAATAAAGCGATAAAAAAAATTGGTTACTATTTTTTTGAACAGAAAACCTAAAATGACTGGACTATCGGTCGGACTGCCTAATTATATTATTTGTTGTGGGGTGACTCAATGTTTACAAAACGGTGCTATTTTTAATTTCGTGTCCGGCAATCGTATTGAACGCCGTTTTTTCCGGCAGATTTGTTTACTCGGGTAATTGCGGTAAACGTTGCGCGTTTGTTTGGTAATTTCGTCGGGTTTTTATTGGGACGGCCCAGTCACGGTCCTGAACTGATTCAGAGCGACGAGTTCTAACGCTGGTCTGAATTGATAGAATACGGAGAATTCATTATGGGAATAATTCAATAAACACACGTACAGTCAGCAGCAAAAGTATTCAACACCCACTTTCTTGAGATTGCTTAAATTCTGATAATTTTTGTACTACAGTATTGATTTTTGTTTTGCTTCTAATACAATTACAGCTTGCCAAATTATGCGTATAGGCCTTAGTTAACCTGTAGAGGACGGGACATTTTCAGTACAAATCCACCTCTTTTAAATCGTGTAATTCATATGTACATACTATGTATATACACCGCCACCGTGTTTGACCGTCTTTATTAACAAATTATTACTTCTTATATTTTTATAATTATATTTTTCGAAATTCTCACGCTTCGACCTCAAATTCAAGATTCTCAGAAAAAATAAAGCCTATATATACTTATAAAGAATTTTTTTGAAAAATCGTATGTTTTTCATTAGATACACTCGAACCCCTGTTATTTCACCTTCGCTTAATTCACATCCTCTCTTATTTCACCACGTTTCCCCCTATTATGTCGCGAAACCGTCCCGGTTAAGTCGCCGCCTGTAAAAGTTTTAGAACTACGTTTGGCAATTGGATTCTCGCATGAATACAATTTTTATCGAAAAAAATGATTGTGTAATACATTAAATATGGACACCTAACCTTTAAAATAGGTTAGGTGTCTTTTAAAAATATTTAACCTTTAAAATATTTATTCAAGTGGAAAATTGAACTTTGTCACGCACGACTGGATATACTTACGTTTATTTTTTTGTTCAGTTGGCTCATTTTTCGTTATAACAAGTGCTGTGGTATATCTCTAAATATTTCTTTTTGCAACTAAAACACGAAAAAGTTGAGGTTATGATCGCGAATTAAGCGAGACTAAACGCTACTTAAGCGAGGTGATGATTCACGGAGGTGAATTCAGAGGGTCGAGTGTATTTGAGTGTTTTTTTTTTATCATTTACACCTGGTATCTCCTTCGACATACGACAAAGAAAAGAAAAGATATATGTTAAATGTCTAAGAAATATGAAACTAAGAGGGTATCAAGTGAAACTCTTCTCTATACTTTTTGCATGCCCTGCATTTAAAGAGTATTAGCTGCAGAATAATAAATCAAACACCCTGTATATAAGCGCATTAAACCTCATACCGCTGAATTCTTCTTTAACGTCTATATAAACAGTAATAAACTAGAAAATATGCATGTTTCCTCTTTTCCGCAATCCTTTTTAAATATTTTCTAAATTTATTAAATCTGTCCTTGATAGTCGGTTAGAAGATCCGTCATGATAATAAGAAAATCTTGGTTTTCCAATAACCAAACTAATAATAACCGATATATTTATAACTTAACGTAATGATTCATGTGTTATTTTTAGTAAAAAAAAAAAAAAAACTAAAATGAAAAGCTAAACATCTACCAAAAATCTATATACAGAAACAAACTCCATCAATAAGTTACATTAAATTTTATTACTGATATCACATATCTATAATATTTATAATAATAATAAATGGTGACAGGTGGTAGATATTCAATTGCTTGTAAGTTTTATAAATAACAAAATGGAAAAATGTAGTATCTGATATCGCACTGCAATATCTATTCAATGATATAAATAAGGTTAGAGAAAATATAAACAAAACAGATTACACAAATCGTAATGAAGAAGGAATGAAATTATGCAATAGATTAATATGTACGTAAACATAAACAGACTGTGGCATGGGAAAACAATTCTTACTTAGTATTAGACTATCGACAATATCCTGGAGTGGGTACTGGAACCTTCGGCGTAGAAACAAAAAACTGGACGTTTTCCACGAAACACCGAACTACTACACTTTTCTCGACGCGCGTTTCGCCAACCACGTTGGCATCTTCAGGAGAAGATTAAAACTTAAGTTTTAGTTTTAATTAATCTTAATTTATTAAGTTTTAATCTTCTCCTTATTAAAACTTAGGTTTTAATCTTCTTCTGAAGATGCCAACTTGATTGGCGAAACGCGCGTCGAGAAAAGTGTAGTAGTTCGGTGTTTCGTGGAAAACGTCCAGTTTTTTTTTATTGACAATATATTTAAAAATACCAAATTGTTTTGTATCGAAAAAGTAAGGGCATTTGTAAATGTTTTTTATAACGTTTCTTTCAAAACAAGAGTATATTTTATGCATTTAAAAATAGGTACACACAGGGTTGGAACGTCCAATATTTCAAAGCCGAGCATTAAAAGATAGAAAAGAATAAACTCTTCCAATAAAGGGAACAGAGAGAGAAATATTATATCCAAAGTTGCCAGACTGATATGTCATTTTAAAACTTTTATGAGCCTTATTCTCTGTCTTTCGTGATAGGGGGAGCAATAAAATATGTAGGCGGGACGCCCCGCCCAAAAATTATAATGCGCACGTCTGAATTGAATTATTATATCCTTATTGGTCTACAGAAAATAAGCACTTGAGTATTCCTCTGCATACCCACTACGCAGTATCCCCAGAAGTTAAATGTTTGGGTTGGTATTTTAGGCGATTCCATCGTTGGGCCATTTTTTATAAACGGTTCCTTAAATGCCAACAAACATTTAACAAATAAAACAAACTGTTTACAGACATGAACATGAAAGACCACGAAATTTAAATGATTTACGGGCAGAATTGTACACGTCCTAAATAATATTTCCCCTGAAGTGTTAGAACGCGTAAGAATTGAGTTTTACGATAGACTAGGTTTTTGCGAAGCACAAAGGGGCGACATTTTTGAACAACTTATTCAATAGGCATTTTTTTCTTTCTTTCGTCTTATAACCGAGTTGATTTATATTTTTATTTTTTTTATTTTTTATAGAACTTCAATTTTATTTTCTTGCAGACCGGTTAGTTAAGAAATACAAAAATTTGAAAATAAATACAATTATGTTCGTACACTTCTTTTAAGTGTATGGGATAATTGTAAAAGTCAGAATTACGTAAGAATATCGTTCCATACAGCTAAGTCGATGTACACATCCATAGTTGCGAAAAAAGTACTGACTTGCATTCAAATTCGGCGATAGGCGTGTAGGTAATATCCCCCTCCAATTTATATTACGCGCAGGTCTCATACGTTTCTAATACGTGCACAAGCGTGAAACAATGTGGCATCTAACTGTCTTTGTCTGTCCTTACTGGTGTCTTTTAACTCATTCTCTTCTACACATGTATCGCCAATATGTAAAGGTGCAATTTCCTAGGGCGTATGTCTGTATAGGAGACTTTAAATTTATAGCAGACATAAAAAAAAACGATGAAAGCAAACCCATTATCTGTCGCAGCGTAATTAAGTGAAGGGCAAGTCGTTAATATGCAAATTTATATACAACTGACGGAATGCAATCATCACATTTAAATACCTTACTTATAAAAATTATATAATGACAACTAGACCGTAAAAAAACAAATATACATTTGTTATTAGCGTAAATACCATAATAACCAGAATACCATGAAATATTATGCACAGTTGCGCCTTCGGGGAATTCCAACTAACCCTTTAGGCTACCGAAAATTAAAAACCGCAAGTCTCTAACTCGAATAGAACGCAAATGTCGCTACTCTAAAAGTTGTTTAGAGTAGCAGTAGTAGTACTGCTAATTTTGACGAGCAGTTTATTTACTATAACTTTAAGGTCTACTACATACATATATAAATACGTAAGTTGAATATTTATGTTTTCTTAATAATATATGCAGAAACATTTTCTTATTTTTACCAGGAAAACAATTATTTTTTATAAACACACTGGTCGTAATTGGTATTTCCATTTTACGGATAACTCGACTTTGATAAAAACTCCCTATCATTTTCAACCGCGACTACGACCAAATGCTACTTCTGAATATTTACATATACAGTGGCGTGCAAAAGTCTTGGTCCAGCGCTGAGAAGAAAGGGTTTTATTAGATTTTTCAAAGTAAAAAAAGCACCATATTAAGATACATATACATTGCATCAATTCAGTGATTACATAACTTGTATACATATGATAAATGCTTATACACCCATCTCATAAGACATTGCATTGTGCAAACGAAAGAAGTAGGCACTTCTTTCGTTCATCGCGTTTGCTAAGTTTGCGAGGGCGCCCACTGCGTAATTTGTTTTCCACTCTGTTTTCTCTTTCATAGCGATCTATCACATGTTTTACTGTAGAGCGGCACCTGTTCAATTCACCTATTTTACGGTGCGATTTTCCTTCATTATGAAGCTTTAAAATAATTTCCCGCTCGCCAATTGAAAGCTTTCTCCGTTTGGGGTGATCCATTTTATAAAATATTTACTCGGTCATTTGTTGATGTATATACCCTTGTACAGACAGTGGTATACTAACTTGTGCGACGTTTAACACTATATCACGCGGAGATTAACACACTAACTACTTACACACCTAGCTAGAAGGATTTTTTTAGTGTCTGAGTGGGTTAAGATTTATCATATGTATACAAGTTATGTAATCACTGAATTGATGCAATGTATATGTATTTTAATGTGGTGCTTTTTACTTTGGAAAATCTATAAAACCCTTTCTTCTTAGCGCTGACCAAGACTTTTGAGCCACTGTATGTATAACTTTTATGACACGTACTAATATTATTTATAACACTCGATGTTTCATTAAGCTGGTAATCGCGGAATGTACCGTCATATGTTATTTTTACGAGGACATTTACAAGGACCAAATGATGTTAACCGTGGGAGGAAAATTAATACCATCTGCCTGTACGCCCACGGAAGTCGTATAAAAAATATTCTGTAACGTTATCAGCGTCACAAAGGCGTGACGTTTATACATGAAGACTCATAGAGACAAAGTCCCTGTTAGAATTGCTTTCAGTATAAAGTAGTCTTTCTGATTGCTTCTTATTTTAAGAGCAACCTTCTTATATTAGTCATTAAAAATAAAAAAGGCACTAAATCTTCCACGAGCACGTACAGTAGAACTTTTATTATTCGAACTATTTGCTGCCAATAGTGATCCGGTTAATCGAAAATCGGTTCTCAAATTGATCAGTTGAGAGCATTAAACTCCTCTGCATGTGGTGGTCCTGTAGCTTTTTCTGTCTTGTTCTCCTTCTACTAGTGCAGTTTCACCTTCACCTCCTTCATCACCTGTTTCCAATACATTTTCCATATCATGTCATAATTCGAAAGCCTCCGGATTATTTCACTTCATTTACATCACTTCCAAGCCATCGACTAGTATTTTCAGCTTCACAGTCCTTGCGAATTTCAAGATCATTAAATGCATTTGTTCAAAAATTCTTTCGTCTTGTTCTTTGAGCAACAAGATGAAACTGATCCGGACAATTCTTTGCCCGTACATGCATACGCCACTGATCGTGCCTGACAACAACCGCGGCAACTCGCTCGGGGCGGATTCGGGAACGGCTAGGTACAATTTATCCATATATCGGAGCGAGGATTCCGTAGTATTTTACGTTAGCGCAATGCGAGCAGACGGACGGTAGAACGCCAAGTTTAAAATAATTTTATGTATCGTGAGTGGCTAACTAATAAGCGTGTGTACATATGTATTTTGCAACGTGTACGTATTTGTTTTAGAGTTCGTATAGTGAATTTACATATTATCTGATTTTGTGTGGATTTTTGTAATAATGGCACAGTCGTTACCATTTGTGAATAGACTGAAAAAGATAATTGAAAATTACGAAAATCATATATTTTATGTATTCCTTGCAATCGTCGATGTATATTTCGTAGACGCCGATTCGAATATCCATCAACAAAATATTACTAGTACTGTTAGAAAAGAGGAATTTTGGTTTGATTTAAGCATGTTTTGCGCAAGTAGCCTTTCGTGGAACTTGGTCGACAGTACTCACTTTAGACGTTTTTTGCCGAATCTAGTAGCCTTAAATTGGGTAAAACATATTTACAGAAGACACATCAACGTGTCATGGGAAATTTCAAAGAAGAATTTCGCAAATAAATTTTTGTGGCCAACCCAAAACACCAAAGGTTGCCATTAAAAAGGCCGTTAAAGTTTTTGAAAAAAACCCCGGGGGCCCCGATATTTTCCCCCCCCTTTTATTTTTTAAAAAAAAAGTTTTTTAACACAATTTTTTTTTTTTTCCCCCCCCCCCTTTTTTCCCCCCCCCCCCCCAAATATTTATCCCCCCCCCCAAACCCAACACCCCCCAGGCCCCCCTCTTTTTATTACCACACCCCCCCCCCCCCCCACGGGGGGAGAATTAGTGTTACCTATAACCCAACAATAGACTCTGCTAACATTGTATATTGAAAATTACTGTCAAACGTATTTCTGGTGTTACTTTTTTATCAGTGTAGAGAGGTTATACTTATGTACATCCCCATATGTGTATTTCAATATTGTGTAGTATGTATAGATCGCCATGTCCAAACAATCTTGAAACGCACTGACTTATTCATCCTAACCTTCGTAATTGGAATTGGGTAATGTTTACGTTATACGCCACGTAACCGAATTCTCCTCGGTCATGAGGGCCGACCAGTCACCGCCTACTAAATAATTCGACACCAGTAGAAAGTAGACCACGATCTTTAAACCTATCTATGAGACAACCATCACGTAGACGTTAGTGAGAATTAATAACAATAACGTTAAATTCTGTTGCCGAATTATGTTGTTTACAGTCGGAACTTGGCACAAGGTTACAACCGGCGCTATTTACGATATCGTCGTTACGACTCCAACAGACTAAAATTGATAAACAGATTCGCGTCTTATTTTGTAAATCAGGCTTAATAAATAGTATGAATCTGTAAAGCTCGAGCCTTGTACATATTGCATCGCTTAATGAAATATGTAAATAATGCATATTTGTCTACTTGGTATTTTATCGCCTTTTTCCATTGTCTACGTAATTTCATAGACGCGTTCGTCGTCTTTATATTATAAGGGGCTATTAAATAACCGAACTGATGCTGCGAGCGTGTGCGACAAGTTTGAACAGAACTGTGTTTGATCCGCGCTCCGGACGGCCTTCAACGTCATAAACGGACGAAAACAATGAAAAACTTGGTAAATGAATCCGGGAAGATCGTCGTCTAAGCATCCGAGGGCTTGCTCAAATAACGGGAATCGACAAAGAATGTGTTCGCAAGAATTTGTGTGAATTGTTCACCATACGCAAAGTTTACGCAAAAATGGTGCAAAACTGTTCACTCCCGAGCAAAAGGAATCAATAATGAATATTTGCGCTGACATTTTAAACAACGTTGACACTGATCCAGGTTTATGAGATACATAGACACGGTGACACTGAAGAGGACAAGATTGGAAAGTGTGGAAGCGGTTAAAGCAAAAACGACGGAGGTTCTGAACTAGCTGACAGAAGCGGACTTGCAGCACTGCTTTCAACCATGGAAAAGTCGTATGGAGCGGTGTAGAGATCGCCAAGGGGAGTACATTGAAGACGAAAAAGTTGCTACTGGTAACGAATAAATTGTTATGATAGCAGTTTAATAGATACACCTCGTACAATCATATTTCATCAACTTCAATCGATGAAATATGATATACAAGTATATGGCAAATAGGTATGTCATTGACTTATGTATCTAAATATGCACATATGTATGTATGTATAAAAGGTTTTAAAAAAACAGTTCGGTAGAAGTGAATAAAAAATAGTTGCAATGTTTGACCTAAATGGAAGAAGAGAAAAAACCGTTCAAGCTGTCATGGTCAGTCAAAAATGTTGAATCGATAAATTCGATGATTGAATGGAAATTAAGAATTGATTTTTAAGTTGTAGCATCTTCTGGTATGGATGTCATTGAATGTTCATGAATGCTTAGTCATCAACAACAAATTTGGAGTAACATCTACAATAAAAACCTGCTAGAGTTGGGTATTATATAGACCAGGAATTAATTGCAAGTTGTAGAACTTATAGAAGACCGCAAGCTGTAGAACCTTGACCTTTAAATGCGTTTTTCTCAAATCGCATTTTCAAAATCGATGAACAAAATATCTCCAAAACTACTGTATCAACTTATTCTAAAATACTTGGTTAGCAATCTAGTCCTTATAACCAAGAATTAACGCATTCTGCAATGCACACACATCATTATGTCTGGTTAACTTCACGTTACTGTACTGTAACTGTTACTGTACTGTATTTTTATAATCAAATTTGACAATTATTCACATCAAAAATATGCAGGATGCATACATATTACACGAACAAAAAAACATCAACAACGCAAGCTGAAATTAACTGGTTGCACAGGCTTATTGCCGCCGTTCGTAAGTAGTCGTTCGTCTACGATTCCGTTCGGCAATCACTCACCTCCAGTAGCACAAGCAAATTGGTAGTAGCCTAGGTCAGGATCCATTTACTATCAGAATCCCTCAAACGGTTTGAAATTATATTTTATTTCTTATCTTCAAAAGTTTTTATAATTTTATTACTTCAAAACCGGTGCCACTTTATTACTAAAATACTTCATAGTGGAAAAACTACATATTTAATATACAATAAAACATACGTACTTATGTAAAGTCCTTCTATTCTGAATTGAAAATGATAAATACGCCTGGGGAACAAAAAAGCGGTGCAACTTTATGATTCCATGGGCGTGCATATATCTTTTTATAAATTCGAAAATTGTGAAATAATTTTTTTCACTCAAATCAATATAGGATATTAAAATTAGCCTGCATACAAAACTCTTAATATTTGTAATATAATTTTCTGTAAATAATGCTCATTTAGCCAGACAATCTCAAAAAATTGTCTGTTGTAATAAACCTAGCTGAAATACACGTCACTGGCGTCTTAAACAAGTAATAATTCCTAATGTCGTAAATCATTTTAAAGACATCGTGAAAATTTTATGGCACAGTGGATCGAATAAGTATTTAACGAATATATGCTCGATGCAAAGCACAATACTCTAATGGGTCACTGCAAATCGTTGGCCGTGTTAGGCCGGTGTTAGCAAAAAGCGAAACGTTGCCGGCTCTTCAAAATTTTCTTAGAGTATGGTAATATAGATAAAGTTGTTTTGATTTATAATTATTTTTTCCAGCAATTTTAAACGCTTTATTTTAATGCTAACTAATAAAATTATATCTGTATTTTTTAAAAATATTTCCAAACTAGCTTTCTAAGAACGTCACGAACTAACAGTTTACTAAAGTATGAAGTATAATTGTATAGTGAGAATTTTAGAAAAATATATCTGACAACCTTGCTTTTTTTACCTATTTTCAATTTAGAATGGAAATTCTATATATACTATTTAGAATTTAGTAGGTAAGTACATATCATTATTTTATCATCATAAAAAAAATAAATAATCACGTACATACTGGTACATATAGATACATATGTACATACGAGTATGTGTACACCCGCATCAATCTAGGCATTACTGTTACATTACTCGCATAACCATCGCGATTCTAGAGTACCCTACGATACTATGATGGCAGGTAAAAGGTGTAACAGTGCCGTTAACCTTTCGAGCGGATTCTAGAATGGCCTACGGGGTGAGGGGGAAAGGGGGACACCACTGACGGCGCGGAATGAGAGGAGAGCGTCGAAATCCACGCTATTTTTAGCCCGGTGTCTGGCGAAAGTCAAGGTCACCGCGACTGTTTCAGCCGTTTCTTTTTTTTCATGAGAAGATGCGCCGACATTTTTCCCGCAGCTGTACCAATTTCTATTATTACTGTTATATTTATTATGATTATAATAAACTAACGTTAATTAAATAACGTTAACGATAAATTAACGTTATTAAAGGGTATAGTATACATAAAGGGTGTTTTTATGTACAAATCCATATAATCCCAAATTTCAACAAATTTGATTTTTTTTTGACAACTTTTTTTTTGTTTTAAAGGGCATCAAAAACTGTTTCTTACCTAACACTGCCATAGCTTTTGAAATTCAGCCCCATGGCCAGTTTCGATTTTTTTTTTACCCCCAAAATTCATTTTACCCCCTTCTCTTTTTTTAATTAAAATCTGAACCCATAATATTAAGGGGTAACACGACTAGAATTTTCGACGTTTTTTTTTGTAAAATTTACTTTAGGATCATAAAATATGGTAAAAGGTTTGATTCTCGATTTTGCCGCAACACCTCTGCGTGCGCGTCGAGCGCGATGCGACTTTGTGTCGAATTTGTTGCTTTTATACTGTTTTAACCTTTCAAAATAATAAGCGGCCCTATTACCAACAGAGTAAAAGGTCTTTGGGGGCGGGGCGTCCATTAATTACGTGAGGCCTTTTTGGCGATTTTGGATGTGAGATGTCATGAGATTTGGCACAACCCCCTCCCCCATCCCCCAATCTCACGTGAGATTATTCAAAACGTGTGTTTCTAGTGTAAATGCGTTGGACCTATTCTAAAAAAAAAAAAAAAACAAAAATAATTTAAGTAATAATATTATTGAAACAGTTTATTTGTTATATACAGGGGACTCGAGAATGACGCCACCACCGTTTTAAATGGATAATTTTTTTAATGAGAAAAAAAATAGGATTTTAAAAAAAAGATTTTGTATTTCCAATTTTTAAAGAGTAATTGAAAGTTTAAGAGAAATTCTATATTAGATAGTTATTTCAACAGAAAGAAAATATGTGACCAATTTGAGATGGGTAAATTTGAAGAGATTTTTTTTTTTTCTACGGAAATGAGTTTATGATATAATAAACCCTAGGAATTCATTTTTGTATATTTGGATCCACGTAGAGTTCTTTAAAGGTGGAACCTTAAATATTTTGAAAAAAATTGATGTTGGGAATTTTTATTTTATTATATATGAATTTATGGTACTTTATGGAGCACTGTTATAAATAATAATTCGCTTAATATTTTTATTTGACTAAAGACTAGTATTTAAGATTGCTTAGAAAGTAGGCTAGAATCCTGTATAACCCTTAACCCAATTTTTTCGCAATTTACTGTTTTTTGAGGAAAAAAAATTACGCGATATTCACCGAGACCCCCCCCTCGCCAAAGTAGGATTAAATGAGATTCGGCTCGACCCTCTCCCCCCCCCCCCCTGAACGCCTCACCTAATTAATGGACGCCCTTTCGGGTTCCTCAGAAGTCCACCAGGGTGCGCAAATACCGTAATACACAAGTACATAAATTATTATAATTATTTTAAACACTAAATATCAATTATCTCAAAATGACTTTTTTCCAACTGGGCGGACACATCGCTCAAAGACCGTTCCATCGATCGATTTGAAATTTTAACAGTAGCATATCAATTCTTATATTCTCCATAGTTTTTTATAAACAATTTACTGCTGAATTTTTTAGGGTGAAAATCGTTTTTTTTTTCGTTACTGCAGTTTCTACAAAAATCAATTAAAAAAATGTTCTTCTCTAGCCAATATGTAAAATAGGAAAACTTTTGGTTTTTTTTTCAGGTCTAAAAATTTTCTAGAGAATTTTCCCCCCGCGGGGGGGGTTTGTTAAAAGGGGTTTTTTGTTTTTTTTGTTTTTTTTTTTTTTTTTTTTCCCCCCCCCTTTTTTTTAAAAAAAAAAAAAAATTTTTTTTTTTTTTTTCCTACCATTGTTTAATTAACCCTTCAAAAAGAAATCCTAATCCTCTTCTCATTCCCCCACAATAAATTATCAAAATTGGGCCTTTTTTTGAGGCCGCTAGTGTGGTGTTACCCTTAATATAGACCTCTCAAAACCCCCTACACGAAATTTGAAAAAAAATATATACAAGGTGTTTCATTCTATCCGATCTCAAAGTTGTGCACAATATCGAGTTTGAAAGCCGCTAGACGAGTCAAGTGTGCCATTTTTTATTATTATTACAAACCAAATACTGGCTCAATTTGGGTGTAAATTAGTTAATTTGAAATTATTATTGTGAAAATTTCAAAATCCCACCTATTTTCAGTATGTTAATATGCACCTACAAGAAAAAACTGAAGTAACTATAAAACAATATTTTTTGTCCACTACGGAGGTCAAAAAAGTTTTAAACTCTAATTAAACAAAAATTAATTAAACTTAAGTTTGAATGTCCAGATAACATTCAACTGTCTTGACATTATTCCATAGCACATTTGTGTCGCCTAGCGGCTTTCAAATTTCATATTTTGTTCAACTAGCGTTTAGGAAGAAACACTAGAGAGCGTATAGAAAAGAACACCTTGTATACTTTTTGTTCAAATTTCGGGGGTTTTTAAGGAGTCCTGATTAACGTCATGAATTCAGGTTTTAAATAAAAAAAAATGCTAAATGGTTATATTGAATTTCGGGGGTATAAAAAGTATTAAAGCTTAAATTTATCTCACAAATATCTTGATATTTTATTCAGATTTTTTTAAAAACGCAGATTGTTTTTCTAGAATAGTATTTTCTCGTCCAGTTCGCATTTTTCACAATGCAATTCATAAATAAGTTAACGTTTACTTGAAACTACCCCGTAAAAGAGACACTATGTCAACGACCCACCCAGTATAAGTATTTCGCTCCGCCACTGGCGCAGGAATGCATCTCACGCGCATGCGCTCGTCGCTCGACACAGGCGATTTCCGTTGACCTTGGCAATGAAACAAACAACCCGTAAAATGTACAGCGTACAGCGCGAATATGTAATTTATTTGAATACCTATTATTTACTGTTCGATGTAATTGCTGATAGCGGAGGACATCGCGTTTATACTGGCGCCAATGTAATCGGGGAAAAATTCCGTTTTTTAATATCATTTGCGTTAAGGAACACTCAAATCAAAGTGACATTAATCTAAAGCTGTTCATTTTAAGATCGTTATTTATACACGGAGGGAGATCAAAAACCCTTTCCACTGGATATTGGACTTTGAAGAAAGTTTAAGGTTGAAAACCGTTGGGAGCTTCAACATCTAAATCTAGAAGACTATTGTAGCACTCCCATTGATTCAGAGCACCTTAACCAGCTTGATCCTTTTTATACGACCCCACAATCCTGTTAGGCCTTCACTTTAACATTGGCCGTGAACTGGGGTTTCATGTTCCTCCAAGCAAAAGCAGCTTCAAGAAGCAGATGTTCTACCTGCCTTTTATGTATGGATGTACATAGTTACTACGGTCCGAAGAAAATGATGATTAGTGCAACTATGCAACGATTCTGGTGCTTAGTACTACTTTGTACATGGTTTTCCCACACCACAGAAATATTCTGGTTCTATTAGAGGTTTCCAGCTAGTTTATTTGCATATTCACTGCCTTTGCACTTTCACAACCTAGTACCGAAGCCAGTAGGTATTACATTTTTATAATGAACATTTTTCGCTCAAAATCTATACCAAGACAATACGTTGAACTATTAACCTCATACATTACGGAGAGATTATTCAGTCAAACAAGAAGATCATTATTCAGAACTGAAAGAAATAAGGGCAGGAGTACCCCAAGGCAGTGTTCCGGGACCTATCCTCTACCTTCTTTATACTAGTGATCTACCGCAAGTAGAAAACGTAACAGTTGCTACATTCCCTGGTGACACAACCATGTTAGCGATAGAAAACATAGAAAACTTAACTCGAACAACTCCAACAAGCTAGCGATACAATCTGCCGATGGACCAAAGAATTGTAAATAAAATTAAACGAATCCAAATCAATACATACAAATTTTACAAAAAATTAAAATAGAAGAACCCATCGCAATAAACCTAAATATAAACATAGTGCCACATGCAAACACAACAAAGTATTTAGGCATGACATTAGACACAAAATTAAGATGGAAAGAACATGTAAAAAAGGAACATACAGAGCTTGATCTCAAATACAGACAAATGTACTGGATTTTGGGAAGGAACTCCAAACTCTCAATACATAATACAATAATGATATATAACCAGTCCTGAATCCAGTCTGGTTATACGGCATTCAACTGTGGGGCTGTGCCAAACAAAGCCTCATCAATAGTATACAAGTCTTCCAGAAAAAGGTACTACGAAGCATGGTAAATGCTCCATGGTATGTACTAGGGCTAGAACCAAATGGTACATGCCAGGGTCGAACTTGAGCATGCATGCTGCAGTGAATAAATAGTGACTTACTAAGTAATATTGTTTTCTCTTACTTTTCCCGCATCTGTTGTCACACTCTTACACCTCGTCGTCCTCATATAGGAATTCACTTCTTGGGATTCCATTTCTTTTATTTTCTCGGTGTTTTAGCGACTTTACGTGCTTTTCACATTGTCCTTTTCTGTAAACATGTAAGTAACACTTGCATATTTCACAGTACACAGTGATAGCTTTAACACTTCAAATCTGGAAAACTCTGCACAATTTTTTTTTAATTGATAAGCAAATGGGGCTGGCGTTTTAACCATCGTTATAATATCAATTAAGTATAACAATCAGTAATGCACAATTACAGGCGCGCGACCTTCAAAGGACTAAATAAATACGAAACCTGTTTCGCGTCGCAGTCATCCCGGCCCCCGCCCCGCTGGCCGAGCCACAGCCACCTGGAATACGGGATACCGATACGCGGCCGCCTGGAAGACGGTCGGTATCCGAGACTTTTGTTCTAGCCCTAGTATGTACGTAACAAGGATCTACATAGGGATCTTGGTATCCCTGAGGTAGACAAAAGATTCGCCATTAAACACGAATATCGTCTTCATCATCACCCCAACGAAGAGGTCCTTCAGCTCCTAGACAACCAAGACCTGGTCCGAAGGCTGCAGAGCACCAAACCGTTCGAGCTTGTGTAATGTGATGGTGCAAAAGCAGAGCATAGTGCGCGTGTGCTTAGAAAATTCAGAGAAAACTCTAGGACATCAGTGGATGGACTTTTGAAACTTACGTTAAGTAATTAGTTTTAAGAATATACATAGATATAAACTAATGGTTAGTCTATAAGACTAGTTTTAGTAATTTGCTCAAAGAAAAAAAATCTATAAATTATAGAACGCACATTTTTTATATTTTTAACGTTCTTCGAAACATGCACGTTCGATGGGGGGCTTCAAAAAATTGAGAGTCTTTATAGGCCACACTAAAAGATAATCAATAAACACCAGTGTCGACATCTTCATACTGGCTATAGGGAAGTTGAAAATATATGGATATATCAAATGAATAATACTTTTGTTTGACACTTACTTCGACGTTAAAAATAAAACATCGTATTAATTTAAATTTTATTAATTTAAACATTTAACTTCAAAAAGTATTGCCTATAAAAAAATTGTCTATGGTCACTATGGTCACGTCAGAGACCTAGTCCGCTTTTCTTTTTATGCCTTATGAGCTGCACAGATTTATAGTAAAATACATAATAATAATTAGAGCCAGTAGGTTCATAATAAATTCCAGGACCGGTCTTAACGCGACTGGAATAACAAGCCATCCAAAAAAAACATAATCAAATCTGGCTATGAACGAGATAAATTACTACCAGAATAACCTATTGTGACTCGTTATTTTCTAAACAGTAAATGATATGAAGTTCAAGTTTAATTTATGTAATACTTACACATGTATGTTTATAATAAAAATATTATGATTAATTATACTCACACCCATTAAAAGAAAATGTTGGTTATTTACAATTCCCTGTAAAGTACGAATACTTTTGCGAGTAACTGTATGTATGCAAGTTATATGTCTTGTGATTATGGTTCCTTTTCCGATTAGTTGGACTACAACAAGCACCATCACATCATGTACATATGTATAAGGTATGACCTGTTTAACATTTTATATTGAAAAATGTTAAAACTTCGAGGGTCCCGTGTGAAAATATATCAAAAAATCGGTGTGTTTTCGATATAGCAAATAGTGGATGCAATAGTTTTCATAAGTAACGCCATATCGATATTGTTTATCAATTATCCCTAACTGGTCACCAACTCGGTTGACCACATGACAAACGCCAAGTAAACTCCTGATCGCCCCGATCTGTACCCTCCAGACGGCGCGTTTTCCCACGAATTCCAGCAACAATGCCAGACGCGCCCCGTCACAACTGCCGTGTGTAAAAGCATTTTTTATCGACGTAACCTAAAAAAAGCGAGGTCGACCGCGTCTTGTTTATCCGTGCCACCGAGAATGAATGATGAATGGGCATTATTTTACGGCGACTCAGCGCCGCGCCACGCGCACGCAGGTACGCGGGGGCGCTGTGCAGACGGCTTCGGCGTGCCCTTGTTACTAGCCGGGGGCGAACGGATCGATACCGTCTGGCTCCAACGAGGATTCTAGAAGGCGGTATAAATTGGGACGTTGCGTTGTCACTCATTGGGACGTTGAATGTCCTCGCTTTTCGTGAAAAGCGAAATCGGAGGCGCACTATTTAGGCGCAGGTAGGTTTATTTCGTTGTAAATTATGTAAGAGCTCTCTAAAGCCTGGTCCTCAGAGCTTCGTCATGTCGCTGCGACGTTCCCTCACTGCTTCAAAAAAATGTTTACTAGTTGCAGTCGCCGCGACACAGGACACTACAATTTGAAATATTGCAGTTTATATTAAATTTGCAGTATACAGCTGGCCATTAATACATTTTTACATAATTATTACATTTCAGGAATATAAGAACGATGTAAGAACGAATGTAAGAACGAGATTATTAAATTACTTTAGGTATTTGGCATAAAAGAAAAAGAAATGTCACACAGAATGTAAAAAACAAAGCAGGTGGGTAAACAATGGATAAAAATAAGTATTCATGAATAAACTATGTAAAATGTACACATTTTTTATCAATTTCTTGTAAATTTGCCAAGATTATTTCCATGGAAAAGCTGTAGGTAAATGGCTTTGTTGGTTGATCTATTTCAGCTTTTTCAAACGAGAGGCCATGCAAACATGGCGATTTATATAAACAACACAACGCATGTGGCAAGTGCGACACTGGCGACAGGCAAATGTATATAGTTGAAATAATTCAACTACACAAGGCAGTCGCAGCGACACCATAATAAACTTGGTGGGATGTAGGGGAAATTAAATAAAACGTTTTTATTGGTCGGCGATGTGTCGCCAGCGACACGACGAAGCTCTGAAAACTAGGCTTAAGCAATGACTAGTTCCACATTCAGTATTTTCATATTTTTCTAGCATACATATCAAAAGAAGGTAGAGATTCAAGAATCTTATGCATATTTCAATTCCTTCTCAGAAACCTATAAACAAATCACAGGAATAAAATGAGTCATTTCTAATTGAACCATTTATTGGAGCAGTCGTTCTTAACCGTGGACCACTAGAAGTGCTCCACGAAGCCATTAAGTATACTTTATACTAACAATCATGAAAAACAACGCCAATAAATCTGGCTATGAAAAAGAGATGGAAATAGCGCTTATGTCGAAGCGAAACTCGTTGTTGTCAAACTTTTGAAATAAATAATGGAATTTATTTTAAATGAAAAACAGAGGCGTTTTCCATTTGAAATTTATTTTAGAAATAGCAGTAGAATCAATGGAAACTTTATACATATATTCAATGACAGCTGCATATAATTTCACGCAAGTTTTTCCAGACGCAGTTATTTGTCGCGACTATTTTAGTCGGTCAGTAAAACGTTTCATAAAGGTGTACCAGCAAACTGGAAGCGTCAATCGGAAACAAGAAAGTGGCAGACCCAGAGTAAGGACAGAAGAAAACGTTGTGAAAAAGCCAACAAGTGAATCTGCCCTATTCCACATGTCAACGAATTCTGAAAAATGATTTGGCGCTCCATCCATATCGTCTGCAAACCAAATATGAAATTCTCAGAGCGGACGAACATCTAAGGCTACAATTCTGCCAATGGTTTAATAACCATTTTAACCATAATGATGCAGTCTTCGAAACGTGTTTTTTTACTGATGAGGCTTGGTCCCATCTTTCGGGCTATTTAACCCTGGAACTGCACAGTGGGGTCTAAGATACCCAGGCGCTCATTACATCTAGTGTAAATCACGCATGCGCGCATATTTTAACAAACCGCTGCATGTAAATTCAGTTTATAGATAACTGTGTTAGGTGACGGACGCTCCGCCAATTTCGGCTTATTTTACGTCGAAAAATAGAGACAATTGGGTACGAGAGACCCCACTGTGCAGTTAACGGTTGTTAAAATTTAATTTAACCATTCGGTTTTTTTGCCAATATGGCTTATTTTGATAGAGACAGACATCGTCCCCTAACAGAACGTGAGTTAGAAATCGAAACTGATAGTTTGTGGGCAAATGAGAAAGCGTCAGACCCTGATGACGATGTTTTTGGAGGTTTATCCGACGATGACAATGATGACTATGTGCAAGAACAACAATCTGATACCGATAATGAACAAAGCGAAAAAGACGAAGGGGAAAAGGAATGTAGTACTTCTAGAAGAAATGTTTCCAGTATATTAGGCAAAAATGGTCATCGCTGGAGCATTGAAGTACCAACACGTCTAGGTCGCCCGAGGCGGGAAAGTATTGTGTTACATTTGCCGGGTCCAAAACGAGAAGCCAAATATGTTCGTTTTCCCATAGAATCTTGGAATTTATTATTTAACGAGCAGATGATGAATATTATTGTGTTGCACACAAATGAAGAAATTTCTAGGAAATGCCAGAACGCCCTGCCTCAGAGTTACAAAAAACCAACCAGTACAACTGAAATAAAAGGATTCATCGGCCTCCTATACCTGTCGGGTGCACTTCGCATTTCAAATAGTAATATAGATGAACTATGGTCAGTCAAGTATGGAAACGGGATATTTCGAGCAACTATGTCTCAGCAGAGATTTCAATTTTTAGCCCTATGTTTGAGGTTTGATGATAAGACCGACAGAGCTGCCAGAAAATTAGTGGATAAATTTGCACATATACGTGAGTTATGGGATATTTTTGTAAGTAATTGTAAATCCTATTATACCCCGTATGAAAATTGCACAATTGATGAGCAACTTGTGAGCTTCCGCGGAAAATGTCCTTTTCGCATCTATATGGCTAGCAAACCCGATAAATACGGGATGAAGATAATGATGTTAAACGATTCGAAAACATTTTACATGCTAAATGCAATTATGTGGGCACATATGTGGGCAAAGTAAATACAGAAAATAATGAATCAATTCCAACATATTACGTCCGAATGCTTTCTGAACCCATACACGGCACTTTTCGCAACATTATAATAGATAATTGGTTTTCGTCAATACCTTTATCTGAACTAATGCTAGAACAATATCAGTTGTCGGTCCTTGGAACGCTACGGAAAAATAAAAAGGAAATACCTCCGAAATTTCTACAAAAAAAGGATGTGGGCACATCTTTGTTTGCTTTTGATCGAAATAAAACGCTTGTATCATACACTCCAAAACAAAATAAAGTAGTTATTTTGTTATCTACGTTGCACCCTGATGCGTCCCTAAATGAAAATACTGGAAAGCCAAATTTAATACATTCATATAATGAAACAAAGGGAGGGACTGACACCTTTGATCAGCTATGTCATTCCTATACAACCTCTCGCAAAACCAGACGATGGCCCCTTAGAATTTTTTTTAACATTTTAGACGCCAGTGGCATAAATGCCATGGTATTATTTTCACTTGCCAATCCACAGTGGAAAGAAGATCCAAAGAACAATAGAAAAAAATTCTTAAAAGAACTTGCTATAGCATTGATCAAACCACATTTAGAAGAACGTTTACATGTGACCAATTTACAGGCATCACTACGTCTCAAAATCAGTGAAATCTTAGGGGTTGATGTACCTCAGAGGGATAATTTTGAAGTGAATTTGCCAAAAAGGGTTAGGTGTACCTTTTGTCCACGTAATAAAGATCGAAAAACCAATTTCGCCTGTTCTGTGTACCACAAACCATATTGTTTAGAACATAGAGCTCAACTATGCCTCGAGTGTCAAAACCAAAATTGAGGTAGCTGGCAAAGAATAATTAGGAACAATATGAACAAATTACGTTTATATTATTTTAATTTCAGTTTTCTTTTATCAAAATATCTTGTATTAAAAGAGCACAATGTTTACTTTTTTTATTATATCCCCCTTTTTATGCAAAACTACACCTTTTGTGCAAAATTGTAAACTTTTATCAATAATAAGTTACACATCTTAATTAAGCCTAATTTGATCGGAATACTGTTTGTTATGTTATTTTATACCCCATTAATAAAAATACATAAATATATTTTGTGGTTTCTTAGAAAAAAATTGGAAGAAAGTTAGGGTCCCTAAGACCCCACTGTGCAGTACATGTAACAAAAAATAACTGTGCAGTTCCAGGGTTAACTCACAGAACATGAGACTCTGGGAGTGCAGACAATCCTCACTTTTATATTGAAACTCTACTAGACTCACAAAAAATTTTAGTGTGGGCAGCTGTATGCTGAAGGATTGTTGGACCTATTTTTTTTTACGGAACACTGAATGCAGAGAGATATCTTTTAGAAATCTTAACACCCTTTGTACAATGTTGCACGACGACGAATTGCAAGGTTATATTCAACAAAATGGAGGTCGTGCGCACACTACTAGGGAAACAATTAATTATATAGATGAATTTTTCGAAGTCCGTATATTTAGTTTGAACACATAGACAGGAAATACCCCCCCCCCCCCAGATCTTGCGATTTGACACCCTGTGTTTTTTTTCTCTTGCCTTATATAAAAAAATAAATTTTTTGAAACTTCCGTTGGCGATATGGAACACCGTGGATATTGTAGCACGTTATTGACAGTTAAAATAAAAGCTCAGTTATAATAAGTGTGTGTAAATATGGGCGGTCGTCATTTTCTTTAACAGTGTCTTAATTTTTCAAAAATATGTAATCGTTTCTTACAATTGTTTTCTCTTCTTCAACCCCGACAAGTCAATAAGGTTCTAAATTTAAAATTAAGAATAGAAACATGTCTTTTTTGTACGGCCCACTTTGATGACGTTTCTTTTTTTAATGGCTATTAATTTATATATATTATAGGATAATATTATCCTATAATAGAAAAAACTAAACAACCTTAACACATTCAACTCCTATTACCGCGCCAAGCGATGATGGTGAACAATAAAACTGCATCCGATGATTTTAAATGATAGGAAAACTATGAGTACGCGTGAGTATGAATAGCGATAATCTTATTGGATAATGGCTTATGTGACGTAATGTGACGTACGTTCAGCCACGTCCACCTTCGAGAATTTCCATGACAATTGTTTCACTCACTTTTACAATTTGTTGAGATCAAAGGAAGCTATCGGTATGTATACAGTACGCGTCACCCTAATGCGTACATAGCAGAATGAAAGGGAATTGATAAGTTAACTTCTTTGTTGAGTAGACCTCATCACCGACTAAACATGAAGTGGTAACCAATCGCGATCCGATAGCTAGCGCAGGCGTATGGCAAGCATCAGGTTTTTCGATGGAGCTGTTTGGACTGAAAGTTGAAATAGCATTTTTACCGTACACCCTCGGAGTCGGAACACCTGCGGTTTTTAGAAGCAGGATCGGCTCGGAATCGTTTCATACAATCGAAATACAAATCATTTCATAGAATCTCGAAATATGCATACCACTTTTAAACAGATAAAGCCCCAGCATGCATTGTGTGTCGTGTTGCGCGATGAATGAATTTTGAGCGAACGAATCCATTAGAGTCAACACTTGAAATGAATTATTGTATGACGTCATATGTCACACAAGGATACGTCAAACCACTGTGACCTTTTACTAATACGTTTCAATTCAAATATCCACTATTGTATTATGATGTATTTTCCAATGGCGGTCGGTAGAATTTGACATGCTCGTATTTTTTGTAAGGAGGTATGGGACCCACACCATAACTTAGGGCGTGGTTACTAGACCTAAGTAGAAGGCTATAATGGCAAAACATTTTCAGGGAAAACTTGCGAAATTTTTTTCCAAAAATGGTTGCCTCCGGGCAGATTTTGAAAACGACTTGAAAATTATTTGCAAAATATTTGTTTTCATAATCGCCGAGTAAATACATTATTTTTATAACTATGATTTTCTTGACATCTTGAGTTCTATAAAAGTAATGGTAATTTTAATTTTTATTTCATCCTAACATTTCGCCTGTGAGATTTTAAAATACTCGGTGATTATGAAAAAAAAATATTTTGCAAATATTTTGCAAACCATTTCCAAGATCTGGAAACCAGATACCACACTTACCAAAATCACTTACCAAAGTTTTCCTTGAACATTTTTTTGCCATTATAGCCTTCTACTTAGGTCTATAACCACCCCCTAAATATGGTGTGGGTCAAATGTCTCCTTACGGAAATACGAGCGTGTCAAATTCCACCGATCTCGACTGGTATTTTCTGTGAATAATCGCTTTGCAATAACAGTCCAACTGTCCGAGTCGAATAATAGTCCTGAGTGCAACTCTGCTTCGACTTGCCGGAAGTTTGAATGTTCGTAGTTCTGTCTGGTTTCACTGTTGTCACATCAACATAATATTCCTATTAGACATTTTAAATTTGTTTCACAGCTCAGATGTTTAAAGTAATATTCGCTGTTTAAAATTGTTTCATAATAGTTAAGTCGGAAAAAGATAACAGTAAATTTTATTATACGCAACACAGTCTGAAAATGAAATTGGCTTATATTGATTGATCGTACATCAATGCATTTTTTGTAAATATAGGATTTTATAGACCTATTGTGCAGAGTTGCAGTTAGATCTGGCAACGTCTAGATTTCCGCGAAGAAGAGTGGCTGGGTTGTACGTAACTAAATTCGCCTTACTTTGACATAACAATGTACCAATTAATATACATAAGTGTATGCATATAATACCAGCCTAGTAGGGAATCTTACAAAACTATTATAAAATTAATCTGCGACTTTTCGACATTTTTAGAATAGTGAATTAGTGTGTCAATCAGACATGTTCTTTGTATTCTCTTTATTTTTTAATAAAAACTTTTAAAAAAAAAGGACATGAAACACAGACTGTACTGGTCTAAAAAAGGTTCGCTCCGTATCCGTACAACCACTTAGAATAAATAGAGACAAATTTGGATAAAACGTTCTTACACTAAGATGCGGTGCTTGACTCTCCGATTTTCCAATTACTGGTCATTCAGCGCCTAGGCTAGCTGAATAAGCGCGACCGACTTCGATGCTGGTGATTCTTTTGGAAAAAGTCGCGCTATTACTAATTGAGAGGGGTTTATGTTTACCATACTAGCATTTTGCGGTCCTTCCATTTCCCGCCGGGTCGTTAAATCCGGTTTGGGGGCCCAACGCAGTAACTTAATCCTGGCGAAACTAGTTGTTGGCCTTGTAACAGGTGTGTTCAAGCATTCTTTTGTGATTTTGGTGTCCTTAAAAGGGGCTATTTTTCTAGGGAACCGCCTACATTAGGAGGTCAAAATGCAGGCAGTTTTTCGTGACATTTCCTTTACAAAGAAACTACACAGTGGATTTTTTGAAATTTTAGATAATTATGTTACCAAGCCTTATAGGTATATAAATTTCTGTTTAAATACAACTTATTGATAATGAATGCCAATGCCTTTGAAAATTTCGTTCTCAACGGCGTGCAGGATAGCGTGCCATCTGAATCATCTGAACCATACAAATAAAAATGTTTGTAGAAAAAAAATGTTTGTATTTTTTAAGTTAAAAAAGTTTATGAGCTCTACTATTTAAAAAAAAATCATGAATGTCTACGTATTAGTAAAAAAAATTTTTTTAAACAAAAAACTTTATTTCATTTGTGGAAAATGTTTCGTGTTTTTTTTAGTTGAAAACTTGTTTTCGGTCAATGGTTTTTACTTTTTTTTCAGTTCGGATAGGCGGTAATTCAAATAGGTCTTTATATTTAAGAAAAATTCGATCCGTCCATAGTTTTTGAGTAATCGTGCACGCCAATTTCCCTGAAAAACATCGTTTCCCGAGAAAAGCATTAAAAGTTGTCTCGTACACTGACTAAAATAGTCGGATAAAAATTTTTAATCGTTTATTTACCTTAACTTTGGTCATAAATCCTATCCACGAACTGATCTTTAAGAAAGTCCTACTCTAATGCCAACAGTTCAACCCATTGTAATTGTACCGGCATTGAGTCAGACTGCAGTGTAGGCGACGAGCTGGGGTTCGGCAGCACGAGGCACTATAGTAGTATATCTTCGACATTTTCAGCGGTTCGATTGTCGGATCTTGGAAACTATTGGAAGCTATTGTGTATGAACACTCTGTCTAATTACGATGCATTTAAAAACGATACTGGTGGACCTCTAATGTAGGCCACCACTTAATCTATTTTGATGATAGAATTATGTAATAAGGGTTGGTTACTGTCATAGGAGTCATAGGCTTTGTGGTTTTCAAGATATGAAGCAGATTGTCAATCGGACCTTTTTTGAGGTCATTGGCCGAACTCGATGTGCTTATAGGGACTTGAAACTGCACCCCGGATTCAGATTAAGCGACCCCAAAAACATATACCGTACAACACAGTGAGACCTCCAGGTCAGAAACTTTTTGCAAGAGGGTTCTTGTGTGTGGCTCTGCAATTGCTGGCTCTAATCATAATGTTCTAACACGAAAACCGATCCGCAGCTTGTATATGTTGAATAAATCGCGTTATTACAAATTTGATATTTGTATACAAGTTGAGGCCTTCCACCGACCTCTCCATGGGAACGCATAATCATTAGCGTAACTAGTTACTGGCGGAGACAGGAGCAAGCATTCTCTTCTATTATTACTTCGGCTATTGCAAAACCGCCAGACTAGGAAGTCAAAATCAGCAGTTTTTCCGGACGCAAAAAGAAGACACGCACTGGATTGTACCGAGATCGAGACGCATTCTATTTACCATTGCGTTAATTCCACAATTTCTATTATAAAGTTCGTGTCTGAAAAATACAAATTAGTGAAAATGTAAAGTGCCAATGCCTTTTAAAATTTTCACCACGGTGTGCAAAAACCGTGATTTGAATCTCTGAATCATAAAAATTGAAAATGTTTGTAGTAAAAAAAGTTTGGAATTTCGTTACTAGTAAACGTAGAGTCCTATTTTTTCAAAAACAAAATCAATGAGTTATTATTAATTAAAAAAATTGTTGTTGTAAACAAAAAAAATACTTTTTTGTGAAAATCACTTGTCGGGATCTACGAGGTGTGTAATTAGGTAATGATACTGACTATTTTCGTTCAAAGCGTCCAATTAAACAACACTGTGGAGACGGATCCGTGCGGTAGTTTACATGTAATCGTGCGCCTTTGAAATACACGTTTCGGAACGTTTAAGTTTCGTACATGAAAAGAGTGTAATTGTTCGTTCTTTGTTACTGTATCCCTGCTTCGTAAAGTCCCTCTTCTTCTAGTTCATGCCTTTGAAAAAGAGTGATATTAGTTTTGACGCAGCGGTGTGCTATCATGTTATGCTTCAGACTTGGACACAGTGCGAATTCGGATACTTTGGAACAAATCTTATACCCACGAGAAAAGACAGGTTTTTTAGACCGCAGATGTTTTCGGTGGTCCTTAAGGCATTCTCAGAAGGAAAGTAATCAATTGAAGATGAACCACGCAGCGGAAGGCCTTGATCTTCAAGAATCGATGGAAAATTTCGATTGAATACGGGATGTTGTGCCGTTCAGATCGTCGGTTGAACGACCAAGAATGATCAGGGAAGAGTTAAATTTGAATCACACCACTGTTCAGTCAGCTTTTTGACTAACGAATGGCTGGGAATGAGAAAAATCTTAGTAAAAATGGTTAACAAAAGAAGTTGCGCCGCTTGTTAACAAAAGGACATCGCCGAGTTACAGAGGTGATTTTGCTTGAGGTTAGGAACCTCGATTTGAGAATTATCCGGATTGGAATCGAATGAATGATTGATTGGGTGTTTAAGTACGGCTTGGAAAACCAGACTGGAATGGCACACCGTCAAGCACTCCAAGATCCAAAAAAACAAGAACGAGCAAGTCGAAGATCAAATGCATGCCGATTTACCTTTGTTAATTGCCAATTGAAATGTCTAGAATGAGTTTGTGCCTCCAGAAAATCCGAACAGTAAATCAACACTTGTACAGAGCAGGTTCTTGAAAGCCTTCGAAAAAAAGGTGATTCGTGACTGAGACCAAACATCCTAAAATACAAGCGGATGTATTTCATCACGACAATAGCTCTTTGTAAAAGCAAAATCTTGAGTTATTAATGAGATCTTAGCCAGTAAAAAAATTCCTAAAGTCGCTGCCTCAGCCAATTAGTATTGAAATGAAAAATTTGAGTCATTTGTTTGTTCTTTCTTACCGAGATTCGAAAATTCTCCTCAAGGGACAAAGAAAGCTTTAAAAAGGTTGTAATTCTGAGCAGCTAAAGGCTATTCCAGTATATGCTTCCAGCACTTGGCCAGTGCAACGGATACTTGCAAGAACGTCTCCAGCCTACGTATGGTTTTTCCCAAGGAAGTTATTTTTAGGGAGTTTACACGCATACTGAATTGAAAATTATATTCGAATAAGAAACTAAGGAAGGCCTGTTATTTCTTAATACGGGATGTTGTGTACAGATCGTCGGTATTATTGAACTTCAAAAATTAATATGGTTATAGCCATTACAAGTAGTTTATTTTTCAGACAATAAAACAGAATAAAACACAAAACTGAGGAATATATTCTAGCACAAAGGAAAATTTTTACAAAACACTTATGTTACACAAAACTAAATAACTAACACAAAAATAACATAATTTCTCGACTAGGAACAGAACCTTTTATTACATATCAGGGCCGCACTTAGGTTCCATGAAGTCAGCATAAAAAAGAATAATAAAACTTAAAAAAGAACTTACCCTAATAAAGTCAATGACTATTGCCTTGTTGGTGCACTAACAAGTTGTGACAAAGAATTGAAGTAGTACAAGATAACTAATATCCGTTCAATAGGTTTTTCAGTTAAATTCATATGGTTTAACAGCCTTATAAATGATAACTGGTAAGCGCAAAGCATTAAACACAAATCAAAGTGGGGCTGCCACTGAGGAATACCACCTTAATGATTTTTGCAATGTAGTGTTCTTAAAACGTCTTACACACTGAGCTCTATAACATCCACTTAAATATGTTTCCCAAACTGTAGAGTACAGGTATATTAGACCATTACGGAAAATAAAAAACCATTTAGCTAATTTGTCACAAAACGGAGCCGTGCGCTTCATTTTATAATTAATATGATTGTAAAACAGCAAAATGTCATTAAGTGTTTGTGTTAATTCGTTAATTATTACAGTGAAGTTCGAATTAGAGTGTAAGGCGTTGAGCTTACTTCGGTTCCGTATTTTAATAACAGGTTCTGTCCCTAGTCTGGACTTTTTTTTAAAATACATACAGTGCATGCAGTTTTTTTAAATACATATAGCATTGCTTGTTTAGAAATAGAATCTGAAATAGATTAACTATTGACTGGTAGTGATAACATAACTCATTTTTATTTTATTACTATTTTTTCTTGGAAGGATTTGCATTTTGCATTTACAAAACTCAAGTCGAAATGAAATGAACAACAATAACAGCTACATCCTGTCGCATTGTGCAACGTCACTTCACCTAGGTGCAGAGTCACGGGTAGCTACTAAGACCGTCATTAAACTAGGTACTTGGACCGTGAAAGTCATGTGATCCGAACAGTCGTTATCTTCGCATAGTTTGTCCTCAGGAAAAAAATCTCCTGAAATATAGTCACGCGCATCACTCGACGAAAACGCTTATAAAAATTAATTGCCCAAAAATATGATGACTTGCAGGTACTTCTCGCGGCTCTAAATGCTTAGGCGAAGATGATTTTATAGATATTATCGTTAATTAAAGAGTACAACGCGCCTTGGACGAAAAAAAACCGATATATTACGTGATATATTTTTTTTACTTCTTCCTGGATGTGTCTATTTTGTAAAATTCCTCAGTAAAGGTCAAATATCATTGGAGAGGATATTATATATACTCTTACCAATTGAACAGAAAAAGGCCACTAGTATGGTTTCAACCATTTCAACTCTATGTTTTCCCTATCATCTTGTGCTATACTTAATTTTTAGAAAGTAAGACAATAGTAAAATAAATATATCAACTTCTAATTTCTGTTTATCCAAAAACATCGAGAATAAATTTTGCATGTAGCAACATACATAATTATACGTACATATTTATTTTTTTAACAATGGTAGTCCTTGCTACTTTTTGCTACAGTTCACTTCCTGCACATTAGATTTTTTTAACGACGAAAAAGCTATCAAGCACAATAAACAGCTTGCATAATGGAAATTCCACACAATGTCGAATGTTACAAAAAAAAATCTACATTCAAAATATGCTCGCGAACACCACACAACCTTGGAAGCAATGCGGATAACAATAACCCTGAAATTCTGGGGGGTTTTTAGTTAAAGTCAACTACATCGGAATTTATTTATATTAATATTCATAACGATAATGATAACGCGGACTAATAATAGCATACTAACAGTAAGATTGCGTAATTCGCGGTTAATTTTCAGGTTTTGGGTTCAACGCTTCTCAAAAATCTAAGATAATGTCAACAAACGAACAGGCAGCTACACCAAGCCTAAAATAATATAACATTAATTAATTTCAAGGTACGCGAGATTGTAATTTCCTGGTTGACTAGTTGAATTTCGAATGTTCGACACGTTTATTTATTTTGATTAATTACACATGAGTAATTTTCTCAGTTTTTGTTGTTACAGACACTTCCTTCTTTAGCTTTTTGAAAAAATCATACATCTTAGGTATAGTAGACACTAAATTTATAGCATACTATATAAAAAAAAATCCCACGAAGCAGCAAAACAAAAAAGATATCCGAACAACTTCTCGGCGAAGCCCAAATTACACAGCGAAAACAATGTGCCAAACAAAGACACGATGACGAGACGTTACGATGAGCGGTGTAATTCAGGCTGCTGGTCTTATGTACCAGTTGCGGGATCATTCACGCAAAAAGAAGAATTTTGAAAAATTATTAGTACCTTCGGGGTTTTTGGGGTCGCTGATCACGATCCTGATGTCAGAATTTCAAAATTCAAGATGGCGGATCCAATATGGCCACCATCCCGAATCAAATTTCAAATTTTTCGATTATTTTGCCTCAAACTTTGTAAACTAGGGATTTTCGGGGATTTTCGACGATCCCGATGTCAGAATTTCAAAATTCAGGATTTCAAAATTTGTTTCAAAATGGTCGCCATGTCATATCTACCATCCTGGATTTTGAAATTCTGACATCGGGATCGTGATTAGCGACCCAGAAAACCCCTAGTTTACTAAGTTTGAGGCAAAATAATCGAAAAATTTGAAATTTGATTCGGGATGGGATGGTGGCCATATTGGATCCGCCACCTTGAATTTTGAAATTCTGACATCAGGATCGTGATCAGCGACCCCAAAAACCCCGAAGGTCCTAATAATTTTTGAAAATTCTTCTTTTGCGTCAATGATCCCGCAACTGGTAAAAACGAGAAATATCGCTCTTTGAATTTTGCCATATCTAGTTATTCTCAAGTTAAGTTCAAAAATGAGAAAATTAAATTATTCTCATTGCGTTTTCTTCAAGTACACGTCTCGAGTGCACGTTTCTATTTGTTTTTGAGTGGTATAAAGGACGATAACATAGCTGAAATTGCGATTTTTTAAAAAAATAATCTTGAAAAAATCGCGTTTTTTAATAGTTTTTGTTAAAAATTGAAGGTTACATCATTTTTTTTTGCAAATTTTAACGATTCCATTCGAAAGAGCGACCCCGAAAACATAGGAATACGTGGTTTTAGTTGTTTTTTCTTTATTTTTTCTATGTAATATGAGCCTCTAAGTTCATGTCTCTTGACAGTGCTCTTAGGCGTTAAAGGGTTAAACAAGTTTTATAAACAAATAATTTCCCTTTTTTTTCGTCAAAAAATTGACGTTTTTCTTCAAAAATATCCCAAATACACAAAAATCAATATTTTTTTTAAAATTCCGTACGTGTTTCACTAGCTGTACTCATGTAGATTAAGAGGATTTTTTTTTGTTCCAGATCAACATTTGCACCAGTTCTGCTGCGTGCTGCCTCGACGACAGCGTATCTGCGGAGAATAAATTTTAGGGCCGCGATTTTGCAATATTTATGGATGATAAAAAAAAAATTTTGTACTTCAATATATGACCAATAACACCCTTAAAGCGTTTTTTCTTATTACCTTTCCTTCAATCCGAAAAAAAATTCTTCAAAAGTTTTTTTTTTTGGCTGTTACAGTGGTGTACCCCTTAAATTGAATTTCATTTCTGCTGTTGTTTGGTTATCTATAGGAACTGTGAGCAATTTAATTCAATTATTTAAACTAATTTACTCGCTAAAATACATAACTGGACTGGACCCAACCTTAAAACGTCAGTTCTAACATGTCGTTATCAAAACCTTTCAACTAAACCACTACTTATTAGATAAATATCGGCAAGTAATTTTACGTAGGTAGTTCAATACAGTGTACCGCAAACCGCTTGTTCTAGAACACGCATTGTCGGCAATGCATCGAAAAACCCGCAAGTTTAAACTCGTAATGCGTGAAAGCGACCGATTGAATAATCCGCAGGCCACACAAATAGAACGTACGTGGGCTATTTCCGGTCTGAAATGCATTTACATCCCACATCTGTACGATCGTTTTATTCCATACGATAAATCACTCGAGTGGCGTGGCATTCAATATGGCATTCCGCTTAATCAAACGGGAAAAATTTTAACTTTCTTTTATGGATATCTATAATCGCAATAATTCATGTTTAGAAAGAAATAGTGTGCGTTTATGATGCGTTCGTGGTGTTCGTGCCTTGAACCCTCTCTTTGATACTTTACGAAACATAAATCAATCACCATTATTTCGAGGAACGCTCGCAATAACTGATTTCTGAGAAGTAGTGTGTATTTATCAAGCCCTAAGGGTGTTCCCCAGGGTAATGCTTTGAGCCCCTCCTCGATACCTATGAAACATAAATTACACTTGCAATTATTTCGAGGAACACTATCAAAAAATGATTCATACATAAAGCCTTGCTGACGCCACAAGAAACTTCAGAATAAAGACAATAATTCTTCGGTTAGGAGCTGAAGACGCGGGGTTAAAAAGGGAAGCCTTAAGATACATTAAAACTGATAAACGTACAGAATACGAATTATACGAGGTGTGTAAATTAAATAATGAGACTGAACGATGATTGAACTGAAGAATGATTGAACTTGTTAGAGACATTTGTTTGTTCTTTGTGACTGTTTTCGTAAACCGGTTTTTTCTAGTGCGTTTTAAAAATGAGTGACATTAATTTTAAGCAACGTGTTAACAGGTTTTGCTTCAGACTTGGACACAGCGCAACGCATACTTCAAACCTTCAACACGCCTACGGAGACAGTGTTTTTTTCAAGAGCCCAGGTTTTTCAGTGGTCTAAGACATTCTCATAAGGAAGAGAGTCGATTGAAGATGAACCACGCAGCGGAAGGCCTTCATCTTCAAGAACCGATGAAAATGTCGATAGAATACGGGATCTTGTGCGTTGAGATCGTTGATTGACGACAAGAATGATCGGGGAAGAGTTAAATTTGAAACGCACCACTGTTCAGCGAAAATCTGCGCCATTTCAGTAAACGAGTTTTTAGCCAGTAAAAACATTTCTGTAGTTCCTCAGCCTCCTTATTCGCCTGACTTTAGTCCTTGTGACTTTATTCTCTCCCCGAGATTGAAAAAATCACCTCAAGGGACGTCATTTTGGAACCATAGAAAACATTCAAACGGCTGTAACCGACCAGCTGAAGGTTATTTCAGTATATGAAGTAGTACACAAGGAAGTATTTTGAAGGAGACAATACTGAATTGTAATTCTATTCGAATAAAAAAAAAACTCAAATCTCATTACTTAATTTACACACCTCGTATTCCATCATGCTGAGAACATATCTTACCTTCTCTTAGTCTCTTACGTATGAATTGAGTGTAATTCTGGATTCTAAACTGCATTTACGATTTCTGAGAGAGCGATGGTGAATCGTGAGGAGCAACTGACAGGTTTCCATAAATAATTCATAAATTGGCGTACGCCTCAAAAAATCCGCACGTGTATGGACAGATATGTATTATTTGAGGGGTCCAGATGTAAAACTCACATTATCCATAATTTTTCTAAATAGAGTTAGTGGCGCTATCTTGTTCATCGTGTTGAACTATACCATTTTAAATTTTAAAAGTGGTATAAAACCCACATTTTCGTATTTTTTTTAAATTGTGGAATATGTGAATTGTTTCAAAATCTTGTACTTTGCAATTTTAGGTTTATTATAAAAATATTTCACTTCATCAGTCAATGATGATAATAAAACCCTATTCTAAGTATTTTGTGCAGCTTTTTATTTTGTTTATGAACTGCCATATTACATAATATTTTTATTAATTTTTATTGATATACCATTGAGTTTGTTTCCAAGTTCCTTTTCTTAGCATAACTTCGTGAATTTTAGTGTAAAAAATAATATTATGTAGAATAATTTGGAGAAAAACGACCATTATCCAAGAAGTTGTATCAAAACTCACATTATCCAAATTTTAATTCACTTTCTTGGAGTCAAATATTGTTGTGCTGTCATTTCACCAATTGAGAAGCAAAAGTAAAGTTCTAATACAAATACCAAAAAAATTTCAGAGCGTCGTCTCTTGAAAAGTGAGAAATCAGTTATTCCTTCTTCCTGAACAATTTTAAAAAGTGGATAATGTAAGTTCTGCATCTATAAACCTCATTTACTAAACCAGTATTCTACCGATATTATTAGGATTCAGTACAATGTAACATTAACAAAAAAAAAAGCAACACGAACCACAGATCTTATGCAGCAGTCGGGTCAGGTGCAGTGCACTCCGCATTTTTACAACTGCCATAAATAAAACAACCCAACATTCCTTAACGCAACTGAATGGAATGCTATACACAACCCGGTTTTAATTTTTACTATGCCTCTGCTGTCGTAAAGAATGGTAGTCACGTATGCATGTGCCTATGCCTATGCTACTTTATAGGTTTGCCTATGTATACTTCTCGATTCCATTCCGATGCCATTCGTTTAATCAAGTAGACATTATTTTCGATGGCAATGGATATATGTACTTTGGAATGCTTAATTTATTTTAAATCTATCCATGTAAAAACACGCAGAGTAATCTAACTGTATATATTTTTTTTAGACCTCTCTAATTCTAGAAATCATATGCAACCAATTACCCAATAAGAAACGCAATCGCACAATTAACTAATTAATACAATTAGCGTTGAATTAACCTGCATTCCTCGCATTATAACATTGGCAAACACAATGGCATGCAAAAAGGTGATTGAAAATGTGCAAAAATAACTTTATGCAATTGGACTATGACCTTTTAAGCACCACCAATGCGATGTCTAGAGAGTGACTAACTGCATTACGAGCAGTTTCAATCATGTATAGAGTAGGTGTCTGACAAAAAAAGAACTGTGCAATTATAAAATTGTTTTGGTCCCTATTTTGCTTGAATGGCTCGGTAAAATGTACTGAACGGTCAGTTACGATACAATTACTGATTCCTTTGCCGATTAGTTGGGTTACAACAATCACCATCACATGTATAAGGTAAGATCTGTTTAAAATTTCCGAACGCACTAATAGTGGTATCCTGGAGCCGCCCCTGGTAAAACATGTATCTATTATTAACCTCCGAGCTGTAATCATAGACATCACGGGAATACTGCGACATCCTCCCAATCCCAGGGAATTGAGATTGGGTATTCTACGGGAATTATTTGAGAGTTAAGTGCTTTTGGTTAAGATTTTTATATATTTAGAGGCAACAATAAGTACTAAGTACAAATTGTTTCCTGAATTGGCTGAAACTGTGCTCTAAAAATACAAATATTGTTTGCTAGACATGTGGGGTCGGAGAAAACAAGCCCTTAATCCTAGAAGGAGTTAAATAACGCATCCCTTGCACCTGTAAAATGTTCCAGCATAATCTAAAAATCGTATTGAGAATTAAAAGTATTTGAAACTGATTGTCAAAATGTAGGCGAGACGATTCAGTTACTGATGAGCTGTTTATTTTAAATTAGCCTACTTCCTGCATTTTTCTCTCTATAAACAGTTTCCGCGATCCATTTTCCGAAAACTAGGACACGCAACAAACCCAGTTAATGATTGGACTACACGATCACCGTAGACTGCAGCACGAATCATTTCAGAGAAAAATATATTCCAAGGTTTTTTCATGACATTAAAATGGCATTCGGATATAGAACCTTAATGTAATACCTTTTACGACAATCTAAACGCATTAATTTTACTAATTTAATAATGCGTGACAGAAAGCCAAATGTCACACCTTACTTAATTATGCAAATAAGAGTATATTGACAAAGTCTACGAACGAGGTTTATAAACGCCTAGAAAATAATATACCACGAAAGTAAAAGTGCCGTGATTGGAGACGAACATTTACCTGAAAAGTAAATAATGTCGTAACCTCGGTTACAGGTTTATTTTTGGAATAAAAATAAGTAGCGGTAATGATAGTTTCCAGTGTCTACGTAGTTGCTTTCTATACAATGTTATGTCTGCATTTTATATCAGGTGTCCCAGAACGATGCCAACAGGCGATATATCCGTCATTTGAAAAGATACGAAAGAAAACAAAAATAAACTGCAAATGGCACTGCCATGGTGTTTCACCTTACAGCATTTAAAAAGCCACCCGCAATACGAATCTGAAGTAAAAAGTAGGGATCGATACTCATACATGCAATTCCAGAACAATCAGAAAAACCTGTTAAAAGTCAAAACCAAAAAAGGAAAAGTGGTATAAACAGATCAAACAAACTTACCTTACAAACTAAAATCGGGGATTAAGAAAAACTCAGAAATAAAATCGCTAAAAGATTCATATTTTCCACTTTAACAGTGACGTATCGTCAAAGGATCAGTACTGATGCTACAGAAACGGTTAATAAGCAAGATAAACTTTTAGACACTAACTTTTGGTTAAACACTAACTTTTGCACACGTTTGGCTTCAAATTTCTCTCCTTTTGGCTTACAAGTAACACTATATACCCAACTGTCATTCACTGATTTAAATGAAACTTTGCACACTCATAGAATACTAAAAAAATATTGAACCCCTGTTTTTTTTCTTCCGGAATATGCTTTTTAGGGGTAAGAACCACCCCTAAAATGTGGTAAAAGCAAGAATCGCCGTAAATGAAATTAAAAAATACCAAAATATGTTACAACATAAAATTTAATATGATTCATAATTTAAGAACATGTATTGAAGTACATAAAAATTTTAAATTTCCAAAATCTTAAGGGGTTTAGACCCCTCTGGAGTGTGAAAAATCAAGGCATTCTTTGGAAAAAAAATCTGCTCTACTAATAAAGCGATCAAAAATTAATTTACAGATATTTTTTTTGTTCAATAAAAAATACACAATGGCGTCATAAATACACATCGAACACATATGCCTTTTTTTGTTGACCATCGGTAGGCAACACAGCAATGTTTTAACAGCTACTAGAACAAACAAAAATTTTTGTTCATTATCTACATGGGTTTTCTAAAGCGTTACACAAGATTATTGTAAAATATTGATTTTTCGAAAAAAAGCCAGCAGTTTGAAAAAAAGAAAATCAAATTTTACGAAAAAAATGATATTAATTTGTTTATAAAAAATTTTTTACCGATTGAAAAATCGTGTCCCACTAGATAATTTATCTAAGAAGCTATAGTCAAAATTTCAAGTCGATCGGATAAAAATTATACGAGTTATACTGCCCACCAATTAGAAACATATTTTCGGAGAAAACGCGTTTAAAGTTTCAAGACGTGTTTATTTCATGAAATTTTCAGAAAACAGACATGTTAATTTTTTTACCTTTAGTTTGCTATACCAGGATCATATATCATCATTTCCAAATTATGGATCGGGTCGCAGATACTCCAAAATGCTAGGCTATATATAGACATAAAAAAAAGTCAACTCTGGCTATGAACGAGAGAGATGGAAATAGCGGTCATGTCTAAGCTTTTCGGTTATATCAAACCTTTGACAAGTGACTGTCACAATTTGTAAAATAAACTGTGGCTGTCATATGATGTGACAGTCTTGACAAGTAAATAAGGTTATAAATTCGATGAAGAATAGAAATACGTCTTTTTTTTCTCGGCCAACTTTGATGACGTTTTTTTTTATGTCTATACTTACTAAAAATACCGCAGCAGAGCGGTATTTTCGAACATCTCGGAGCGACATAGTTGTTTCACAAATTAGGTTAAAAATATATGTTAAACATTTGTTTTCCCATCAATAATTTCTTTTGGATTACATTCTTGGGATGTTTTTAGATTTAAGCAAAAAAAAATCGAAAAAAAAATTTCCAGAGGGATTTTCCAGTGGCTTGCACTTCTTTTCTTGGGGACGTCTGCGGCCTGTAAAAGAACTTTTGCAAATCTTGCCGTACAACAAATACTCAAATCGCTTATTAAAATAAATCTCATATTCTCTAGAGGATTACACAAAATTATTCAAAAATATTAATTTAAAAAAAAATGGCAGTTCCAAAATAATGTTCTTTAAATTAATATTTTTGAATAATTTTGTGTAATTATCTAGAGAATGTAATTTATTTTAATAAGCAATTTGAGTATTTGTTGTACGGCAAGATTTGCAACAAAAGTTCTTTTGCAGCCCGCAGACGTCCCCAAGAAAAAAAGTGCAAGCCACTTAAGATTTTGGAAATAAAATTTTTTTATGTACTTCAATACGTTATTAAATTATAAATCATATTAAATTTTATGTTGTAACATATTTTGGTATTTTTTAATTTCATTTACGGCGATTCCTGCTTTTACCACCTTTTAGGGGTGGTTTCTACCCCTAAAAAGCATATTCCGGAAGAAAAAAAACATGGGTTCAATATTTGTTAGAGTGTGCAAATATTTCTATGAGTGTACAAAGTTTCATTTACATCAGTGAGTGACAGTTGGGTAGTGTTACTTGTTAGTCTGTTTCTTCAACATCCAACGGTAGTCGTATTTCATATTAACGTCCCATCTCCTTCGATACCGACGTTCAAATCCTTATATCTTGATAAATAGTTCCCCATGGTCCTCACTGAAAACGCCAAGATATTCTTGAAATATCACAAAATATGTGGCTCGAACTGGGTCTCCTAGTTTTGAAAAATAAATAACGACAAGAACTTTTACTTTTAATATTATATTTGTTTAAAAAAAAGTTATCTTCCTTACAAACCATTTCTGGGGCATCAGCAATTCGGTACGTCACTGTTAAAGTAGAAAATATGGATCTTTTACCAATTTTATACGTTCCGAGAACAAAATAACCGAACTTTGAACAGCAGGTTAGTTATATTTTACTTCAGATTCGTGTTAGGCAGGTCAAAAGAAAAAGAAAAACGTGGCCACAACCTTAGCACAAACTACATTTTGTGGGCCTGTGTAAGAATTCTGACTTTTTTGAATTTCATAGAAGTTAATTTCCAATTTTGTCAGACCTAATATTACCCACCTGATAACTAGAGATCGTCGTCGAGTGTAACAGGACCGTAGTCAGTTAACGAATGAAAATATTAATATGTTTACATAAATTATGTAGCAACATAGTACTATTTAAGTCAAGGATAAAATACCTACATATATAAATTAAGATAACACGTAACAATGGCAACACTTACCCGACAAACGTCAGTGTTGAGACAAGGTTCCCGTGGCAGGTTGGCGGTGGTTAAAACATATTATTATGTGCTTTTATAAGTGTTCTGGAGTGAAACGGCGACGTTTATCATTATCATTTAATATTAACTTGTGCATGGAAAAAGACCGTTCAACGTCTACTGTTGAAAATGGACAGTATGAGAAATTGTTGAGGCATGAACTATATAATAATATATTTTCTGGTAACTACTGATATGTACCAACTAAAACTTTACATATGTTTCCCAAAATGAAATACCCTGGATTTTTTTTAACACGCTTTGCATTTTTTCTTTTATTGTATTACTGACTGGGCGTATATTATTGGCGTCGTATATATTTTTTTTTGCACATCACTCATTATTTCAAATTGTTCCTGTAGGGAGAGGGAGAGTCCGTGTGACGCGTATTGATGTCACTACATTGTTGTAAACCCGATCGACATATGCAAGTCTCAACGTACTTTCATGAGGAATTTTTCGGTCCATATGTTTTTCTAAAAACGTAAGTAACTTGGGGTTCTCTAGTTTGTTTAATGGAATATTGCTTGCAAAAAAAGGCCTCTGTAAGTTCATAGAAAAATACGGAGTCGTCGGCGCTGGACGAGGCATGGCTTTTCAGATGTCTTGTTACTTTAGTTTTATCTGAAGAATTTATAATGAAGAAGAATTTCACACATAGTAGAAAAAAATACCATTTCCTTGAATACGTAAGTCCCTAAAACCCTCGGGATCACTGTCAAACCACATATGAAATATTTCCCGACTATTTCTTTTCACCTTCGGCATGGTACCTCACTTTATTCACTTCTCCCCTTAACTGATAATTATTAATATTTATAAAGTTATTTAAACACACGGCGAATACGTAAAAACGAAACGTATCAACACGATGCATTAGCGGCGACTGTTTGTTACAGGGTGCCATAAATAACTAACATTGCTAGCGCAGTTTTCGTAATGCAAGTCAGCTGTGAAGGCCAACGAATCAAGGGCAGGACATGCACAGTGTCAGCCCTGTGACATTCGCGCTTGGTACCTAATAAGTAATAATATTTGACTGACTACGGGCCTGTTACACTCCGCGCTCGACACTAATCATCGTAAACCGACTACGGGCCCGCCGCACTCCCCGCCCCCCCCCCACCACTGATAACCCATCACTAGGTAATCAAATCCAATAAGTAGAACAGAGGAGAAAGAACAGTTTCTATTTCCGATCTTTTTTCGCGACAAATTAAAAACGTTGACATTTTATACACAAAGTTCAACGTCCACGGAACTGGACCCACGACTGGAACCCCACCGAGATTAATTTCTCGTGACGAGATAGCGATATTTAATCATTACTTGCCATAAGTATACGTGCCTATTTGCAATCGTTACATCGTTGCAGTGATACGCAAGTTGCCACGATAATTATATGCATCCATCAAGTCGGCTATACCCGAGTGAAAACAATGGGACTCGGGAGGAAATTTATGTGAAACTGATGATGGATATGATGGGTTGAAACGCGTACAAAACAATTATATGGAGTTAATTACTTGCGGAGGTGAAGTCGCGGGCCAAAATTAATAATAAGTATATTAATAATAATAATTCCCGGTTAAGGTCGATTAATTAAACAGACGATAAGACTGTGCAAAGGTAGACAGGAAGTGTAAAAAAAACGCACCGTCTAACCGTCAGTTTAATTAATCCGTCTTAACCAGGACTAACAGTACCGGGCCCTAGAGTTATGGACCATCGCGTACTAAACATGTTTTTGTTCCTAAATGGATAATTAATTTATAACTAGAACTGTACAGTACAACTTTAGTACAGTACAAAAAAAGTACAACTTTATACAGGGTGTCCTATTAAAAAAAAGATGAAGCGAAACTGCAGACTCTTTGGGTAAAAATAATGCTACTTAAATTAACTTACTTAGTCCAAAAGTGATTGGTACTTAATTATAAAAAGTTCCCAATTTGAAAAAGGCAAAAAGGATTTGAAATAAAATGTACTTATCAACCTTTAAGTGCGAATATCTTGAAAAATCCAGCCACTCTATGAGTTTCCAGTAGTAATAGGTACATTAAAAAATTTTAAGTTGTAGTGATAATGGCCAATATTTTTTTCGGTTCCAACTCTAACTCGAACTAGGTATAACTGTAGTTATTTCGAAAAAAACTTTTACTTATGTATGTTTATGTTTGTCAATCAAAGAGACAGTTCCACTGTCAATGAGTTATTAATTATACAATTGTGCATGTTACAATCATGAATAAAATATATAGATTGTTGCACTAATAACTTTAAATGCAAATATCTCTAAAACAGGTTATTTTTAGTAAAAATGTAAGGCGCAAAAAAAGTTACACCAGTTTCTATGTACTCAACATGCTGCAGAGAACTCTGTACAATTTACATCAAAATGATTGACAGATTAAAATTTCTCCACGGAAAAAAATAACCACCATATTTTATGAAAAAAATGTTATTTTTTAAAGAATTAGGCAAATCGAAAATACAATTTTAGGTGACACCTTGAATCTTGGTTACCAATAACTTTTGGATTAACATAAGTTTAGTTAAATCGCGATGTTTTTTATTTTATGAAAATAGTACATATGATGTTCTTTTGAAATATTTAGCAAGTGATTTTTTTACCGCAAAGGCATTATTATTAGTTTCTTCACCTTGTATTTTGATACAAGCGACATGTAAAAGAAAAACATGTGTCCACACTATTCTTCACTCAACTACATGTCAACAAATTTATTAATTCACCATAAAAGATTTGCCAATTAAGAAAATACCCTAGCCTACACTAGAGTTGATTGTACTCTAGGTACAAGACCATTTTAAAATAACCAGCAGTTGATTCATACATCAGTTAGTTATTACTGTAAAATCGTTTTAGTATGCTTGCAGACACCTACCCGACCTTAATCCTACGCGTTACATCGATATACTTCCTTTTCAAGACAGAAACGGAGACTGTCCAACCTTGAGACTTTCTAAAGGAATAAGAATAAGCCACATTTTACCCGTGTACCCGTGGGTGCGTTCAGATTTGTCGCTTTCCTTTCTAACCCACCCGTATCATAAGGAACACAGGATGATAGAATATCCGTAGACGAATATATGCATGTTCCACATAAATAAAAAAGGAGAGGTTTTATTTAATGAATACTATTTACTTATCTAATGAAAGTCCCTACATACCTGTATATCATAAATATATAGGTATGTATGTAGATAATATTTAAGCTGGGTATCTACTGTACATTGTTATCGAAAAATCTAATAATTATGTCTAAAATTGTTATGAATATTTTTTTCTGCCTTATCTTATTATATCTTTGACTAAAGAATTCACTGCTACAGTTCCATCTTTTGTTCACCACAAAACCTTTTTATCACTACTTGCTTATCCAGGATCCTAATATAAAACACATTAACTATGGTTTTGTGTTTTGTTTGTTTGTGATTAAGATAAATAATATATACATATGCATATTTTATGAACTAAGTGAGCCTCAAGAGCCAGTCTGATATTATAATATTGATATTCTGGCAATTGAATTGCCATTTGTCCACACATGGGGATAAATTGCCTCTTTCAGTAACAATAACCTCTCAATAAGTCATAAGTTTTTTTATCACACAGTTACTATCACACAGTTATGTAATTTAGTTATCACACAGTTATGTAGTTTTTATCACACAGTTATGTAATTTTTTAGGAGTAAAATGACTACTTTGAAATTATAATTTATCACCATTATCACATTTTCCAATTTGGAACTTTGCCATCCACACATACCAATTTAAAAAAAAAACAAGCTATTTTATGTCATCATCAATTAAGTCACATAAAACATAATTACCTACTGCAGTACACACTTACCAAATGAGTATGCACAAAAATAATTGTCTAAATGTCAAATACTGAGCCACATCACATCCCTGTTCCATTTCCTGATTTTAACTTCAATAACATTCCAATTATGTGATATGTGTAAATTACAATTTTTTTCGTAAAACTAGCTTGTCTAAATTTGTAAAGGATGGGATCAATTGCTCAGCCACGTCATAAATCTTACATTTTTTAAAAATACAACAACCAAGGCTTTTGTACCAGTTAAATAAAAATAGAGCCGTAAAAATATGTAGATAGCAACAGTGCTGTACAATAAAAATTGTACCTCAACTAGCATACTTGAGACAACAGCAAACAATATTTTAATCATACTTAAACCACATCGTACTACAATTTAAAAAAAAAACTATAAACGATAATAGACATTTCATCCTATGCCTATGAATATAAATTATAATTACTTTGTGTTCACAACATAAAATTAAGAAAGTTTTAATTTGGTACTTACTTTTGGCTGTACCTCCTGTTCCTCGGACTTCCGTTGGTGTTGAAGTGGTCACTTTTCAGCATAATTGAGTTGTTCCTACCCGTCTGTGTAGGAGAAATAGTCATTTTGGTGCGGTACGACAAAGACAGCTGCAGCGTCCCGATGGGGGTGCATAACTGACCAATACAGACGTGCTTGAAGCCCTCTCCGAGGCAATGCGTCTGCGGCTGGTCCCTGTAGATACGATAACAGATCACGTACGAGTCGGGGCCCTGCCTGCGTGACAGTTTATAAGCGGGAGTAACTCTTGTAACCGACACTAATGATTTTAGGAGTATTCCCATGCGATTATATACAATGGGTACTATTCGAGCTGTAGGATCACAATGTTCAGGCAATACATTAAGGCACCATGTCTCTAGGACCATGTGGTCTCCTTCTACGGTCCGCAGCGAGATTTCCACGCAAAAGGGCACACGGGTAGTTAATGCTTCGCTATTCAACACTTTCCTCGTTTTCCGCTGACACATCGGGTAAGTCGCATATGTTGAGATTGAACTAAAAACAAAAGGGTTAATTTCAGTTTAAGAACTACATAAACAATGCCTTACCCAATCGGTCCCCGACGAGTGGGGTTTGGAAGCTGTCGTCACTTTTTTCTCCCAATCGGGACTGAACAATAACCTGCGTAGATTTTAGTGCCAAAAATCTGACGAATTTGTTCAGTTCCCTGTTTTCCAAAATACTTAGTTTCATGGCCATATCGGTGAAGTTAACATGTAAACATTTTGCGTGGACTAAAACCACATTTTGTAAAATGTCACTAAGCAAAATACTGGAAAACGTAAATCGTGATACGTTATCTCTATTCTTTGTAAGACGTTAAGTAGAACGTAATCAAAACATCACTATTTTAACAACACAGGCACCGCACAATGCGACACACTAGTAAAAATTTTCAACTTCAAAAACCTACTATTGCAATACACGACCTAGACAAGAATGTCAGGAATAACGAATGAAAATCGTACGTGTGTTGTGGAACATACCAAACAGTAAGGTCGGTACGTCACTTTAAACACCACCATTACTCAGCCATTGAATAACGCTTGTATAATAAGGGCACTACAGTCGTTAATTGTTAAGACCATTTAATTTTTACCCGTCAAAATTCTTGCTGGCACCAAAAAATTATTATTTCTTTTTAAAAAAAATAAAAATCACATTATCTTTAGTGCTGCCACCTGTTAGAAATATATTTAAATAAAATAGATGTGTAAATTTTTGTTTGCTTTATGCATAGGCAACCAATCAAACATATAATAAATTTCATGATGATGAATGACAATAATTACAAATAATTTGATTTCTACCTCTACTCGATTGTGGATATTCTTATTTTATGTTATAAGTATTTCAAATTACTATTACAACCGGGAAGTTACTATAAAAAAAAGTTGAGTGATTTTGCGTTTTAAAGAAATTGATTGCCAAAGCGTGGAATTATGTTATTGGCTGCTGCTAATAGTCACCCAATAGTATTGTCGAATGAATCAGCACTGCTAACACACTGGAAGCATAACGGAAGTCCAAGAAAACACTAAGGAAAGTTCATCTGCGTCAGCGTGTTTCGCCATTTTGTAATTGTCAATTAAGAAGAAGCGTACGATTGTAGATTTTGTGAACAATTTTCCAGAGATTTTGCGAGTTTATTCAAGATTTCTCCAATATTTTTTATGTACCTAATGATATAATTAAATTATTTGGCGAAGATAACTATAACTAGTTAGCGAGTAGCGAGGTAAGTTGTAAATTTCTAAATTATAACTTCTAGAAAGTGTTCGTGGCAATGGCGTCGTGGCCAAATCCCAACGTCCACCGTTATGCATAATTTAATGAGCTTATTTTAATATTAGACTCATTTATTGTTGTTTTTTTTTCATATTAATTATGTGTAATATAATAGTTTTAGTGCTGGCAACCCAAAAAGTGTATTATTTCTGAAAATCAATATCCCTTCCAAGATATTGATCAGCTCCACGAAAATGGTTAGAACCACAACAACAATGGGGTCAATAGGAACAGATTACTAAATTATTTACGCTGCTTGTACCAGAAAATAAGTTTATCGTTCGTATTGTGTGATAAGCGTTTTTACTTTCTCCTATTGCCACTTTCGTGTTCTACATAATATTGTTTTTTGTGTTTTATGAAGTGCTGTAATAGTTCTATTATCGACATTGTAGGTATTTATCTCATTCCAGAGTTTACTCAAGGTAATGGGGAGGAAATGGTTTTGTTTTACCTTTAAACCCGTTACATTACCTATATGTGGCATACCTAATCTAAATCTAATTTTAGGTTGTGGTTATTTCTGTCCTTTATAAATTCAACAAAAATAACTGGCTTTCCATAGATATGATAATTTTACCACAGATACCTGTTATAAACACATATTTAATGAATTTAAAGTACCTACAGTATTTTTATTTATTTTCAAAAAATATGATTTGTGATTTATTAATCACAATTGTTAGTAATATTGCTAAAAGAAGAAAAGATATTCTTTACTTATTTGCATTAGTCTGCGTGTTACATGGCAAATATGCTGAACTATCAAATGCATGAGATTTTTTTGAGTTCCCTATATGTAGATGTATGTGACATATTGTTTTATAATTCTTTATTTGAAGGTGCTAGAATGGTTCTTTAATCCAACAATTTAGATCGAGAGTAATTTTGAATGAAACATCAAATGAACTAAGGCCATTTATTACACAAAAATATATGGCTAAAAATTAATTTGAGAAAAATGCGTTTGAAAGTAATTACTTAATTTTATCAAATTCATTTTAAGAGTAACAGTTCTTAGTTCTTATCCAGCACAAATAGATGGTACGAGTAATAAGGCAAGCTGGGAAAAAATCAATTGGTTTTCATAATCACCTTTTGTAGTGTTAGAGTTAACTGAAGTATTTTAATCACTGTTTTTACTATCCATTAATTTAAAGATATTTATTTAATATATTTCTTTCTAATTCTCAGTTGTATACAAATAATTGAAAATATTACAAAGAAAATTTTTTTGTCAACATTTTAATCTTGCTCCTTTTAATACTCATCTTAATGGGTCGCAACACATTTTTCCATTTTAATTTTAATCACATTACTTGGGTTGACAATACATCTTGTATATAAAAGGATAATATGTCAATCCTAAAGTATGAATTTTAAGCTGATAGCAAGTTTGTTCTGCTACTGTTAAACTGTATTACTTTTGGGTCATATCGTAATCATCGAAGATGATGACAAATTGCAGCATCGCGTCGCAGTGGATATGTAGATAACTTTATGAACAGGTTGCTAGAATTCACATCAAACCTCGTTTCTTCTGTTACATTATTAAAAAAAAAAGTTGAATGCGTATCTTGAAATTATATACCTAGCCTGTGTACAAGCTATACTTTGGATGGCCTGCCTTCTTGGCAAATAGGTCAAGTATATTTCCAAACTAGCTCCATTACCAAGAATTGCGTCGAAGCAGTTTTAAAAAAAATTTACTTATTTGTCTTTACATGTAATTGGTCTGTAGCAGCTTTTAAACCTGAACCAATGGTTGAAATATCCTTACAAGTTTATTATATTGTACATTACATTTAGCTTGGTATTTTAGTCTTTCCTACTTGGATCGCTGCATTATAGTCAACAACGAGTCATCATACTGAAGGTTGCATAAAGTCTAAAAATGTGTGCTAGAGTATTGACTTTTTTGTGCATTTCTAAATTAAAATAAAAGAATTTGAACCAAAAATGTCATAAAAAATTCAAAACTACAATTCTCACTATAATTTACCGTAAAAATCACTGTTCATGAAATGTTATTAAATCACAGCTAGTTCTACAGGTGTGGCTTTCTTGAATTTCTATATTTTTAGTTCAACTTTGGAAATTTTTCATGTCTATAATTTTTTTTTTCAAATGTCTCGGTCAGATGTATACTCTGTGAAGGTTTTGCCTTTAATATGGTTCCAAGAACTTTGAAAAGAATTTAATATTTTCGGAATTATTCTCGGTTTTTAGAAAACATCGACATTTTACATTTTTTTGGGATACATTTTCATATAATCGACATAATCAGAATCACCTTTAACTTGGGCTTACTAGACGCAGAATTTCGCAAGCTGTAATCCTGACGGAAGCAAAAAAAAAAACAATATTGAGGTACAAAAAAATATCAGAATTTAAGCAATCTTCAAAAAAGTGGGTGTATAATGCAATAACTTTCTTTGCTGGCTGTATATCGCATAATATGTCATTGAAATTCTGAAACATAATTCTGGGTTACCAAATACATTTAAAATATAGATCATGGGATTCAATAAGATGTTCTTATTAAAATGAAATGACAATTTGGAACACTTGAAGAAAACATACTTTTCTGTTAAACACTAAATGTTAAAATAATAACGTATACGGGGGTAAATCAAATATGAACCGGAATTTTCATTTTTAAATTTATTGGTATAATATACAAACGTGAAAATACATACTATTTTTCTATATAATCTGCTTTTATTATGTATTTTTCCCAACGGATTGGAAGTTTTTTAATGCCATCATCATAAAAAGAACGGCGGCGTGGTTCCAGCCAGTTGCGCATTAAAGCCTCAACACCAGCGTCATCGACGAATCGCTCACACCGCCTAGTGCTTCTTTCAGTGGCCCAAACACATGATAATCACATGGGGATAAGTCAGGACAATAGGGAGTGTGTTCCAGTGTTGTCCAATGAACTTCCTCCAACTTTTCGCATGTCAGATCAGCTGTGTGGGGGCGGGTATTGTCGTGAGGCAGAATCACGTTTCTGATATTCCAGTTCATCTGAAATGACTCCCGAAGCTTATCCCGATCTGAACTGCAATTTCAGCAACCATTATACGGCGGTCATCCTCTAGAAGGCGCCGAACAGTGGCAATAATATGACTCGAGGACAACGGACATGAGCTTCATTTTCAATTTGTGTTCGTCTTTCCAAATTTTTTATGCCCTTCACACGAAAGAAATTCCGGTTCATATTTGACTCACCCTCGTAAGTTGTATAAGTTTCTGTGTTGGGAAATAACAATTACGATTAGGATAATTACGACATAGTGAGTAAATGAACCACCATTTCAGAACACTTCTTATATTATGATTGTGTTGTCAACATTGCACTCTAGAATTATTAGTGTTAAGTATGTACAGTAGTACAGATGAAATGTGCTTATTAATGTCTGCTTTTTATTACTTACTTATTTTAAAACTATTCAAATGGATTTTTGATGTTTAAACATTTTATTATTCTGATTAATCGTACTATACGGGGTTCCCACTTCGTCAATAAACTCCAGAGAAGCTGAAAAGTCAGTAGTTCTATAGGGCAGTACCTCTTACTAATTCAGTCGCAAATCAAAAGATGTAGAGCCAAATCGCCTAAAACATTTGATTTTTATTTAACGTGTACTCATTTATTATACATACATACATCTAATCATCAGAGAATTTAATTAAGTTTGATGGGAACTCTGATATAATTACCGTTTAGCACTTACAAGGAACTTTATTTCATTTCATAGAATCATGGAATTTCATATTCAGTCACCAAGTGAATTATTAAAAAGATAGAAATTAAACCCTGGTGGGCCACATTGACCTACTTTTTTTCAGCGGTTTGAAGGAGTGTAGTAACAGGAGTATTAGCCAACATAAACAATACCGCCCCCGGTTAAGCCCCCACCATTTTTTATAACCCACCATATACAACCAATACATTTTAATAAAAATTAGTACATACAGTGCACCAAAAGTAGCTTTGCCCCTGGCCGAAATAGACAAACCCGGAAATTGTGCTTATTTCTGTTGTAGCTGCAGATGTGAACGCTTCAAGAAGTACAGTCTGTTATTGTTTGTTTGTGGGCATCTCATATATATCTCGCGTATGGTCGTTGTACCTCGTGCCACATTCGTTGTGTATAATTCTCGGACAATGCTATTCTTGGTGTACTGGACATTACATACAGTCAAGAGTCGGAGTTTATGCGTGTGTCGGCGATTTTGTACTTGAATCCATGTAATACGAGTTTTTCATTACACATCCACACAAAAAAAAAATTAAAAAATGTGAACTATATGTTTTTGGGTTTGGGTCAGTTTTATCCAAGCACGTCTAGGTTCTGCCATAACCTCAAAAACCGCCCTCAAATTTGCTATATCCGTTAAAACCTCAAACACTTTGGCTCCGAAACCTCATTATCCTTTATTCATTAACAGATTTATTTATTTATTCAGAGATTCATTAATTTATTTACAGATTTATTTATTGATAGATTTATTTATGGTGTATATTTACTTGAGAACTGTAAAATCAGTTTCATTCGGAGAGAGATTGCGTTACATGATTACAGCATCGAGTTATAGGGTTATGTCGCTATGTGGTTATGTGGCTGTGGGGTTATTGGGTTATTGTATTATAGTATAATGAGGATTAAGAGCCATAGGGTTTTGTGGTTTTACGGATATGGTGAATTTCAGAGTGTTTTTTGAGGTTATGGCCGAACTCTAACGTGCTGGGATAAAACTAACCCCGGATTCAGCTAAATAAATAACAGCCGGATAAAGCAGATTCAGCGACCTCAAAAACATACAGTACACATAGTCAGACCCCCACGTCAGAAACTTTTTTTACCGGGTTTTAGGGTTATGTGGCTATGGGGCTATTGTATTATAGGATTATGAGGTTTCGGAGCCATAAGGTTTGTGGTTTTAACGGATATAGCAAATTTGAGGGTGTTTTTTTGAGGTTATGGCCGAACCCAGACATGCTGGGATGACTCTGACTCCGGATTCGGATTCAGCGACCCCAAAAACACATAGTACACATAGTGAGACCTCCAGGTCAGAAACTTTTTTTGTGTGGCTGTGTTATTTGAGGGGAAACGTCACTTTTCCCTCTATTACCTCGGATAATTCATGGATTCACGGATGATTCATCGCTGAATTTACGGGAATTTTGTATTTATTTTGTAACGGGAAATATTTTAAGCATAAAGAAATTTGTGTAAATTATGTCTGTATATCATTTACCAGGTAGAGAGCTTTAAAATTTACCGTATTTCGTTTTTAGGGTGTTTCTTCAAATCTCCTAAGAAGGATACTCTTGTTGCTGCAATTTAATGCATACTGATTTACAGTATTCAGTTTCTTGCATTATACAGTATTTCTTTCACCAATTTCTGGCAAGAAATTGCGTACTATAAATCCAAAATATGGGGGCAAAAAGTTGCTGCGTCAAATTGCAGCAACAAATTACATGAGTGGCAATCCGTTTTCAGGGACCCAAGTGAATCTTGATTGTACCCTGCATAAGGTCTGTAGTAGTAAATTTTAAGCTTGAAAAACAAATTACGCTGATGAGGTACTTATTCATACTGGAGTGGGTTCTGGAACATTCGGCGTAGAAACACAAAACTGGACATTTGCGTGGAAAACGTCCAGTTTTTTTTTCACAAATTCATACGTGCAAAACGTTTCTCTAGAATACTCCTTGAATTTCGACTCTCAAAGTTGACTTTGTTTTTCAAATTGTTTACAGAAATTCTTGCCCAAAACTAAATAAGATTTTAAATTTGCACTCTGTGTATGAAAAAATCGTATTTTTTCTTAACAGGAAAATATATGTACATAAAATTCATTAAGCTTTGAATGTGTCTCAAATAATTCACCAAGGCTATATTTAAAAACCTCCAAAAACCATTATGTGCTCCCGTATAATTCTAAAAATACATAACTGCTTGAAAAATAAAACTAAAAAGTAGACAACCAGGAATCTACCCGGGTTCATAAAGCATGCCTCTTCACCAAAAGCTTACAAACTATGTGCCATTGAATCACGTGATTTTTTTTTATTTGTTAACAAAAAAAAATTAAATGTAGACAGCCGAGTCGGTGTAGATATGAATGCGATTTTTGTTCAATGAAAAAACGCGGAATCAAAACGGCTTCATTCATACTTCGATTGTTACTTTAAAAAAATTATTTAACTCTGTAATTTTTATTTCATCAAAAAATCACACTTTTATTAAAATTATTAATTACTTTTAAGTTATATTGACACCCCCCCCCCCTTGAAAAATTAATTTTCAAGACTTAATTAGGCTCGTTTAGCGATCTATAGTGATAAATTAAATATATTAACATTTGAAAATATAATCATCGATAATTTACTGCTAATAGATATAAGTAAATAATACGTATTTTGAAATATTAACATGATTATTAAATGTTAATTCTTATTGCTATTAAAACGAAGACCAAAAGATAATGGCAGAGCTACGTCAAAAATAAACCGACCCGTATTTTTTTTTATTTGGCTCTAGGGTCGTTCTTAACAGTACTGCAGTCGCTCGAGGGAGGGCTGTGCGAAAAAGTTTTTTTTTTTAAATATCTTCAAAACCACCTCGGTGTGACTCAAGTTTGGTATAGAAGTACAATAAATAGCCCCAAAAAATATCATGACGCCAAAATTTGATAACCCCACAGAAAACGCTAATTGCAAAATAATTGCAAATAAATAAAAATAATAATAAGTTGGCCACTGGTGGTATCTGCTATTTTTGGTCCCATATTTTTTAATCACCCTGTATAGTTTCTGTCTCTTCATGAGGTTATTACACTCAAGGTGTTATATGAGGTTTTGCCTCAAATGGTATTGTTTACGGTGGCATAAAATATTTCGTGAATTAGGCCTTTCGAGAACAGACATCCTAACCTGTTTAATGGCGTGTCCATGTCGAATTCATTGAAAATATAAATTCGAATTGAAAAATGGGGTCCCACTTCAATTCTAAAATTTCAGGTAAACGGATTAGAGCTAATATTCAAATATTTTATAACTTTCATATTTACCCTTCAACGGAACACCCTGTCGGGAAATACCTGATAACCTAATTACATTTTAATTGTGCAGCGGTTATTTTGTACCTGGTATAGTCTGGACATACTTGGAGAGGTATCTTTTTTCGAAAATCATTCAGTTGTGTCTGAGTCTTCGATTGAAAAGGTTGTACGTGGTAACTTTCACGGGCGTTAATAATTTTAATTTACGTAGTGGTTTTGTGTGCTTTCCTACTTGACTTGCACGTGCTTGACTTACACGTGAGGCAAGGAAAATCAGATGATAATTATTACGGCTTTTCATGCCCACCGCTTGTATGAGGAAGCTTCTTAAACATCGAAGGTAACATATTTCCACTCCGACAGTGGAAAATCTTTGAGCACTAATTTAGTACCTAATCATTTTAACTGAAAGAGAAAAAAAAACCACCCACGTAAAAACAAAAAGAAAATGCTTTTTTTGTATTATTTTTTTCCCTTTTTGAGTCAGCGATTCAGCAAACTATCGTAAATATTTTTCCCACAAGAAAGTACACATAACTAGAGTTGGCTGAAATGTCCCGCGGGACATAGGCGTACGCGTCATAATATAATACATGTAATACAAGAAAGTATCTAATATTAAATATAGTAATAAAAGCAATACATTCACACTTTATAACCATATATGTATGTAAAACGTGTTCTCTCAGCTTGGCGACGTAGTTTGGTTAAGGGGACCGCCTACATTAGGAGGTCAAAATCAAGCACTTTTTCGTGAATTTTTTACAAAGAAACTACACAATGGATTGTTTTGAAATTTTTACTGTTTATTATGTATATCAAAAGGTTTACAAAAAAAAATTACAATTTTTTTTTATCAAATTTCATATGTTTAAATAAAAGTTATTAATAATTGAATGCCGATGCCCTTAAAAATTCCTTCTCCACGGCGTGCAGGATAGCGTCCCATAGAATCATCTGAATCATAATATAAAAAAAATGTAAAGTTTATGAGTATAGCTTCTATTTGAACCAAAAAAAAAAAATCATGAATTTATTAAAATAAATAAAAAAAAATGTTGTTTTAAAAAACAATTGATTTTTTGTGGAAAATTTTTGTGTTTTTGTTAATAACTTTTTTTTTTGGCAATGATTTTTACTGTTTTTTTTTAGTTCAAATAGAAGGTAATTAAATAAGCTTTAATTAAAAACAAAGTCGATCCGTCCAGTAGTTTTTGAGTAATCGTGCACGCCAATTTGAAAAACGTCGTTTCGAGAAAAACGCGTTTAAAGTTTTCGCACATGAAAAATAGTCGATAATTTTTTTTTTCGTTTATTTACCTTAACTTTTTGGTCAATCTGCTATCCCTGCTCCATAAGAAAGTCCCTCCTCTTCTTCAAACAGTTAATTCCTTTGCAATTGTTTCGGTTTGATTCGTCTTGATTCGGCTTCGTTCTACCGACGCTTCGGAGCACGCCACAAATATTATATTCGACTGTTTCAGTCGAACGACAAACTTTGGGGATACTACATATACAATTTTTCAACTTTAACAAAAAAAAAAAGACATCGATTTACCCCTAATAGGCCAATGCAACGGTATGGATGCAACTCTGACGAAATCTTGATCTGACGAGTACGTCCGAAATCATCGTCAGAACAAGTTATACTACAAGCGTTTTCTGATTGTCAGTACGTTTCTGCCTCCTAGCAAGATGGACGATCTTGAGTTTTATCTTCTAGGAAGTCCATTGATTAAATTGTTAACAGCATGTTAACCCCTTATTTGCCACAAGAGATGATAAGGGAGAGTACCAAATGCTAATTCCAGATTTGTCGGATAGCCCGCAAAAGTTTTTCGATTATTTGGGAATGCGACCAACACCTATGCCCAAACACGAGACTTATCGTTTTTTCTATATCCATGGTGAAAACACCAAAACACTCACAATTGGTCGCCAGAACCGTCAAAAAGTCAAACTCGTTTGAAAATTGGAATCGTTCTGACGACGTCGTGCGTGTTCTGACGAGCCCATCGCTGCCAAAGTAAACACTCCCATTGGAAAACACGTATTTGTTTGTTCGGACGAATTCGTCAGAAGTCGAAATCGCATCCATAGTAACTGTAGCCTAACAGTTCTATCACGAACTGGAGAAGATTCGTGAAAACTTTATAACATCAGATTTTCTATAGATCTCTCCGAGAGTTGTTCGCTGTGGTGCAAATATATGTTTATATTTGAGAACGACCGTTCGATATCTACTGACGAAAAATAGTCTGAATTAAAATACTCTTTGCGCTCACATAACGGATCTGTATATGTACTATCACAAATTTGTCTTAGTTTGATAAAACCGGTGTCTTTAATACACTTTCGAACTTGTTTCTAACTGGCTCAATTATTGCTTCACCTATAGGTTGTAGCAGCGAACACTATTTGTAGTGACCGCTAATGACAACGCACTGTTCGGTATTTTTTGTACGGCGTCACACAAACCTTTATAGTTACTATGATTAATTTTCAAAGCTGTTGTAACAGACACATCTTGAAATTTGGCCTGGCTTTCCTTAACAGCTGCAACTTCGACAGAATTGTATTATAGAATAACAGATTTTATTTTCTTGAAACGTCTCGTCAATACATAACCACCGCAGTGAATCTTTTTATGCACTTCTAATCGATTTTAGTAATCACTTCGTACAATTGGTAGATAGTTACGTAATGTTGTGTGACCTGGTAACGGCATCTCTGGAACGTGTTTGATCCAAAATTCAGGAAATTGTTGTTTATCGACTACATTCTAGGGGTACATCACAGGTACTAAGCATTAAAAGTAAGTCGAACATAAACTTAGTTTTCAAAGGCATACCAGCGTTTTTATTTTCATGTTTCACACTATTTGTGTGACGGCTACAGTCGCGTTTGTTCCTACACAGCAGATTTTCCTTACAGACTAATACACAGTATGGTCGCGCCGTCATAAAATAAATTTTCAAAATTCGCCAATGAATGTATTCATTTTATCAGCAAATGGTAGTTTTTTAGGCATTTGCACGTGCGACATTTTATTATTAAGAAAATGTAATTCCGACGCCGACGACAGAAACACCTCGAATATAATGCTAGAGTCTGCCAGACGGTCAAAAGAGCAGGCCAGAAAACATATGCTAACACACTTATGTTAGGATTTCCTAACTGTGCATTAGGATTTCCTAACATACATTTATCTATGTACAATAGATTTTTCGTATTTTTTGTGGATATTGTATAAAAAAATTTAGATTTTTGTGTTTTTCTTTCGTGTGAAAGAAAAATGACACGACACAAAAAGTTACCGGCTACTTTATACATAAAATGCCTTCGTTCAAGAATGTAATATTTTAAACGTATTTTTCTTTATCGTTTTATCAGTTCTTTTGTCTCGTAGAAATATATTTCCCTTTGTGTATGGAAGTTGGAAATAACAAAAAATACTGATGATTGATTGTGTGATTATTATTGGTAAAAATCCTAACATAGTATAAAACAAAGTCGCTTCCCACTGTCTGTCTGTCCCTATGTATGCTTAGATCTTTAAAACTACGCAACGGATTTTGATGCTTTTTTTTGATAGATAGTGATTCAAGAGGAAGGTTTATATGTATAATACATGCATAATATTGTAGAGAAACATTGATAATTTTAGAGGTTTCTAATGTGATGTCGTAAATAAACACATTTTTTTGCGCTTACATTACAAACACTGGCTGAACCCTACGAGATAGATCAAAATAATGTACTACAGTATTGTACACCTTAAAAAGGTCTACCAAAAAGTCCGCGTGCACCCATGCGAAGACGGGGCGGGTTGCTAGTAGATAATAATTATTACGAGTATACGAATGTATGCAAACGAATATAGCGTGGAAACTACTTATGGAATAAATTCAACAAATGTAAAACTTAATATTTCACAAAAACACTGATAAAGGTGGACAAATGATTGATGTGGCACTTAATTTCAATTATTTGACGTCACTATTTTTGATACCCATTTTTTTTTTGGAATGGTATATTTTGGACAGTATTTTAGGTCTTTTCGAGAAAACCACACTTAATGTAGTTATCTTCAACGGTTCTTGAGATATTATGATTATTTGGTAAAACAAGGATAAAATTAACACAAATTATAATAATTGTAAAATGAACTTTGTTCATTGTCGTAACAACTATTGTTCATCAACCTGTTAACACACTGCCAACCTATGACGGGATTGCTTTATAACATGGTTTAAAATATCAGGTGTTATTATTCTCATTTCTATTGTAATTCGTTCTTTTAAATCATCTAAATTCTAAATCATGGTTCGTTTTAAAAACATTATTTTTTAAATAACTCGTTAAGTAGAAAAAACCCGTTGGGGTTATACCCAAGATCACACTTTGGAAACATTTTTTGTTTTTGTTTTTGTTTTTTTTCAACGAAATAGGTAGAATATTCAAAATCTGCAACTATTTAATATGATGATGTTAAATGTGGATTTTTTTGAAAAATTCTAAAAATACTCACCGTTCTCGAGTTATTCGAAAAATATCTTCACATTTGATATTCTTATTGAAAAATAATGTTCTTACTTCTGATTGGATTAATCCCTGTGATGAATTGTTCATCCGCATCCGCAATATCTGTCATTTTCTAAAATCGTAGCTGATATAGGACATCCATTGTCGCTGTAATTAGGTTTTTATACTCATCATGGTGACTTGGAAAAAGTACTACATACCCGGCTGCTTACGAGACATTTTTATCAACTTGGCGCTGTAAATAAGTCTCATGATACATAACTGAATAAAAGATATCGAAATGTATACATACATGAGTGCAGAAACTGTATACACTTTTTGTAAATGTCCCGAAATTCCAATTTTTCAAATATTTACCTCATAGCTTTTTTTAACCATCCATCCACCAATCTGGAGATCCTAAAGAAATCATACAAGTCATATTATGATTTCTAAATCAACAATGAGACTCGTTCGAAGCATAACGAAGAGCAGTAAATCAGGGAATTTGGTTTTCGGAGAATTGAGTCGCCTACCTCATCAAAGTTAAAAATCATGTGAAGATAAATAACGATTAGATATAAAAAAAGTAAATAATGAGATTCGTAATAGAAACACTGTATGTTACAATGTTTGACTCGTATGTCAATAACCTCACCAACTGACACTTAGTGGTAGTCTTCAAAATATAAATTTCTGAGATATTACGAAGTCCTCGATATCGTATTTTTTGAAGTTTTATTTTTTAATATGGAGAATTTCAGTTTGTAATTTTTTGTTCTAACATTAGTTAATATACATACTATCAACACTTGTTTGTATCTTATTAAATATATTTCAAAACATAAGCATGACCTTCTTCCCTATATAACCACAAATGTACGGAATAACCGACAGAATGCAGCATGGGCAACAGTCTCAAAAAAAAATTGTAATTTCACCTCGGCCAACCAAGCGGTTAATTCAACTTCATGGAAAAATAATACACATCTTAGCTGCTCTACATAACGCCATAAGGGATTTAAACAAATCAGACAACGTTTTATTGACATCCTGTATGAACTCAACTAATACCAAACGGTTATTTTAAATTTTATATGAACATGCAATTCATAAATTTTGACCTCTAACATGAGCTATAAACTACATACATATATGTATGTATACATTCATATTAGGCGACATAAAAAATAGAACACTCGGAAAAATATTTTTTTTGTTATAATTTTTAGTATATAGAGATAGGCAATGAAAAGACATAGCACTTCAAAATGTGAATACCTAGTTTTAATAAATATATTAAACTATCCATTCACTTGTCATGGCATCGAACTGAGAAGGTGATCAATTGCGTCTTGTGGTATCTCAGCAAGCTACTTGTACCTCATGGTGAAGAGCTGTGAATGATGGGGAAAATGGGTCAGTCGTGTCTCCATGATAAACCCATATATGTTCGATGAACGAAATATCTGGAGATCTGGGTAGCCACGGTAAAAGAGCAACATGAGCGCTTCGAAAATAGGCTAAAAACAGTAGTGACACGTGGGCAAACGTTATCTTATGGGGTTGGGACTATCTGAAGATACGGAAGGAGATGAGGTTCCATGATTTCTTGAACTAACGAATATTACCTACTACGAAAGGTGACCTACTATATGCTATATATGGCCCTCTCAAATCATAACTCCTGCAGCTGTAGGAGTTATGATTTGAGGAGTAAAGTAGAAATAGCAAAATGCCATGCATCAGTCCATTCGACGATGGATGAATTCTTGACACCATTGTAAACATTGACGTCGGTGGTGAACTGTAAGGGGTAGCACCATATAGAGGTGGTGGAAAAAGGTGGCATTTCTCGTTGAGGTCCTGTACCTGTATGGCAGATACAGTCCTGCAGTACAGCCCTCTCAGCAATACCCCAAACTGACATTCCTGTCTCCCATAACCCGACTATTCTATCCCTATTAAACTCGACAAGTTGTCTAAAATTTGCGTAGTCTACGTAATCTAGGCATTGAAAATATCAAACTAACTTTATCTTGGTTTGACATCGTTTTTTTCGTCACATTGCATAAAAACTACTATGCTAACAGCGTTGAAAAATATATCGTTGATCAGCGTTGATCATTTTATATTCTTACGTTTGGCAATGTGTACGTAAAATTATTTTTACTGGGTATTCTGTTTTCTACGTCACACTCAAGCAAATATATTTGCTACATATATGTCATATATGTAACTATGGTATATTTGCTACAAGCATACAATGCTTACAGCTTGAAATCAAACTTAAAATAGATGGTCTACCAAAAATAAGTAGGATGCCTTAACACAAAAGAAGTACAAATTTTTGGTTTTACATAACTTTGACTACGCATCGTCTTTTTCAAATTTCTCAGAATGCAACCGCGTACAGAATAATTTTAGTAAAGTAATAACATATTTTACCGAATTCGAACAGTTTGCCATGCTTTAATCAGTAGCCAACAGACGTAAAATTCATATAATGTCGCACAAGAAGTACTTTCATCAAGAACTCCATGTTTTTATACTCGTGAGGGATTAAACAGGTAGACATCACGTAAGTCACAATCTCGCTGGGAGAAGATACATTATCAAATACACGTTTGAATTGGTCAACACATTAAATCAGCTGCTTTATATCCCGTTGAGCACTTAAGGATACACTAGAAGATGTTATCTATATCTCGAATCCTAATGTGAGGAAAACTCTCACATCACAGTACTGAAAGAGATCTGAAAAACCGATGATGAAGAAGGTTAACTATATGCAATGTACAAAAATCTCGAGTACCCTCTGCTAATATAGTTACAGGAGAAATAAAATGCTTTGCTTTCATATCATGTGGATATTGAACTAACTAATGATTGAATGTATGATCATGAGTAATTCGAAGCAAATTACAATGCCATCGATCATATACTGTAGCATTCAAGTGTGCTCTTGTGAATGTTCAAGCATAGCCTTCTGTTCAAACTTGTCAATGATGGGACTCGACTGACATCTTCAAAAATCTACCTACGAGTAATTCTACTTGGTAAACTCGCCAATGTTATCTTCTAGATTCGGCTCTATTAGCTGCTTACAAACGTTTAGTGAACAGTTGTTTGAGTGGACTTGCACATACAACTACTACACCTAGCGTTACGTGCCTAACCTTCCAGAAATCTAAAGGAAAAGTTATCTGAAACGACGAGCTTTTTTTAGTCGCATTTGTAACATTTTCTTTGTTTAGGGTTCATTTTTATGAAAAGTAACTTGCACTTAATGCGTACGTCCCCTATTAGTTTATAATAGGTTATATATATTAGCAAGCATTAACGAAAATATTTTCACTTATAAACATATACAGCAGACGTTACGGTAGTACGGACTTGAGGACCTGGATATTTTACGTATAAAAAAAAAACTGGACATTTTCCGTGAAACACCGAATTACTTCGTACGTCGAAATAGTTCGGTGTTTCGTGGAAACAGTTCCAGTTTTTTGTTTCTACGCCGAAGGTTTCAGTACTCACTCCAGGAACATTACGTATAACGCATGGGTTTTATACTGATATCAAAATGCAGTATTTAACTTTCACTTATTGTATACGTAGTACCGTAACTTCTGCTGTATATTCAATATATGTATATCGATGGTTAAATTGCAAAGCCTCGTAAGTCATTTTAAGTTAATTTTATAGGAGAAAGGAAAAACGATTTATATTTTTTCTGTGCCAAACTAACCAAATCAAAACTAGTAAGTCAGTAAAGATTTATATGTACCTCAGTGAACTTGAAGATGACAGAAAAACATGTCAGTCTTTAGTATAGGATTCTACTTGGAGGATATGAACTTGATAGTTTTGTGAGCTTTAAACAGATTATGAGCTGAATTAGTCCTTTTAAATAGGTAGCTATGAGTTTATGTACTTTAATGAAAAATTGATAATAAACTAATGGTGTCAAACGCTGTATGGCCAAAAAAATGACTTATGAGGTTTGGTACTTTAACCATCGTTGTGCTATACAAACCCAATTTAAATCAATTTAATTATAGTGATGACTGCATTAGGTCATTTGGTTATTGCATATACTACAGTTCTAACCATTTGCCTATAGCTAAGTTATTTTGTGCAACCGTGAAATGATTTTGGTTCCTATTTGTCACATGGAAATAGTAAGTACCTGCTACAAATCATTTATGGCACATACAACGTCGGCTCTGTTCCCATAGGTCACAAGTTTGTGATTACGTCACGGCAAGACAGCGACATCCTTTCAATCCCAGGACAATACAGCTGCACAAATAGTGATGTAAAATGCTCGAGCATGTATTTTTGGGGAACGTTCTCAGAGCACGAAGAAGCATAAATGAGAATAAACGAGCATTAACAAAAAAATCCTGAGAATATATATTTTGGGTTAAAAAAATGAAGGTAAAAATACCTTCTAAATATATTCTGAAATTGCTCAAAGTTCTGAAAATTCTCATATTTCTCAAAATTCTCGCAATTTGAACACCAGTATTATTAAATATTAAAAATCAATATGTATAGATAAATACTGAGACGCAAATAAAAAATTCTTTAGAAGAATTGGTGCTAGAAATAAAATATTTTAGTGTTGGTTCACGGTTTTTATTCAAAAAATAAATAATATACATTATTAAAAAAACAAACATAATATTAACCATAAATTGCTTTGTGCAGCACAAAGCAATTTTTGGTTAACATTCCAACCTAGACACTTTATAATTACGTCGTTTAATATCTTACTGTTTATCTCGTACAGCAAACTCCAAAAAGTATGAGCATTGACTGATTCATCTAGTGAAGAAGCAGTCTTTGTATGTGTGTAATTCAGCATTTTACTGATAGCGGTTAAAAAAAAACTAGATATCATACGGGTAGAAGGTTCTAAATTCTGCATCCCTGTATAGAAGTTTTCTAAGACTATCAGGATAACTCGGCAACTATTAGGCCGCGACATTATTAGGTTATGTATATTATAGCATATCGACTCTATATATTGTTGACAATGTGATGTGCAAACAGGTAGGTATTACCAACTGAGACAGTACTTTAGAGTTTAATACATCTTTTTTTTTTTGTCGAGTTGAAGGTAAGGCAATTAGGTAAATAAAAATATCTTGACTGTATTAAAATTTGTATATAAAAAAAAAACTACATAGCCGTGCTAGAAAGATGTTGGATAATAGAGAAATATAGAAGACTGAATTTAACAAAGATGAAAATGAAGATTCAAAGGCCTAAGGTATACTTGGATTCCGATTTTTTTATATATATGTGCAATATAAAGGCTATATCAAGAGACTGTAACTATCAAGTGTTAATTTTACACAAATAAAGTAGATAATGTTTTTATTTGGTTTTATTTTACGTCTTTAGTTAGTCAAAACAGTGATAGAGGCAGAAAGAACAAATAGATCTTAATATTTCTGCAATTTAAAATAAAGCGATTGCCGTCATGATCTACTTTTTCTATTTAATACATATAATGACCAAATGCTCCAAGAAAAGGTGGTAGCTGCCCTATTTTCTGAGGTTGTAACTAACCGATATCTCATTTTGAGGAAAAACAATCGACTACATTTTTGGCTAGTTGTTGAACTACATCGTTTTTTGTCAAGTCAAACAAACTGCGTTCCAATCCAACATATTCATCACTTATTATTCAGAATAATAAATTGCACAGAACCCCGGGTCCAAACCACTTATTCTGTACGTACTTTGGGTCGCTGAATCCGAATCCGGGGTTAGTTTTAGTGGGTTTGTTCGTTATCTCTGTCAAAATGAAAAAAAAAAAAAACGCCAAAATTGCACTATCATGAAGGCAAACAGAATTATCGCATCGTTCAAAATTAATTTAATGTCTTTTTCGTCGTCGAATCCTAATTAAGAGTTATTTTGAACCATAGAAAGGATATTTTTTCATGAAAGTGCGAAAAAAAAAGTGGCAAAAATCGCAAAAGTTATGCTTTTTGTGGAAAAAGCCTGAGAGTCGAAACTTTCTTGACCAATAGTTGATCATAAATCCTCTTTTTTTTTTTTTTTGTTTCCAAATTCGAATTCAGCATCGTTTCCAGCCATGGTACGCATATTGTTTACGCACACACAACGCAAAAGTAGATGCAAAGCAGTGAAAAAAAAACACTAAAATGTGGCTTTTTGTAAGAATAGCCAGGGAATAAGATTTTTTTAAATGAAATAACTCATTTTATATGTTTCTTGGACTGTTCAGTTTCTTATGATGGTTGACTATTGCTGGATGTTAAAAAGAGAATGTAAGCGCAAGGGAATAAACGTCTGTCATTGCATAGATCCTAATATTGAAGAGAAAAGAACTCGTTCAAAAAACCCAGATTTAGACCGAACAATCGAAAAAACATATAAAATGAGGTATTTCAGTAAAAAATTCCTATTCCCACGCTGCTCTTACAAAAAGCCAAATTTTAACCTTTCTCTTCACTGTTTTGCGTCTTTTTTTGTATTTTTTTTTTTCGCATTCTCATAAAATAATGTGCGTACCATGGCTGAATTCGAATTTGCCAACCCAAAAAACAAATAATGAGTTATTGATGTCAAAAAAATTCCGACTGCCTAGTTTTTTTCCACAAAAAAAACACTTGCTGTTTTGTCCACTTTTCTGCATTTTCTCTCACTTTTTTGAAAAAAATATACTTCGTCTGGGTACTGGTATAAATACCTCTTAATTCGAATTCGATGACCAAAAATGACGGTACAACTTTGGCGTTTTTTTTTTTGCATTTTGACAGAGATAACTAGCCATCAAAGCTTACCCCGGATTCAGATTTAGCGACCAAAAATACGTGTAGAATTAGGGATTTGGACCCGGAGTTTGAAATTTTTTATTTTGTGTGCCCGTGTTATTTTCTTGTAATAAAGAATATATAGTTTTGATAGGAGACAAGTGAAATGTGGATTCTTGATTAAGTAGAGTAAATAAAAAAAAGAAAAAATAGATCGTAATTTAATTGTATTTATATTTTATGCTACGATTGGCAGGTATGTATGTTGGAGAGGATTTTGCTTGCTTTTTTAATCTGGTATCTGTTCAGTCGTTCGTTTTCAAAGTATACATAGCGTGTTTGATTAACTAGAAGATGTTTGTTAGAGAAAAATACAAAATGTACATATGGTGTTAGTTCCCTATGCAACCTTAAGGTTTTGACATAATATGTACATTAAGCGAGAATTTTCCCTTTTTATTCGCCATCAGAAATCACAGATCCGGATTTCGATCGTATTAGAGCGTCGGTGCGATATACATATCTGCTGGTGTGTCCCATAATACTGGACTCTGGTACTGGGCCCTTCGCACTGATGAGATGTAATAAGATTGAAATGCGGATTGGTAATTTCTGATGACGAAGAGTTCTCGTTTGATAGGCTTTTAATTGATCTACCGTGAGCGTATGCTCGGGAAAGACGACTGGTTGAAGGGACCAACTTATATATGTACTCGTAATTATCAAAGCCTTAATGTCTATAAATATTGCCATGTCTACCTTGCGTCAGACAGCTGAGTTAGGAACGACAAATATGGACACCATGTTACATAGAAACTGTTTTTATGAATTTTGATTGATCTGGAAAGGTTAAAAAAAATAATATAATTCAATATAGTTCAATAATATTTTTCATCGCCGGTCTCTGACGAAGGAAGATTGAGAAGTACCTAATGATAAGGTAAGAGCCTCATATGTTACCGACGTCTTTGACCGGAGGAGCTGAACGAGACAATTTCATGTACATGTATTCTAAAATTCAGAAAGTATAAGAAGTTACTGAAAATGTTGTGTAACTCTTAGATATGCCACTCCATCTATATCTAGCCCCTATCCTATTTTTAAATTAATTAAGCCATGTAATTTTAACTGAAATATACGCAAAAAATGTTTCATACAACTCGTCAAAACATACCTTCTGTAGTGCACACATTGCAATAAACCTTTCAGGAAAATATAAAACTGTCGAACAGTTCAGCTTTTGTCAATTTTGATTTCGGTATACCACAGGGTAACATTTTAAACCCTTAATTGTTGTTTGTTGCCAAATAACTTTTTGTATTAAAGAATGGCTTTACTTTGGAGAATTGAAGCTTAAGTTGGAACATCTGCAAAGACTGTCACATGTACACGATCTTATTTTGGATAAAGTTAAAACAAAAGGCATATCCTTTATATAGAATATACGATTATATCTCGATTTTCAAATAACTCACTAATACTCAAACCTTTTAAATAAAGTATTTTAAAACTAAGCTTTAAGGTACTACATGTACATGCATTTCCTACAATTATTCTAATGATCTGCCTGGTTTTAAAACACAGCTGAATATTAAAAGTAAGTTGAGAAAGTGGAAGACTTCTGGATGTGTCTTGAATTAACGCTAGACACTGTCTTAGAGAAAGGTCAAGGTCGTTTGATATTTTGTGACCCGTTTCTGTCTAAAACCCAACGTATTGGAAGCTAGGTGAAACACTACTCATTGTTCTAAAACCTAAAACAAATTATGATCGTCTTAGAGCGCCTAACTGTTCGTGCAAAAATGATAGTAAGTAGTAAATGTTCTATATAAGGCAAGAGTCAAATAGAGGGAGAACGAAAGGAATATGAGTAATAACTAGGGTTTGGAATGTTTGCCCTCTCGCACCGGATGGCGTACTACTGCGCATACGCGAGTCCTGGCGCCTTGGCAAGATCGGTCAGTGACGTACGTATGCAGGGACAAGAAATACACGCGTATATAAGTTACGAGGCGCTTAACAAACACGGTTTATACTTTCATTATCATATAATTTTATAGTGCCAAGCCCTGCCTTGTAGCACATATTTCCGAACCCTAATAATGACACTACATACTCAATATTTATCCGTAATGTTTACGCGTTATCTTGGAAAATAGTTAGGTATATCCAGGCTTCGGCCTTTAGTGGTTTTAACCTTTAACAGCTTTTATGAATGGATTGTTTCATTCATAGTTACCAAGAGGCGCGTACGCAGTTGGTCCTAGTACTGAATAGTTTCTGTTCATGAGATATTTGCACTGTTATGATAGACAAAGACCAACTATTGTCCGTGAAGTACAGTGTGCCTTTTTTTGTCAGATAATTATTACTTAAACGAAAATTGCACTATATTCAAATATATTAAGGTTTTTGAACACAAACGAGTTATTTTAACCAGGTATACCAAATATATTAAAAAATTGTCACTAATAAAAAATAAGGTTTACATCCGATGAACAGATATTCATATTTTACTTGACAGCCGTTTAAGGTTAAAACCACTAAAGGACGAATCCTGGGTATATCATTTGCCTGATACGTTTACTGATAAACATGTATCCAATTACGTTGATATTAACCTATAGATATGTACGGATGAGTTCATGAGAATTCCCACCCCCATATGTCCGTTATTTTTAGAGAAATGCGATTTTTTTTTGCAGAGGTAGTTATTTTTTTCTGAAATTTCGGAATACACTGTCAAAAAACTGTGGAAACAAAAAATGTAGCAGCTGTTTATTGTTTTAACGGAACACCCTGTATTTTTTATTTGTTAAATTCCCGATCTTCTGATGACAACGATATACATAACACGTCATGCTTTGTTCCACAGGTTTTTGAAATATTATAAATAATATACTCGGGAGTATGAGATAATTTATAGTAAGTTGTAGATAGTTAATCTTTGTTTTCAAAAATAAACACAAAAATTGTCTTGTTTCCTATGTTGCCTATGTCTGAAACATTTTAAGGGCTATTAATATGTTTTGCTTGTTTTTAATTTATTAACATGGTAGTAATATATTTTGTTATTATTTGAGGTAAAATACCTTAAATATTATTTATTTAGGTAGCTACAAAAGAAAATATTGAAAAAAAAAATGTCACTTTTGGGCACATCTTTTAACCTGTCATTTTATATTATTATCTTTGATAAAATATATATTTCGCAAAATTGACGATATTCATTTGGTTTTAATAAAATATTGACAAAAACATGTTAAAGAAATAATTATTAGCCTTTAAAACGTTTGTGTTCACTGATAAAGGCAAGACATTCAGTAATTCTTGTATATTTTTGAGAACAAAGAGGAACCATCCATATATAATCATGTTGTCGAGTATTATTTCGAGTACCTTCATACATACCTAATATATGAAAAACGCGTGAAAGAAAGTGCGACATTATGTTGAACAAATAGAGCTGTAATCAGAAGTTCTAAACTTTCGACAAATACCAAAAATACTGGGTGTTTCATTTAAAAAAAAAAGTTATATTAAGTAAACAGCTGGTACATTTCCCTTCAGTTGTTTTTCTAAAATTTCAGAAAAAAAATTGCCTTGTAAAAGAGTTTTATATACTTACTGTTAAAGTAGTTACTCGGCTAGTTTATAAAAGTAGCTGGATAATATATGAAACTAACCAAGCACTGGCTATTTCAGCAGAATATTGTTTTTTCGAAAATAGCTGTGTCCTTGGTTAGTTTGTGTACCTATCATCCAGCTGTAAAGCAGTATGTAAACTAACCCAGAAGGATAGCTGAAGTACAAACCTAAGAAAAAGTGTATAAAATAACTCTTGATTAGTTTATAAACTATCCTTAGGATTTGGACAAAGCAAACTTAATATATGTAGCTATCGAATAAAACATAGAGGCGCCCAATAAAAAATATGTTGTTTTTATATAACATAGGGATCTGTAACCAACAGAAATACTAGTTACTTCATAAATTAGCCATTTAAACTGTTAATAAGTGTTACTAGCTACATATATAAAGTTTAGGCCTACGGATAGTTTGCTAAACTAGCCAAAAAAAATGTTATTGGGTATACTTTCTCTCAGGTTTGTGCCTCAACCACATTATTGGTTAGTTTACATACCAGGTGGATATAATGGGTTTGTTTTTGCAGCACTTTCTGATGGTTTGCAAACTATCAGAAGCAGTCGCCCAGTAAAATATTACGTCCTAAACTCGATACGACTTGTCGATACTGGACTGGACGACTGCTGCTGATAGTTTGCAAACCATCAGAAAGTGCTTCACAAACAAACATTATACATATAAACTAACCAAGACATGCAGCTATTTTAGTAAACGCACAATATTCTGCTAAATAATCTGTCGTTTGGATATCTTTGTTATAATAATATTTCTTTCTTTGATGCATTTACCTAATAAACCACCCAGTCGCCATTATTATTTAATATTGCCTGACAACGTTGAGGCATACTTTCCACAAAATGTTTCGCATATTCCTTAGGAAATGACCGCCATATCTTACGTACTTGTGATATGGCTGGGTCAGTGATAGTACACGTGTTCCACGAAGCTGTTGCTTCATTTAAGTCTCACACATTTTCAATTAGGTTGGCATCTGGTGATTGCGAAGGCCAGGCTAATGTGTTGATGCTATGTTCAGCTTTCCACTGCACGCAAACTCTACTACGATGTTTGGGATCATTTTCTTCTTGTAGGATCCAGTCGTCATTGTTTCTACAAAACTACTTCTTTGTTGACGTTAAAAGGCCCGTCTGGTACAATCGTTTCATTCTTTCAACTTTAAGATTTCAGGTAAATACAATGTTCCAAATCTTCGCGTGGACTAACCGGATGTTTAACTGATCGCTGCAGAAGTGGCTGACAACGCATTAGCCGGATCTTCTTTATGGGAGTTCACATTTTTAACTTCAGTATATCGCGTTACCTACTTCATAACAAAGGATACCGAGCGTATTATAAGGAGCCATCCAAAACAAGTCATCAAATCTAACTATGAACAAGAGAGATGGAAATAGCAGTCATGTCGAAGCCCGAAAAGAAATTTTGTTGTTGTCCAACTTTTGACGAGTGACTGTCACAATTGAGGAGCTTGCTGCAAAAATGATGCAGCTCCATTTTCAGCGCGTGACGAGGTTAGCTGCTTATAATTTCGATAAAAATATTAGACGTTATTTAACGCAAATTCGACGAAGCTCAGCATATGTCTGAGATGTGTGGAAATAAGTGGAATTTGCGTTAAATAACGCCTAATATTTTTATCGAAATTATAAGCAGCTAACCTCATCACGCGTTGAAAATGGAGCTGCATTGTTGTTGCAGCAGGCTCCTCAATTGTAAAACAGTTAATGGCTCTCGCATAAGATGGCAGCCTTGACAATTAAACAAGGTTATAAATTTAAGATAGAATAGAAATTCGTCTTCTTTTGCTCCGGCAACTTTGATAACATTTTTTTTTTTATGGTTTGTTATAGCTACCAGCGGCTGCGGCGCTTATTTTAGGTCCTTTCGGGTGTATAAACAGCAAAACTGCCTCGAAGCGCGATGCGTAAACTACACACCTTGAAAACACGCTGCTATTCCGAACGGATTACTAATTATGCTCTGACAAAACAATTTACCTGCCTCTTGTGTCGTTCGATTGACGCTGTGATTCACCCTCTATCGTACAGACTAGAGAACCTATTGGCGATACGTTTTTATGTGACAGACTGTACACATTATTGGTAACACTACATTCACACTTGAAACACTTTTCCACTTAACACCGAAACACTTTTTCGGTGTTAACTGGACTCAACGCACGAGTTTCACCAACCATGATCGTCAGGAGATGACTAAACTAGCTAAAATAGTTTTAATCATCTCTTGATGATGCCAAAATGTTTAGCGAAATGCGCACGTTGAGTGGAAAAAAGTGTTTCGGTGTTGAAAAAAAGTGGAAAAGTGTTCAAGTTGTTTCTACGCCGAAAGTTCCAATTCTGCTCCTGTGATAACATTATTAGCAAGGAATCATTTGATCAAATACACATATATTTTCTGCTATTGCAATTAAAATTTTATTTAGCTTAGGAAGTTATAGGTGAGAAACATTGCGGTTTTAACCAAAGGGATTGTATTTCAATAAATCTTCTTTTATTTCTTGAAATAATGGAACTGCGGTACAGTAACTGTTCATTCCTTTAACTGCTGTTTACTCCCAATGACTGGCCATCTCGATTGATAAAATTCTCGAGCCCCATACATTTTCTATTGGATTCATATCTGGACTGCATGCCGGCTAATACATATTCAGAAAGCCAGGTTTTGGCGGACAATACAGCATGAATGCTCGCATTGTTTGCTGAAAGATGACATTTTCCACTTCCTATAATAAAAGGTTATCGATCGATTTCTAACAAATTTTGATAGCGAGTAACATTCTACCGACGATATATGTACTTCAATGGAAACAATGTTAGACTTAAACCCTTTTTTTAATGGCTACTCAAACCATAAAAAAACTACCACCTTGACGCCATTTCGAAATGAATCCCCCGTTGCGCAAATCGTGCCAGTAGGTAATATGTAATTCCATCTGGCTCGATCGATATACAGACAATGTTTCTAGAAAAAAAAATCTATTCACAAATTGAAAAAACTTACATTGCGTCACTTACGAAAAATAATACGAAGCACTCGTAGTATTTTGAATCGAAATCTCGCACAAATAGTGTCAAATATATTTTCAACCGATTAAAAACACCTGAGGTATATCTACGGACACCCGTACAAAATATAAGTTTGCCCTGTGCCCAAGCTACGTGCCACTTCGATCGGCCGAATGTTCCACCTGATATACATACATGCAAAATGCTAAAAGCGAGGAACCAATTGCCATGGAATTTCTCTAAAGTGGGCGTAGCCGAATATTACGTCACAGAAGCCACTATCCAATGAGGTTATCGTTAATCTTAACGACGCCTACTCACCATTTTATTATCTATTAACTTCAACGGACGTAATCTGTGTATGCCCCGGTAGTGTCCAGAAGGTTACAGTTCTCTTATCTTCGTAACAGAATGTGAGAACCATACTATATGTTTTCAGAGGGTAATTCAATGTAGATGGCTATTATTTGTATTAAAAAAAAATATGTGTCCACAGAATATTTCGGAAATGGTTTGCATAATGTCATTGCAATTGCTTAACCACCAAGCAGAGGAAAAACATTTTTTTTATATTTCCGTAATTGTAATTCTATTAAAGCTGTTAAAATTTTAATGTTTACATGCAAGCTGCATGTCCTTTGATCTTAGCAGATTGTAAAAACAGACTGTAATAACAATACTTCAAAAACCTCAAATGAAACTTTCAAAAAAAGATCCGAAAAACTTCTACCTTACCAGAAAATATTGGAAACTGAACTGGCAAAATATTTGCAAATTAATTTTTTCTTAATTGCCAATTCTGATCAAATTATGGAAATTTAAATTTTTATTTTATACCACCATTTCGTGATATTTTATAATTATTCCAAAATTTTCTGGGCTTGTGAATTAGACCTAAGTAAATATAGAAAACTCTAAAGGGTAAAAAAAAACTAATTAAAAAAAAACAATCAAAAACCGACTGTCAGAAAATCAAAACATATAGACATCCGAAAAAAAAACGTCATCAAAGTTGGCCGAGAAAAAAAAGACGTATTTCTATTCTTAATCGAATTTATAACCTTATTTATTTGTCAAAAGACTGTCACATCATATGACAGTCATTGTTTATTTTACAAATTGTGACAGTCACTTGTCAAATGTTTGACATAACCGAAAAGCTTAGACATGACCGCTATTTCCATCTCTCTCGTTCATAGCCAGAGTTGATGAGGTTTTTTTTTGGATGTCTATATTTGAAACGGACTGTAAAATATGTAGTATATGAAATATGATTTTCACAGTTAAGTGAATATAAGTATAAGAACTTATAACTTAAATCATTTATATACCTACAATTTAAGAATTGTCCAAGAATTTAAAATCATTTTCTTCAAAGATTTCAAACGCAGCATTATGAAAATCTTAGTTCATAAAATGCTCATATTTTGGAACAAAATAAAATTAATGTAAGACGCAACAACATACTATACAAATCGTAAGATAAAAAAATCAAAGTATGCCGTGGACTCGATCCCGCATATCTTGAATTATTACTCTTAGAACTGTCAAGTTCTGAAGTTTTTATTATTATGAAATTTATAGTGTGTGAGAAAAACCTGTCCAGCAAAACGACATAAAATATTGTAAAAAAAGGAATTGCTGACTTAGAACTAGAATTGCTGTTTTATTACTAATAGCTTTTCCAATCGACTTCACTATCAACATTCGTCTAGAATTTCCAAGGCATATTTTCACTATTCTTATATCGTACTTTTGAGGTAAAGGTCCCCAAATCAATTAATTGGTCAAACAAGTTTCTTCACCACCAAATCTTCTTTCTTAGAATTTTTAACTTCAACTTCAGCGTCTAGTGACTGTGACGGCAAGTCCAATCATTCTATATTATCTTTTTTCTGTTTCTATCAAATATATAATTGACGTCAGTGTTTAGGATTTTCGGTTCAATTGGGTTTTTTTCATACAGTGCTTTTTAGGCGAAGTGCATTGTGTCTTATCACCGCTTGGAATTGTGCATCTGGCGATTTCTACGTGAAAGTTCTGCTGGACACCTTATCAAAGAGACTGTACTTATGGCCTTCGGCTCGGACCTAAAATTTTTCGCTCACGTGGAATATGGGCCATTCTATAACTTTTAGAATAAACTATTCTTAAACTACTTAACTCAAAAATATTGATTATTTATGTATCAAATAACTTGAGCACAACGCAAACTCTAAAACAGACTTCAATACATACGACGTGTGGCTATTAAATAACCGAACTGATGCTGCTACCAGCGCACTGCGAGCGTGTCACGAAAAGTTTGAACAGAACTGTGTCTGTTGATACTTTACCCACCCTGAGCTCGTTGGACAAGCCAATGGGTCGCTCAGTTTGACTGTAGCAGTCGTTTGAATTAGTCTACGCACCAGTGACGCGTCGGAAAAATGTTAAGTGTTCAGATGGAGCAACGGGTTAATCTCAAGTTACTTACTTAAACTGGGGAAAACTTTTAAAGAAGCTTATGCAATTTAAAAGAAGTGTACGGGAATTAATGTTTATCCCGCATACAAGTTTTTGAATGATTTAAACGATTTAAAGACGGACGTGAAACGACCGAAGACGATCCGCGCCTCGGACGGCCCTCGGTGTCAAAAATGGACAAAAACATTGAAAAAAGTGGTTATTTAGGCTTGTTAGACACGGTGACACTGAAAGGGACAAGCGGTTAAAGCAAAAGCGACGGAGGTTCTGAACCAGCTGACACCAACAATGGAAAAGTTGTATGGAGCGGTGTAGAGATCGCCAAGAGGAGTACATTGAAGGCGTACATTGAACAAGTTGCTGCTATAATTGGTAACGAATAAAAAGTGTTATCACAGCAGTTCTGTTATTTAATAGCCACACGTCGTAAGTTTGCCAAGTAAAACAGCCAATTGTACAACACAATACTGTATACCTATATAAAATTAGCAAACCATTAAATTCATGTACCTATTGCAGACTACTAATTTTACTATTACAATTATAGTTATGCGACTATTTTCGTTATACCAGTACTTATGTATATCAGTGGTGCCTCGTGGATGTGTTACATGGGTGGGCACAGGGTGTATCAGTAGGATTCCAGTAGGATTAGCTACCAATGGCGCCGCAGGCGAAAATTTAAAATTTTCAAGGTCATGCGTTTTACTGACATCAGAATTTCAATGAAAAATTCTTTTATACAAAAATATAGACCTTCACAAGAATAATTTTTGGGATTTGGTAGGTTTTTGAAATAATATTTAATCGCGAATATTGAGGGCATAAATATATTAAAATAATTGGTTATAACATGTGAAAAAAATTGGTATAGGTATCTTACCGTTATTTGTAGAGGAAATCAGCTCGCCTGTCCTTATTGTTCACAAAAATTTAATACAATTAATTATTTGGTTTAAAATATGTCTGTTTTTATCCATATTTTCATTGTGACGTCTTATATTTTCACGATAAGCACTATCAAGCTGTTGCCTTATGTCTACCTTTCCCAACACACTAAAATCTAAGATGCTATGCAAATGTTTTTATTGTAGCTAGAATGTTTCTTAGCTCGTTCATTTAAATGTTTTAAATCACTCACCCCTTCTTGAGTTCATGCACTTCGGTTGCCACCCATCACTAAACAAATAAAACAAAACAGTTTGTTTCTTTTAGGACTCCCACATAGCCACTTAAATCTGTCGTAGACACTACTATTCAAATTTCGTGAATAATTTCGCGATTTTCCTATGTCTATTTTGGAAATAATCAAATCAGGTAGCAGCCTTCCTAACCGTTTAATTTTCGTTCGGATCTCTTATGTAATATCTTTATTAGTCAATAAAAAGTCCACCGAATTCATTTTGAAACGTTTCACAATCAAAAACAGTAAAAACACACTTCTCAGCGAAGAAACACTAAAAAATGTCACTCAACAAGTGTGACCCGTTCAGCTGATTTTCGACCGAATTAACGACGTCTGGTTGGTATGAAATCGTCGGCAAACTTTACCAGTAACTGAAAAAGCCCGATTAAAAACGAGGGCTGAGAAACTGTGTACCCACGCGCGCGAAATTAGGAATTCAGAGTAGGTGGCTCGGTGCTCAATCGAGTGTCTGCCATATATATGTGATAAAAATCATGATTTGGGGTATAAAAGGAATAATAAGAGTAATAAGAATAATAGGAATAATATAATATGAATAGTTTGTCGACAATTAATTGATATTATTGTAACAGTAATTTATAATAAATTAACACAAAATAAATATTTTCTATTGAAATTTGGGCTGGGCACGTGCCCCTGTGCCCTTTATCACCAGCCGCCACTGATGTATATTGATTTGCGTCTTTAGAAACAATATTTTATACGTCTTCATAGATATAATTTTTATTGATACATTTTGCACCTCTTATAAACATCTGGATTTTAATTCTATTTCATTAAAAAAGTATATAGTATGTAAAAAAAGACGAGAATAGAGCGAGAATATATAAAAAAAAATCATGCACATTCAGATCTTTACGAACTAGATTTTTTTCTATAGTTATAGGTTAAGATGAGCGTCATAATAAGACTTCAAAACCTACCGTGGTCGGCGAACGCCCTCGACATCAGACAGTACTTCCAGGGACTCAGCATACCAGAGGGTGGAGTGCACATCGTTGGCGGAGAGCAAGGGAGACGCTTTCATAGCCTTCAGGTAGACATCATAGTTTTTGCCATCCTCTGTGATACCGCTGGTCGTCACAGATTTTCTTCAGTCGTTCTTTGTAGAAAGTAAACGATTAACGACTGGTAATTTCAAGTTGTCATATCTTGATAATGGAGCTAGAGCTCAAACCACATTTTGTGGGTAGTTGGTCGACATCAAATAGAAAGTAATATCACAATTACCTTGTAATCTTACCAGTTTGAGTCTAACAAGAAGTGGTCTACGAGGATCTAGAAACTTAAGGTTAACTGTCCATGTATTAGCCACTGAAATCAAACGGCATGTAGATTTAAATCAAATTTAAATAATCTTTTAAGTTCTTAAATAATGTTAGGAACTCCCCGATTTCGCTTGCTAATATGATTCACACTGTATGCAATAAACCTAGCTTATTTGTGGAAACGTTTAGCTAATACATAAAATAGAGCAAAAAAACTCACCAGCAGATATAAATGCTAAATCAGCAGCTACATAATTATGTGCCAAGGAATTCACATAAAACTCCGCATACCTAGTCATAATTCTTCAGAGTTGGAATAGAGTTGGAGTCTCTCGAAGGATATTTTTAGTTAAAAAATCAACACAATAATAATTTATAATTAAATTCTAGTACGAGTGTATAAAATGTTCCCCACAATGCGTTGAATTACTATATAGCTCTCTAACTATAACTATTCATTTAGAGAAAACATACCATTTTTTTTTAAATTCAAAGGTTCTTTAATTGTACGCAGGTATATCTTGATTTATCAAAAATATAAAAAAAAAACAGTTGCAATAGTCGGAAATAATAGGTAAATCATGCAATTTAGTCCAATTATCTCATTATACAAATCCAAAGATAACGCATTATACAAATATAAAAAAAAATGTCAAATGATATAAAAAATACAAAAACTAACCTAAGGCATCACAATTGTTCTCGATAAAGTCGAATGTCACAAAGTCACTATATTGTTTATTGTGCTTGTATTGCCGCCTGTATTATTGACATGTATTTGCATGCGTCTAGCGAAAGAGTTAATAAAGTATATATAGAGAAAAATACAGTTGTAACATGTGCCAAAAAGGGTATACGCACCATTATTTTAGAGTGGAGTATAATCATACCTCTACCAACTAACTAGATCAATTGCAGCTCTTCGCAAATCAAGCGAAGCTCTCTTTTGTGTGAAAACAAGTAAAACCAAATTCAAGGTTGGAACGTTTAGCATTAAACACAAGCCCCACCTACTTAAACAGGGCCGCAGTCAGGAAAATAAAAGGATCCTAATGCAAATTATGAGTTTTAATAATAACCAGTTTTACATCGAAACACGTTAGATTAGTTAATACTTTTTTAAATTATGTACTTTAACTTAACAAGAATTCACAATATTACTGTTTAGTAGCAACACGATCGAGGGCACATAAACTGTAAACCTACTCTGAAATTACGAAAGTACATAAATAAGAGACCCGACAGTATGTATCTTTATTAAATTACATTTTTAATTACTTAAAGAAAGAAATGCTTCGTTTCAGGTCACGTAAACGTTTAGTTTTATTGATACAGTCCACCAATATGCACTTTACGTATGATTTTTCGCTTTATAAAAAATATATTAGCTACACAACGGAATATGTTGAACGTAAAAACTCTACGAACGACTATATGAGCTTTGAACTCCACTTGACCTCATCAGTTTTTCTGCATGGCTTAGACTTTGTCTCGATGTCCATTACAAGCAAATGAGAAGAGTGCGAGTATTATATACATATGTACTTATTCGCGACGTTCTGCAACCACTAATCAGCCTATACGATATATGAATGAGTATATAGGCATAGACTATCCATATTCATATGTCGTACCAATCAATGAATAGATAACATTTTTTTGTCATACGTTTTATATAACAATTAAATTATAACTGTCTAAATACTGTTTAAATCATACTGTATAAATTATAGGACTAGAAGGAGCTTGGTGTTAATACATTAGAATCGTTTGTTTGCCACATACAGGGTGAGTCAGAAAGAATGGGACAAGACTAAACTGGAGATACTAGACAACAAAATATTATGATTGAGCTCAACATGCCTTATACAAATGTCGCTAGTTTAAGAGATACAGCGTGTTCAAAGTTTAAATTTTATTCTGAAATTTCTCAATAATTAAGAAAGTTTTGATAGTATAAATCTGAAAATTGGTAGTTTTATGTTTTTTGGGGTGAGAATTACGAATTTTAAGCTTATTTTGACGTTGCTCCTAGATGGCGCCAGTTTCACCGTATTATTTTGGTAAATTGAAACATTTTTTTTTATCTGTTGGGTCATGCGTAAAACAATTCATTCAAAGAACACTCAATTCTACAGAGAAAAGGTACTCTTTTTTAGGTCGTCTAAATGTATCGGTTTTTAAATTATTTACATTTAAAAGGTTCAATGTATTTTGTTGCTTTTTTCAGGCGCTGATATTGCTATATTTTTTTCTAAGTAGGCTTGTGTCAACATTTGTCAAATTTACATATAATTAAATTGTTTTGATTGAACTCAACATGCCTCAACCCATGTCGCTGTTTTAAGAGATACAGCGTGTTCATAGTTTAAATCAACAAAAATACACTGAACCTTTTAAATGCAAATAACTTAAAAGCCGATAGATTTAGGACGGCCTAAACAAAAGTACCTTTTCTCACACCAAAAAACATAAAACTACCAATTTTCAGATTTATACTATCAAAACTCTCAGTTATTGAGAAATTTCAGAATAAAATTGAAACTTTGAACACGCTGTATCTCTTAAACCAGCGACATTGGTATAAGGCATGTTGAGCTCAATCAAAATAATTTAATGGTACGTAAATTTGACAAACGTTGACACAAGCCTACTTAGAAAAAAATAATACTTAATTTAACTAATTAGCAATAACTAATAATTGGCAATATCAGCGCCTGAAAAAAAAATCAACAAAATACATTAAACCTTTTAAATACCTTGCAAATAAACCGATAGATTTAGACGACCTAAAAAAAGAGTACCTTTTCTCTGTAGAATTGAGCGTTCTTTTTGATTATCGACTTGTTTGGCGCATGGCTCAGCAAATAAAAAAAAATGTTTTAATTTACCTAAATAATACGGTGAAACTAAGGACCTCTAGGAGCAACGTCAAAATAAGCTTAAAATTCGTAATTCTGACGCCAAAAAACATAAAGCTACCAAGTTTCAGATTTATAGTATCAAAACGTTCTCAATTATTGAGAAATTTCAGAATACACTTTAAACTTTGAACACGCTGTATCTCTTAAACCAGCAACATTGGTATAAAGCATGTTGACCTCAATCATAATATTTTGGTGTCTAGTATCTCCAGTTTAGTCTTGTCCCATTCTTTCTGACTCACCCTGTATAAATAAAGTTAAAGGAGGACGGCACACAAGAACAGCTACTAACAGGCAAAATCAATAAATTTAATGTCGACATCCAAGCGACGACGCACTATCCAATAAGCAACTGCGTCTCCATTATTTACAAATGTCTCGCATTATTTACAAATTGATCTGATATACAGGTGTTTGATGTTAAAGCTCCTTCTACGATTTCGTCTTACTGAATTCCACCCTGAATTGAATTTTACTTTAATTTTTTTTACAACGATTACAAACTGGCTTTCTGTTTCAGCACCGACGAAGATGCCCGTCAGGCGTTCACCAGAAACAATGGCAAAATCAAAGAAATTCAGATCTCGCTCATGCTCAGCTCACGCACCGAGATGCAGCGCGTCATCGAGGCGGCCAGGGCTCAGTCCTACGCCGCGTTCATGCAGGTGGCGCCCACCCCCGCCGCCGTCCCCATGCCAGCGGCGGTGCCCGCCATAGTGCCGGCCGCCGTTCCCGAGATCAAGAAGGAAGCCAAGGACGCCAAGAGTGACCGGAAAGACAGCAGGAGGCGGTCCCGCTCCAAATCCAGGGATAGGAAGGACCGCTCCAGGGACAGAGACCGCAAGGACAAGCGACACCGGGACAGGAGCAGGTCGCGGTCGAGGGACCGCAAAGACCGCCGCCGTCGCGAGGAGGAGTCGCAGTCGCGGCCGCTCCCGCTCCAGAGACAGGGACCGCAGAAACAGGGACCACCACAAGCGCTCCGAGGAGAGGACCGGCCCTCCCTTCCAGAGGGACCCCAGGAAGCCGATGCCGGAAGTGTGGGCCAACCAGAACCAGCCCAAGAATCCGATGGAAATTATGCCCACGGTTTCGCCAGCCAGCATCCTCGGAACCTTCCCGGTTTCGCTGGACCAGGCCAAGAGAACCCTGAATTCCCCTAACCGGCCTCCAGGCCAACGGGTTCCAGGCGAATAACGGGAATAACTTAGTCGGAGGAAGGGGAAGAGAAAGCTGGCCGCCGGCCGTCGGTTCGAACTTCCAGCCCAATCGATCTCCCGGGGATAATTTCCCGGGAAAACGCCCCAACGTGTCGGGAGGCGCGAACCAGGAACACGGCTTCCAGAACCGGTTCCAGCGCAACTTCCAGAGAGGTGGCGGCCACAGAAACAACATGGAAGAGGACCTGACCGAATGTTGCGTATCCCTCGAGCCGTTCTACGGCGGCTACGGCGAGATCAGAAGGTTCTTCCAGGGCATCTTTATCAGCAACAAAGGCATCAAGTTCATCAACGACTCCAACGGCAAACGCACCGGGATCGTCTATATACAGTTCGGCAACAGAAAGAGCAAAGAGGACGCGCTAACCTTGAACGGCAAGATACTCAACGGCATTCCAGTATCGTTGTCGCACGTGGATGACAACGAGTTTGAGGAGGCAGTGGACAGATACATGCCCATGGGCAACGCAGACGAGAACAGCAGCGATGGCGGCGTCCCGAATTTCAAGCAGAAATCGAAAAATATGAAGTATTTCAACAACGTTCCGCAAGAGCCGGAAGCCAAAGACTTTACCTGCCTCATCGTGGACGACCTGCCGACGTACTGCAAAGAGCAGGATATCCTACATATATTTTCGCAGCACCCTCTCGTGGCGCTAATTCTAACGACCAAACCGCGCGGGGGTTATATAGCCTACGTGAAGTTTAGCGACAAAGAGGTCGCGAAGCAGGCGTACGAGGAGAAGGGCCACCACATTATCGGCGGGAAGCAGGTGACCGTCAGGCCCTGCAAGGACGAGGAGTTCGAGGAGATCAACAAGCAGCACGAGGTCGACCTCACGGGCTCGAAGGACGTCGAGGAGGAAGAGGACGTCGGGACGGACTGCCTGAGCGTGTCGAGGTTGCCGCCGAAGACGAACGACAAGGACATTGCGGACTTCTTCTCGGACATCGGCGTAATCCCAACTAAGATCCACCTGATGAGTAACAACCTGGGCTTCACCGGCCAGGCGTACTGCGAGTTCATAACGACAGAGGAGGCGTCGCGGGGAGCGAAGAAGGACAGCACGGTGTTGGGCAACAACCACGTCTCCGTGAAACCCATCACCAGGGAGGAGATGATGAATATTCTGGGCCACACCGTGCCGGCACCGAACGGTCCCCCCATGGTAGACGCCACTTCTATGCCGCAGAAGAAGCCGAAAGGATTGGGCCAGCCTTTGAACCCGGCGATTCCGAAATCAGACTTTCTGCCCGGCGGCATGCGTCCGATGACGAGGCCGTTCTACAACAGGAACTTCGAGAACGGACCGAGGGGCGGCCACAGGTTCGGGCCCAGGGGGATGGGCCCCAGGGGCCCCAGATTCCCGCCGATGCAGAAAAAGCAGGATCACTTTGACGAGGCGCCGCCGCCGGGTTGTACCGTGTACATGAAGAACGTGCCCTACAAGGCGGGAACGAACGAAATCCTGGACTTCTTCGACGGCTACAGCATCACGAACAACGTGAGCAGACGGTACAATCCGAATAACACGCCGAGCGATGAGGCGAAAGTGGTGTTTTTCGATCCGGATGAAGCGTTCAGAGCCGTACAGGACCTTCACCAACAGAAGATCTGGGACCGGCAGATCTTCTTGAGGCAGGAATGAGCGTATAAGTGACTGTGAAGTGCCGCGATGTACTACTAGGCGCCATTTCTTGCGCCCGTTGTTGTTTTTCTTTTGTTTTTTATTTTGACAGAGACCGTTGTTTATTTTTCAACTGCAAAAAAGAAAGAAAAACTATGTACGCAATAACTTGTTTATATCAGTCTTACTAGTTCATAGGATTTTTTTTATATCTACGATACCTGTACATAAAAATTATGTTCTACTATATTAGTAGTGTAATTAAATAAAAACGTACATTTACAGCTGTGTATTTTTACGAAAAATATACGTATCCGTAAACTGCAACTACCATAATGTGGTTTTATTTAATTCCACCTTCCACTTTTTCTCTTTCATCTCTAAACCATTGGTGACTTCCGATATTCGTGAGTTTGAGGTATTTTATCTTTTTGAAGTATTTAGAATACCTGATGTATTCTAAGAAATAGAATTGCATGTCTTGACTGAACACGAAAACATAATATTGATTTTGATGAAAATAATTGTTGGACTGGCCAATAAGGTTAAACTAACGACAACATATATACGTACAAAGGGAGCTTTAAAAGCAGGGAACTGTGAATATAAAACAAAGTCAATAACATATTCGTTACATGTCGCAAAAAATCCGCAAATACACATACATGCATACATACCAAATATCGAATTTCGTGTTGCTATTTCTCAAAGACGAGAAGGGAACTTGAAAGAGATTTGAAAGTGTTTCAGTTATAGAATACGTCTCTGGAAAAACAATCTAATATCCGATCTCAGCTCTAACATGTTTAAGTATTAGTGATGTGCCGGATCACAAAAAAAATCAGATTCGCAGATACGGATACGGATCTCTCGAGTCAATTGAAAAGCGTGTGAAATGTGGTCGTCTACGTCATATCTTGCCTGTTGGTCTTCGCCTTGGCCCTTGAAGAGATATAATTTTATTAACATCAGTTTGCATTTCGTAACTACAAAAGCGTGTCAATACAACACTGTCCAGTCCTCAATAAAGTCAGTGTTTATTTTTTTTATTTGTAAGGAAAATAAACGAGTATACTTATTTTTAATTTGAAATAAAAAAAAAGAACTTTTTATTTTGTTTTTATCAACTTTTGTAATTGTGATTTTGTGTGTAATAGTGGTCATTAAAATTAGCAAAAACGATTTAAATAAACGTATTCTCTCGTTATCAGATTAATCTAATATAGATCTTTAAATTATTTAAAGATCCATATTCATCCGCTTCCTTCATAATGGATGCGGATACGGATACGGTTACGGATCTCCGGCACATCATTATTAAGACTAAATAGCTTTAAAGTGTTTCGACACTGAGTACTGTTGTGTTATGACTATGACTAGGGTCCGGAAATGTGTCCGGCAATACATGGCTCAGCACTATACAACTCTGTGATAATGAAAGTATAAACCGTATTTTTGAAGCGCCTTGTACATTATATACGCTTGTATTTCGTTCCGTGCTACATACAGCATTGACCCCTTCCCTAACACTCTCCGCGTATGCGCAGTAGTACGCTATCCCTATTCCTGTCGTCGTGGGAACGCGGGAGACTCTTATGGAGTTTTGCAGGCGGGCACGCAAACATTCTAAAGCCTAACATTCTAAACTATGACTATACCATATCAAAGTAAAAATAATTATATAAATATCAGTGCGTATTCCCAACGGCCACAGACACCACAATTCTGGTATTGTTCATTTGTGATAGACGACAGATAAGCCATTGAGGCTAGATTTTTATACTCGGGTCACCTATGAGGTCCCAATTATACGTACGTTTTTTGGAGTAAAACCGACAAAAGGTAATTCCGATTCCACCGAGCGCGTATTTGCAATTCTAAGCAAAAAAAAACTTAACAAAAAAGCATACATAATTCAGGTATCACGGTATTCCCCAACGGGGCCATTCGCAGTATATCTAGCATTTTATTACCCACACCGTTCGGAATCCCGTATAATTACTGCACGCAAATTAACGGAGATATATCACCCCCGTGAGTTCCATGGTCTGTTGAATTGGAAAAAAAATGCGATATAAACTAGAAGCTCTGAGTTCGTACATTGTAATATGGTGCTTATTTCTTAACAAAAACCACGGATAATTAAGGTCCGGAAAGTGCGACCCAACGCAGGGTCGGCACTGTAAAACTGTAATTATAAGTATAAACCGTAATTTTAAGCGCCTTGTAAATTATGTACGCATGTATTTCTTGCCCATACATACGTACACCACTAACCATGACTGGTAACGCACGCTGGACTCTAGCACCTCAGTCTCGTGCGGGTAGACAGGATACGTAAATGTAGTTTCGCCACGATGTGTGCGCCGATTTCATAGTATTTTACGTAATCTCGATGTGAGTGGATGGACGGTAGAACGCCGAGTTCAAAATAATTGTGTCGTGAGTGACTAACTCGTGAGTTCGTGCAGTGTATTTTTATACGTATTATCTGATTTTGTGTGGATTTTTGCAATAATGACACAGTCGTTACCCTTTGTGAACAGAATGAAAAATTTAATTGAAAATTATAAGGATTTTACAATAGACGGATCACATGTTTTATGTATTCCCCTAACCATACATATTTACAGAAGATATATCAACGTGTTATGGGAAATATCAAAGAAGACATACGCAATAAATTTCTGTGGTTGACAGTGGACGAAACAACAAGTTTTTTGAGGTAATAAGGTCGTTAATGTTCTGATACGAATTTTAGATGTTTCAGATATTTCGTCCCCGATATTAATAGCTAGTAAACGGGTTTTGCAAATAACGGCTAATACTAATAGAAATAGTAGTAACACATGCATTGTCCTCTGTAGATGTAAAAAATAATAATGTACTGATGTTAGTGACAAAAAACAACTGTTAGTGACACAAACAATTGTGCGAAATTCGTGAAAATAATGTGCGTGGTGAGTCGTCCTCTATCCATGTAACTATTTTAAATTTGCACCTTTATCTTCAGTGGACGTGGAACGATCATTTTACTTCTACAACCATATCTACAGGCCAAATCGCTCACGTTTAATGAGAAGAAATGCAGAAAGACTACTGGTTGTGACAACGCACGCTCAAATAATTGAGCAGTTGGTGTTTCTCAATGACACAAGCGACCTAGCGATAGGAGTCCGACCCTGCGTTGTGACAACACTTGCCGGACCCTACGGAGAATCTATCTAAATGATTTTATCTATGATCTATTTATGTTAAATTTTATCAGCTCTGGGCTTACTGTTTACTTTTCTAAAGATTAATAACGCAAGATATAACAAAACATAAAGATAAATACACAAGGTATGTAATACTTTCTTTGCTGCGGTCCAGGCCCCTCGGGGAAGGGGGGGGGAGTGTTTGGGTGGAAATTTTCAAAAAGCAATTCACATTATTAATGTTCTTAACATTGATATTTAGATCAATCATTAGGATCTGTAAATAACGAAAGCTGAATTAAACTTGTATAACAACCAGCAATATTCAATTAAGCCATCGAAAGTCAACTGATACAGTCGTGTAATTATTCTAACTTCATTAGCAGACCTGCCTCGTAATCGGAAATCGGCAACACTGCACGTCTGCAAGACGTGATCGGTAAGGCCACGTAAATATTGAAAGCCCTGATGGAATGAAAACAAACACATAGCAGGCCTGTGAGTAACATGCGGTGGCAATGCAGTTGCTATAGAATCGGACATCAGCAGCGTGTCGATCGTTATTCCGTGCCTGTTCCGGCTCGCTGAAATAGACGCTCTATTAATTACGTTTGCTGAAATGGGATTCACTCTCCTCCCCTACTGCTGCGCTACTGTTTCGCGGAGCAAGATCCCAGTTGCGCATCCGTCGCAGTGCAACGCGAAGGTCGTCCCGCCGCAATCCGCGGATAGCTCCGTTCAAGATCGCTCCCACTCAGCGATAGCCTTTGTGCGTTTAACTCCGAACCGAAGAAAAAATCACACACCGACGCTCCGCTCCAATCCCGTCGTTCTGAATCCGCGGCGGATCCGAGTCCGAGCTCTCTGAACGCGCGCGACTTCAGTCTCTCGATGTTCTCTTAGAGGCAGCGGCTGCGAGTCAACGCTCGCTGCTTTCCGGCCCAGCACTTCGACGACCTCACGCGCGCGACAGCTCCAGAAGACGGGGAATCGTTTGAGAAGGGCGTTGTAGAGTGCGGCAACGATGCGAGGTCCGTGCGTGGCCCTCGTCCTCGTGGCGGTCCTCGCCGTGCTCGCGGGGGCTCAACGGAGGAACTTCTCGGCGTTCCCGTGTCCTAACAAGTGCTACTGCTTCAGGAGGACGGTGCGCTGCATGAAGCTGGACCTGACTGAGGTGCCCAAGACCCCGCTGGCAACGCTCACGCTGTAAGTTCGCAATACGAGTCGGTTTGCGCCTTCGTCTGTCGGTGGAGACCCTTGGTCTTGCAAATTTTCAAATTTTGTAAGGTCCATAAATTTTTTATTTGATGAATTGTTTCATCCTCTTCAACTTAAGATAGGAGCCCTATAGACTTTTACCACGTTATTTATTGTACTTTCTAAATTCAATAATATGAATCAAATATTTCAATTGCAAAATAATTAATTAGGTACTTAAGCATTAAGAGGGGTGAGTAATTTGGACACCACACATTCATTATGGTAAGTGCCCCTCAGTGAAATTTACAGCATTTTTTGACATCGTTATCATGAGCAACTGATCCAAAGTCTTCATGAGCTCAAAGGGTTAAAGTTAATACTTTTTTTGATGCGGACAGATCCAAATGGAAAATGTGTACTGTTGGAAATAGGTCGGTGGAAATTAAATATCAAGTTCGAAGCACTACTTACTCCATTTCAAATTTTAATTAGAAATCATCAACTTTAGTAATATCAAAATTTACGCCTAATGTAACACAAAATAGAAAAAACAGTTATTTCTGGTAACTTTCTTTAATTGACTGCTGCTGTTTGTTCGTTTATTTTTGCCGTACAAGCCTAAGAGACATTAAATCCATGAGACGGTATCAAACAAATTCGTCTACGGTACGAATATTCCATTCTGAGGTTTACACTGTTTATTGAAGACAACCAGATATTTCTAAATACTCCAAATTAAGAGCTTTTTTGAAGAGAAATAATGATGGCTATAAACCCAAGATATCTAGTGTTTTCACCAGGGATAAAAGAAAATACTTTTAAATATATGGCTTTCTAGGTTTCTCAACTTTATGCTTTTTTGAATTTTATGCTTTTGCTTAAAACATGCAATTTAGGTTATAGGATCAGAATTTAACTCAGATAGAAGAGAAATTAATTAAAATCATGTAATACCGGCTGTCCGAGAGAATTCTGGCCCATTTTGATCATAAATATCTTTTGACAGAACGAACTTAGAAGATGCGGTTTTCGTAAGTCGATTTAGTATTTCAAAAAGTTTATATATGTTTACGTGAAACAAAAACTACAATCTTTCGCTTTCCAAAGATGTATAATTTGTTACAGTTTACTTTCAGAATGGGTTACTGATTTGATTTTTAAAAACATCGTGTTTTGTCGTCCCAGATAATCCTGACCCATTTTGATCTTAAATATCTTTTGACAGACTGAATTTACAAGGAAGAGATTTTCGCCAGTCGCTTTCAAAGAGTTTTTTTTCATGCTATATTAAGACTTGTCCTACAGGGTGTTTCTAAAATATGATGAATTCCAACGTTAAAATTAATTGTAATGTAGGATTAGTGACCTGTTTCCATATAACTATATAGTTAATTAGTGGATGAGGTCAAATGTTTCCAAAAAACTAATTTTCAGTTAGTCGACGTTTCGCAAAATTTATTTGCATCCTCAGGACTTTGCTAGCATCCGGTCCATAAGAAGACTCAATACGTTGTAAAAATGGGTCATATTGGCTATCGATGTTTCTTTGTCCAAAGCTGACTCCCAGTTATACTTGATTGTAATGTAGGATTAGTGATGTAGTGATAGTGGTGTAGATTACACTAATCCTACATTACAATCAAGTATAACTGGGAGTCAGCTTGGACAAAGAAACATCGATAGCCAATATGACATTTTTACAACGTATTGAGTCTTCTTATGGACCGGATGCTAGCAGAGAGTCCTTGAGGATGCAAATAAATTTTGCGAAACGTCGACTAACTGAAAATTAGTTTTTTTTGGAAACATTTGACCTCATCCCACTAATTAACTATATAGTTAAAATTAATGACATTCAGTTATAGAAACAATTACGTTTATTCCAGTTTCGCGTGATCTTCATGTATTTACAGTTAATTGCGTAAGCTCTGTGCTCTCATTGACACCAAATTAAGCACTGGAAACAGACACTTATTATAGGTCAACTCTGTATTAATGATTTCAGGAAATCTCTAAATTGCTGTCGAGAGTAACATGAACTACGAAAACAAGCATACCATCTATTAACAATAAAAAATCATAATATTGAAACGATTAAACTTAAGCTATAGCAAAATCAGATTTAGTAACAGGCAACAATTTTTAACGAAACTGCCGTAACAATTTTTCACTCTTTAAAAATGCATCAAATGTGTCATATAATTTGTATTAGGTTGTCGGAAGAGTCACGACGCATTTTTTGGGTGATTTTCAAGGCACATTTATTAATAATAGAACAAAGTTCAATCAACGATGTATTGCCCATTTTAAGCGATGGTCTATTGCCATCTTTCTGGGAGCTGCATGGTTCCTCGCTCGTAGAAGGACCACTCTTTTCCAGCGAAGAACTGTGTGGGATTCTCTTTGATGGCCTCATCTGAATCGAACGATCTACCATTCAAGTCGTTCTGCAAAGAACGAAATAAATGTTAATCTGATGGGCCAAAGTCCGGGAGTAAAGAGGATGAGGCAAGATCTCCCATCCAAGCTGCTGCAATTTTTGGCGAGTCACCAAACTTGTCGTGGTGGAACACTATGCCTTTGCGATTGATGAGTTCTGGCCGCTTCTCCGCAAGAGATGTACACAAATCATCCAGTTGGCGACAGTATACATCGGAATCGATAGTCTGATTCAGCGATAGGAGCTCGAAAAACACCACGCCCTTATAATTCCACCATATTGATAGCATAACTTTCCTCTGGTGAAGATCAGCTTTGGATTGCGTTTGGAACCCATATATCGAGCTTGCTGATGAATCCCAGCTTCCGTAGATGATCGTGAATGGTGGAATAATGAAGATTTAGTGTATCCGCAATGTCACGAGTGGTCGAATGTGGGTCTGCTTCGATTAGTGCCTTTATTTGGTCGGCATCAGTCTCCATGGGCATTCCGGAGCGAGAAGCATCGGTGACATCAAAGTCACCAGCACGGAATTTGGTGAACCATCTCTGGCACTCTTGTAGAGCATTGTTACCGTAAACTTTACGCAATTTTTCATAGACCTGCCTTGCGCTCTTCCCTTTACGGAAATAAAAAAGCAAAATATGGCGAAAACGCACAGTTTGATCTTCCATTTTCAACTTAACGACGCTACCAAATCGATTACTCTTTTTCTTAAATGAACGTTGAACTGTCAGCTGTCAAATAGAATAAAATACGTGTAACGCCGTCTATTGCAAAAATACGTTATGACTTTTCTGATAACCTAATATAAATAAAAGAATAATACAGACGTGCTCTGGTTCTTCACACTGTATACTCGTATGTGAAGAACCAGAGTTATATACAGTGTTTCATACATTATTATGTACAGTGTTTCGCAAGGCAATATGCCTACAACGCAAGATGAGTACAACGAAAAATAATTTAGCAAACGTGTAAAAAACCGCACCATCTAAATTTCCCCAGACCCCATTATTTTTTTTATGAAATTTGCATGTCCTAAAACTTATTGATTTTTTCTATATATCATAGTTCGTAGAAAATTGGGACATACGGTATTAACTTGTAATAACGGTAATAGCTGGAGAAATGATGTGCCTGCCAAAAAAAGATTACTGAATCTGCTTCAATATTTACAAAAATATGAATGTTTAAACTACGTCTATTTTTCATAATTTTGGTGCGAAGTGTATATTTGTGTAAGTAATATAAAAAAAACAAGCATTTAATACGATAACTTTTCTTTTTCTTTTTTCGTCATATCTAAACACAAATTAAAAAGCACGCTTATATCAACAACTTGTATTTTCATTTCGTGAAGGTAAATAGTATAAGTACCTGACTATTATTTACTTAACTTTTTTTCTTGGCGAAGATTAGGATCTCACTAAACTGAACATGTTATCGTATAACTACCGGATTATAAGCAAATAGTGGCTCGACTAAACTATTTTTGCATCGACATGTGTCGCTGTAAGTTTTGTTTATACTTTTTTATTTGCACAACCTTTGTCGGCCGACACCAAATAACAAATAAATGGGAAGCGTGTGATATGTCCTAAATGCCGCACTTGCAGTTAAACTGTGATTTCGAGTAGATCCTAGTATGTATATCAGAAATAGATAAGATATAAACCGGTATTATAGCTAAACCGATAACATTAGTTTATCCTGTTTTACTGTACTGTGCTGTATTCTGCAGCTGTATTTCGTTGATGATATATAGAAAAAATCAATAAGTTTTAGGACATGCAAATTTCATAAAAAAATAATGGGGTCTGTGGAAATTTGGATAGTGCGGTTTTTTATACGTTTGCTAAATTATTTCTCGTTGTACTCATCATGCGTTGTAGGCATCTTGAGTTGCGAAACACTATACTGCACATACATATACAGTGTGAAGAACCAGAGCTCCTCTGTATTATTCTTTTATTTATATTAGGTTATCAGAAAAGTCATAACGTATTTTTGCAATAGACGGCGTTACATGTATTTTTACATGAGAAATGTCACACGATCGGCTCGAGTGTTATTCCATTTGACCGTTCAACGTTCATTTAAGAAAAAAGTAATCGATTTGGTCGCGTCGTTTGGTTTTTACATCAAGTTGAAAATGGAAGATCAAACTGTGCGTTTTGGGCATATTTTGCTTTTTTTATTTCCGCAAAGAAAAGAAGGCAGGCAGGCCTGTGAAAAATTGCGTAACGTTTACGGTAACAATGCTTTACAAAAGCGTCAGTGCCAGAGATGGTTCACCAAATTCCATGCTGGTGACTTTGATGTCACCGATGCTCCTCGCTCCGGAAGGCCCATGGAGGCTGATGACGACCAAATAAAGGCACTGATCGAATCAGACCCACATTCGACCACCCGTGACGTTGCGGAGACACTAAAGCTTCATCATTCCACCGTTCACCATCATCTACGGAAGTTGGGATTCATCAGCAAGCCCGATATATGGGTTCCTCATGAACTCAAAGACATTCATCTCACCAATCACATCCACATCTCCGATACTCACCTCAAGCGCAACAAAATTAATCCGTTTTTGAAGCGCCTGGTAATAGGCGATGAAAAATGGATTGTTTACAACAATATTCGACGTAAGTGATCGTGGTGCAGTGGAACTGAGCGAGCCCAAACATAATCCAAAGCTAATCTTCACCAGAAGAAAGCTATGCTATCAATATGATCGGATTATAATAGCGTGGTGTTTTTTGTGCTCCTACCGCGGAACCAGACGATCAATTCTGATGTGTACTGTCGCCAACTGGATGATTTGTGTACATCTCTTGCGGAGAAGCGGCCAGAACTCATCAATCGCAAAGGCATAGTGTTCCACCACGACAACGCGAGACCCCATACAAGTTTGGTGACTCGCCAAAAATTGCAGCAGCTTGGATGGGAGATCTTGCCTCATCCTCTTTACTCACCGGACAGTGCCCCATCAGATTAACATTTATTTCGTTCCTTGCAGAACGACTTGAATGGTAGATCGTTCGATTCAGATGAGGCCATCAAAGAGAATCCCACACAGTTCTTCGCTGGAAAAGAGTGGTCCTTCTACGAGCGAGGAACCATGCAGCTCCCAGAAAGATGGCAAAAGACCATCGATCAAAATGGGCAATACATCATTGATTGAACTGTGTTCTATTATTAATAAATGAGCCTTGAAAATCGCCCAAATAGGCGTCATGACTTTTCCGACAACCTAAAACAAACTATATGATACATTTGATGCATTCGATCCAAGACTTATTGTAACATTTTTTAAGGAGTGAAAAATTCTGCATATAGCAAATTTGATTTTGCTATAGCTTAAGTTTAATTGTTTCAATATTATGATTTTTTATTGTTAATAGATGGTATGCTTGTTTTCGTAGTTCATGTTAGTTAGCAAATTAAAAGTTTAGCCTCCCCAAAAAAATTGTTCCCTCAAGGTATAGCTTATTCAGCTTATACTGGACTACACTGTACGTTTTATGTTTCCTCTAGGCACTTACAATAAAAGCCAAGCACGATATCTCGACAGCAATTTAGAGATTTCCTGAAATCATTAATACAGAGTTGACCTATAATAAGTGTCTGGGTTCAACAGACGAACTACGCAATTGACGGTAAATACATGAAGATCACGCGAAACTAGAATAAATGTCATTGTTTCCATAACTGAATGCCATTAAAATTAATCAAAAAGGTAGTTAGGAATAGAGATTAGGCAAAGCTGTAGATTAAATGGGACAAGTGACACGAAAGATCAAGTATTTGTCGTTCATTGCTTTTTCTAAGAGCAAACTGAAAATGCATACATGTCTTCAGAAAATCCACGAATTAAACCTATTATTTTTAAAATATTAACATATTTTAGTAAAATAAGTTATGTAACTATAAAATTCTAAAAGTAGACTAAGTACTTGGTGAAGTTATTTCTTCCTGGTTTTGCCGCGGTCGTCTAAATTGACTTGACGTTTCGCTGATCATGCTGTCAGCTTTTCAATATTTAGAAACCTTCATTGGACAACAGCCGTGAAAGCCTGCATTCTATTAAGTAGACTACATTTTTAATATACTCAAAGCTCAAAGGTAATTTCCTGAACACCCAACAAAATATATTTTGGATTTTCTGGAAAATTCTACGACGTCCAGGTCAATTCAGATATACAGATATAAGCAATGAAAACCTCATTATGTTATTATAACAATTTACTTTTTAAATAGTTGATTAACCGTAACCAAAAGACATGTCAAAAAATTGCTTTTCTTTAAGACTTTCAGTTTACTTTGCGGTCCAAGGATATTGAACAGATTTTGGACAACCAATTCTACAACTCGCTTAAAACTATTCAGTAAATTGTTACTTATTATACCAAAAATTTTCCTTAGCTCATAAAATCGTACTTACAGATACGAAGCAGCGCTATAAGAATACTTTTATAGCTTTTCCTTAACAAATAACGGTTATATTTATGTTCACATATTATGCAACTGCCTGGAAATTCTAGTTTATTTTTAGAAAGAATTTCAAACGCCACTTGAATTTAAAATAAACGACAATAATTATCTTGCTAAGTTATATATTGCCAAGCTTCAATTAACCCCAGTTTCTAAATTTGATTCAAAACATTTTACCATGTAAATGCACATTTTCTGATTCATTTTGTCAGAAAGGGAACTATAACCCAGTAAAATTACACTTTCCGAAAATAGGGGTAGACATGTAACACCCTTTCAGATTCAAGTTGTTTTGGGTTGGACCAAAAATGTACGATTTTCAGAAAAGTATTTTTTTGTTAACAGTAAACTAGGCGTGTCAGAATGAGAACTACGCCCAGTAAAATGACATTTCAGTTAGGAACTCAAGGGTATCTTGATTACCTCCATTTTTTACTACACATTCGGATTCTACGCCACAAAATCCGTGGGTTTTGTCAGAAACATTTTTTTTTATTCGTGATAGATGCCGTTGTAACAATTGCAAGAAAATTTTTTTTCGTAATTCTGGACAGACACATTGAATCGAAAACACATGTTTTTTTTGCTTTTTTTTTTGTTTTCAAGAAAGCTATCCAATGATACCAAAATGACCCCACACCCCCCAACCCCTTCGAGACAAACAAAGTTCATTACCAACTTTTTTGATCAGATGTGTAGATGTCGAGATATTACGATTTGTCCGGTTTAATCGGACACTCTGTCTTACACTACAAGTAGATGACCTAGTCACGGCGTCTTAAATAACCTAAAAATATTGAAGTACTATTAACTAAAGTTGCTTTAATGTATGTACTATCACGATATCACAAAATATTATATAAAAGTAATTACATATGAGATGTGTAAATTAAGTAATGCGACTGGCAATGTAGTGCACGATCTAGCAAAACTGCGGAGTCGGGACTTGGAAGGGCGGTAGGTTAACATGTAATGCACCTTCAGTACAAGTTTGAACTTGTTAGTCATTTGTTTGTTCTTTGTGACTGTTTTGTCGTTCTGTGTGCGTTGTCAAAACACTTTTCAGAAAAGGATACAAGGGTGTCCTGGTTAGAGTAAAAAATGTACGATTTTTCAGAAAACTAATGTTTTTATTAACAGTGAACCAGGCGTGCCAAAAGAGAGCGACACCCCAATGAAATGACACTTTCGTTAATTCAAAAAAGGATTCAGGAGTATCCTGGACCTAAAAATGTATGTTTGTCAGAAAAGTGTTTTTTTGTTAACAATTGCTGTGTTTGTTTTACCCAACATTTCATTTCATTTTGAGTTTGGTGAAGTGAAATAAACTGAAATGAAATGAAAACTAAGAAACACCTAAAAACGAAGTTAAGATGATTTTTTTATTTTAGTTATAGGTTATATAGAAAATTACAAATTAAAAGAGAAAACTATGCAAAGCCATTCATTGTAAAGCTATATGGTATATTTTCACATAAAACTAATGACTAGAGAATGATCTTTCTTCTGTTAAAATCGTACATGAGACAGCTAACACTGAAAAACTTGTAGATATCCATTGTGGAGCCCAAATTATACTGCTATGGACTCTCAGATATTTGGAAAACTACGTTTTCATTAACTTTTTTTAGAAACCTAACAACTGTAACCTCACTATTATCATAGTCTTAAGTGAAGTGATAAACTGATCATGGTATTTTTAATTTCAATAGGAACTGATATCCTCAAAATGAGATGGCATAAAGAAACACCCATTTTTGAACTGAAATGAAATAAACTGATTTAAACTGATATTCCGAGTAAAAGAAATGCAGCAAATGAAGCAGGCGGTCGATATATGTATATTAATTCTCTTTTTAACACAAAGGTATTTAGTTAAAACAGTTACGAACCACACGTGTTCTGCTGTTCGTTTAAGTAGGCAGTAGCTGCATAAATCCAGGCTAAACTGCGAAAGAGAGGCAGACTGCGAGAAGAACAACGCCCAGACGTCGTTAATTACAGGGAGAAACGGCCGAACCGGCTCCTAAGCAAACGTTCAAATGTGTCGACACACTTGGCAGTTTGCTTCTCTGGAAAGATAAAACGAGTTCCACGCCGCCGATGCCTTTGGCAATTAAAAAACTCCTTGAAACGGCTGAAAGAACGATCAATTGATTGTTTTCGACATATATTCCCGTAAATTTTAACGGTTCAAGTGAAAAGAGAGTCCTCAGAGGTATTAAAACCCTCAACAAAGTTGGCTTAGCAAAAAAAAACAATCCTCAATATTGGGCAAAACAGGTGGTTTCAATGCTATCAAGATTTATTTACTATCGCGGTTTTGTTTAATAAAAACGAACATTTTTTAGGGAACGTCTATTTTCAGATGTCATTTATTTTTGAGTAAGGACGTCATAAACTTATTTTTCAAATGGCAACCCCCCATTTTTTTAATTCAATTTGAAAGACCCTTTCATTGTCGATTTAACGGTATAAAAATGTTGCCACCTTACATAACAATATTTTTGAGTAAATGACAATTGAATGTTACAAAATGAAAAATATATTTTTCACAATAAATAAACGAAAATGTCTTTAATAAGCAAATGCAATTTTAAATTAAGTGTTCGAAATGCCGTCCATCAATTTCTTGGCAATATGCAAGCCTGTGCACAAATTCTTCTTGTACATTCTGAATGACTTCCGGGGTAATGGATCCCATTTCATCTCTAATGCGATCTCGTAGTTCGGCTAAATTTTGTGGTCTTCTGCAGTAAACTTTTGATTTTAAATAACCCCATAAAAAATAATCAAGTGGTGTAAGATCTGGGGAACTCGCGAGCCATTCTATAGGTCCTCGTCTGCCAATCCACCGCTGAGGAAAGATGATGTCTAAATATTCACGAACTGAGCGCGCATAATGCGGGGGTGCTCTGTCTTGCTTAAACCAGAGTGTGTTATTTGGAATGTCAGGATCATTCTCGTTTGGGGAAATTACTGCAAGCGCTGGAACTAGAATCTAGATCATTTTGCAAGAACTCCAGATATCTTTCTCCTGTGAGAGTTTCTTCAAGAAAGAAAAGCCCTATTATTCTGTTTGCGACTATTCCGGCCTACACATTTAATTTCTGCGGATGTTGAGTATGTACATCGATGATCCAATGAGGATTCGTCCGACTCCAATACCTGCAATTTTGACTATTTTTTTGCTTAACAACGTACTTTTTTTCTATGTTTGCTATATTTGAGTTCAGTTTTTTCAGAAATTGTCGTTTATTTATTGTGAAAAATATATTTTTCATTTTGTAATATATAATTGTCGTTTACTCAAAAATTTTGTTATCTAAGGTGGCAACATTTTTATACCGTTTAATTAAATCGACAATGAAAGGGTCTCTCAAATTAAATTTAAAAAAATGGGGGGTTGCCATTTGAAAAATAACTTGATGATGTCATTACTCCAAAACAAATGACATCTGAAAAATAAGACGTTCCCTCAAAAATGTGTGTTTTTATTAAACAAAATCGACCTGTTCGAGGATTTTTTCCAAAAATTTTTTGTTTCACATTTACTGAACTTATTCCATACTTTAGGCGCACACTGTATTATTGTTCAGTGATTCTACAGTTTTCAAGGATTAAAAAGCAATGTATAAACGAACTATGAATTGTGAGCATTCCATTGCATTTTTGCTTACGCACTAGCAGGTAAAGACGGACGCCTTGTACAAATAAGCTCCTTGGTAATCGCGCACCCGTTCGCGAGCGCGGTTTGCCTTTCGGTTTTTACGTCGACCCGGAGTCAACCGCGGGAACCGCCTCCGGAAGAAAAAGTCGACCGGTCGAAAATCAGTGGGAGAAAAAAACGATCATACAGCTAACAATAAAGCATGCTTGACAGACTAGTTGCCGGGCCAATGCTATAATTATGCGTTATTTATGTACGTTCCCACTGGTTTAATGACTGGCACAAATCCATTATACGGCTGCTCCGATAAACTTTTAAAATACGCCTAATCTAAACGACATCATTAAATTTTGTTTAAATAACTCTCGACCTACTAGAGAAAAGGCTTGTCTCTGATGTGAAACAATGATTTATAACATCGATGGACTGTAAACAAACGAGAGCGTCTACAGGGTTCCTCTTTAATAATGGGAAATCGAAGATTTCTGGGTAAAGATATTTCGATGTAACCAAACTTACCTTACTTACAAGGGCGTAGCCAGTATTTTGGTGTTTACTGGACCTTTTGGGGGGGGGGGGGGGGCGATCGCTGCAGATAAAACAAAAAAGCCAAAAAAAAAGGTCACTAGAGCCAACGGCAACCCCCCGGCGGGCGCCCGTTGATAAAAAATCTTTCTGAGCTCCGTAAAAATGTAGAATGGAAAATGTGGTTTGGATATAGTGGAGGATGTGTTTTTACAAAACCCGTAAGGTTTTCTGAAACAGTTTTTGGGATTTTTTCCACTTCATGATTTTTTGTTTTTCAGTTGGTTGAGGATCGCTTTTGGGAGGCCGAAAAAAAAAATCGCTATGCTACTTTGAAGGTGGGGGAACTTTGACGTTAAAAATTTGACTATATCCTTCGTATATATCAAAGTTTACCTATTTTCAATTCCTTTTGCAAAAATTTTTCAGCCAACTTATCGCTTCAAAATTTTTTTATCTATCGCCCCCGATTGTGTCTTATAGATAATGTTTTGCAGTTTCCAACCCTACCTTCATTTTCTGTACGATATTAGTTGAGAATTGATTGTCAAAGTGAAAAGGTTTTTTGCTTTGATCGACGATAACTCCGCGGCAAACATCGTACGGAGTCGTTAGAGGTATTTAAATGATTAATTGTCTAAACGTTTGATGAAAACTATTTTTGAAGTCCACGGACATTTTAACGAGCAAAAATTTGGAATTTTTTTTTGTTAGTTTTAGGATGATTAAACGTGAGACCGCTCCCGCTAAAAATTTAAAGTCTGAAAACTAGCACTTGAGGCTACAATTCCCTATTTTTTTTTTGGACCTTTTTTTTCTGAGTTATCCCTTTTTGAAAATCACCCAAAAATGTTGAATTTTTTTAATATCCTTTAATTTTTTGTTATTAGTTTATTTTTGCGCAACGACGCAAGATGGGTTTGATCGCTGGTTTGATTTAACTCTACAAAAAGAATAAAACCATTAAAAAATAAGCATTGTTTAATAGATTTACAAAATGGATTTGTGCGAACGAAAACTCATTATGTATTTAATTATTTTGACGAGTTGTTTAAAAAATATATTATGATATTAAACATATCTAAGTTTTGTTAGTTTCTTATTTAAAAAATATGAATTTAATAGAAAGACTAAAAAAGTTGTTCGACTCATTGGATCCATCATTTTAAGCTTTTAAAAATTGACAACAGATTTAGAATCAGTGACCCTGAAAATTGTTAAAAACATTTTTTTGTTAATTTTATTTATTATATAAAAGAGAAAATCGTTAATTATGGCGATAATTAACGTAAGTAAATAACCATCTTGCGTGGTTTATTGTGCAAGGCCCATCTTGACAAAAATTATGAAGTAAGCTTGAAGCATAAACTATTTTAAACAAAAAAAATTAAAAAAAAATCGCGGCGTCCTTTGAGATTTTTTTTTAACTTTTCATCCCTTAAAAAAAGTGGTTTAAAAATCCGAAAAGATTTTTATTTAATTTTTAAACGATTCTGCGTCAAAAATACACAAAATTATGCCTTCGGTAATTTTTTTTTCTATCACGTATATTAGCTAGGAAGATTGAAAACCTGGCGTTAAAACGAAAATTACAATTTTCAAATTGCTACTGGCGCTAGGCACGTGGGTCTAGGAGGCCCAAATTTTGGGTGAGTGAGTTTGGGTTGCGAGCAAAAATATTTTTGGACCGTCCGACTTGACGTGGAATGCCCCAGATGTTTTTCCTCTCCAAATTATTACGACACTCAAACAAACCCAGGGACACGAACGATGACGTGGCGGCAATTGTCTCCATCTTTTCATTTTTTTTTAATTTGTTTTTGTGTCTATCTTTTGTTTCTTTTCTTTTCCGTTTTTACATTTTTTTTGTTTTCTTTGGTTTTTTTGATTTTTTTTGTACATTTTAATTTTTTTTTATATTATAATTCTTGATATTTTATATTGTAATAAAAAATATAGGTCTTAGAAGAGTCCGCCATATTTGATCCGACGTCTTGGATTTGAAAATTTTCAAATTACGACTTCAGATTCGTGATTAGCGATCCCAAAAACGACCTATTAAAATCATTAATAGTATGTACAATTTTTCCTAGCATTTTTTGTTTGAGTAAAATAGTGCAAAGAAAGCGCTTTCAAATTCCATTTTTTGTCAAACTTTTGCATAAACGTATTAAAGTTGAATTAAAAAGCAATTCCGCAAAAATGTATATATAAAAATATATTTACGAAAGTCGAACATGAAATTATAACTCTGACACTCTGTAGCTTAATTATTATTAACTTTTGGGCTAAGATAAGTGTGGTTAATTCACAATATTTTTACCCAAAAAGCCTGCAGTTTTGCGGTGTACCATTATTAATGGGACATCCTGTATACGCGTATTTTTATAAATCGAATCTGTTGAAATAACTTCCGTTTTAATCGGTACATTTGGGAATCTAATGATGTTTAACGAACCGTAGAACAGCAGTTTTTATGGTTGTTTTATGTTGAATGCACTTGGTCGATATAGGTACCTAATAATCCCTGATATATGTTTTAATATGACGTTTCTTGAAATTGTCGTCACCTTAAGAAGGTGATAATCGTCATGTCGTGTCGACAACTGCATTTTTTGCAATTATGATATTTCAGAATGATGCTATAATATTAAACAAAATCCTCCTTACATAGACTGAGGAATATTATTGGGAAGACAGGTCTAATTGTGGTACGTCGATTTAGAGAACACCATAAAGACATAGCAACAGTAAAGATATAAATTGCTATTGTGGTTGGAGTTTCCAGTTGAGCATATCTTTTAATAGATACTGTATGATACATAAAACTGAGTAAATGTTTTTATTACAATTGCAATAACTCCTTGTGTGTACAGGGCATCCCAATTTAAATCCTACTACTAAAAATCTGAAAAATGTTTTGTTGCAATTTTCTTTTGTCGTATTTAAAGAAATTGTTGGTTAAACAGTTAAAATAAATTATATCCCCGCTATTAATAAAGATAACTATATATCTGCAGATTCAGAAAAAGAAAGTAATAAAAAAAGTGCTAAATATATAGGGTGACTCAAAATTCTGCGTAACTCCAGTAGAACGACTTGATTGTTGACAAAAATCATAATCGGTTATTAAAAAACGAAATAAGATGTTTTAGTACACTTTAATGAAGAAATCGACCATAATAATAAAGAGTATAAAAAGAAAAAGTATAATTTTTGGTAATTTTATTTAAATAAAAAATGGGAAATGCAGTTCAAACTTCATTACTACTACTTGAATTTAATCCCTTATCTTTTTTACTTGTTGCCTATTTATTATTGCTAAAGGTTTAAAAAAAAGGAGTTACAAATACATAGAACATAAAAAAAAAGGTGAATCCAACCTGATGAAGCTGTAAATTTTAAATATTTCCAAAGTGCATTCGTTCTAGATTTAGGTATGATTTTTGAGTTATGAGATGACATTTTTTTAAATTATAATCCCTACTTTTCGAGCATGAAAGACATTTTTTTTTGCATTTGACCAAATAACATTTGTGTCCAAAATGAACCATTATTAAAATAAAAACCGTAAAAGGAAATGTTCATTTTTGTGTAAATGAATTAAATTGTTTTCACTTATAACAAAAATGGTAATTTTTTACATACTTTTACATTTACACCTATTATACATTTCACCCCACTATGTATTGGTTGAATTTTTTTTCTAGCTCAAAAATAACCCAAAACATTGTCAGGTTAAACCAGGACACCCTGTAGAGCCACCCACCACGAGGCCATCCACCTCATTGCTATTCTGCCTTCTGTTAGTGTTTCTCTCGGCAAAGTTTTCCCAAAATACGAGTTAATGTGATTACCAGAGACTGACTTCTCCGAGTTGCTTGCAGTACATCGTATTAATTCCGAGAATATGAACAGGCATTTGCATAATCGGCGAAGCCAGAGCGCTATGAAATTATACGAGGGCCAGTTTTAACACTTTAAACTTCCAAAAGTGAACGATAAGATCGGCAAAGGGGTGGTGCACGTCGGCTACTTTATATTCTGAGCCGTTTGGTTTATTTTGAAGAGTTCAACGTGCACAAGGGGAGTTAGTGGCAATTCGAGGGGGTTAAATTTTTTAAAAAACAAGAAATAATGCTTAAAGTATTTTAATCCTCCCTTGGTGAGAGATGGCGAAGTGCCCGTGTTGAGTTCAGTGGATGTTTCAATGCTGTGCAAAAAGTTTTCGTCGTTAAAATATTTGCCCCAAAAGTTTTTATATTTCGTAACCAAAAGTTGCGCTATTGCACAGCTATTTCGTTCTAATAGAACTCATCAGCCTGATGGCTTAGAAGCGAAAATAGATAAAGTAGTAGGTATATTCTGAACGACATAGGTTAAGTGCTACGACAAGAACGACATCAACAGCGACATAGGTTAGGTGCTGAGGATGGAAACGCATTTTTTTCGAAACGTTGATTAAAATCGAATAGGTATGTAACTTCTAATAAATTAAACCATAATAGAAGTGTTGCTACACTCTTAACATAAATTACATATTTTTTTGTTTTACCTCCACGATATTAATCCCCGGGTACGCCTATGTAGAGACAATACACCTTCAGGCGGGGAACGTTTCCTCCATGGTGTAACATTTCACCTGGTCTCCCGTAATGTATATCTTTGCAGATAAGACTTTAAATATAGAGTAGCAAGCCCTTCATTAACATGATTGCATCTTTGCAGATCCGTTTCGCTTTCATAATTTTATGCTGAATACGTTAAGTTTTCTTATTATCCAAAGAACCCTTGTTCCATTGCCCTGAGTGACTAGAAAACTCCATTGTTACGTATATTTTACCATTTTGCAGAAAAATATTCAGTGAGTCTATTAGGGATGATGTAACACTACTTTCTCACTTGCCCCGTCCAATGAGACTAAGTGATACCACTGGATAATTAAACAAACATAAATCAAGCGCCAAACGTGAGGCTAAATAATAGGCCAAAACAGACATTAAATTTTGATTATGGGCAAATAGGTTAAGAAGTTTTTAAATGAGTAAATAAAGGGACCACGAGCATTTACTGCTGGCAAAAGTAAAGTGTGTCTGAAAGAAAGACCGTTATAATAATTTGTTGCCCCACGTTGGGCGCCATCACGATTCGTTAAAGCTGTTTAAACAAAAATAGAATATTATAGCCGTAACTATGATCCTTCAATATACTCAGTTACTTAAAAAAAGTTTAATGGTTCTTCTAAAGTAAAATAAACATTCGTAACATTCGTACATGTGTTTTTTAAAAATGCATCTGCGTAATACAAAGTATCATAAGCTTAGGGATTAGAGGTCGTGCCAAAACTTTTTATCTAAAAGCTATGCATTTCTGAAACGATAAATATCTTTGTTTATATCCAAATCGTAAACACGTTTTTTTTTCTGTTTTGATAGAGCGTTTATTATAGCCGAAATAGCTTGCAGTCATGTATATTTTTGGTCTGGTGCAGTTTTCAGACGTTCCGCTCAAAAATCACGCGAATAACGACTGCCAAAACGAATTTATTCAAGACACGTGTTAATAATTACTTAATAATATTGTTATGGTTATTTGGCGCCGGTTTTATTCAATAAGAGAGAGAAAATGTTCAAAGTAATTTTTAGATTAAAAACATCTAGCGTAAACTGTTTTGTAAACTAAATTTTGATATGGTTTTCATTTTTTAAATTGATAATTAAGATTGAAATTTAAAAAAAAAAGGAAATGGCAAATTCCCTTTTATAAATTATCCCACTCCTGATTTATCTTAAGAGAGGTACGAGGTGTGTGAATTAAGTAATGAGACTGATTATTTTTTAATTTTTCTATGCGAACAGAATTACAGTTCAGTATCGTCCCCTTCAAAATAACTTCCTTGGGAAGCCACACAGCGCTGGAGATGGTTCTTCCATTCCTCACAGCACTGCTGGAACTCATATACTGAAATAGCCTTCAGCTGGTCGATTACAGCCGCTTGAATGTTTTCTATGGTCCAAAAAATGACGTCCCTTGAGGTGATTTTTCAATTTCGGGAAGAGAAAAAGTCACAAGGACTCGAATCAGGCAATTAAGGAGGGTGAGGAGTTTTTTTGGGTCTTGGAGAGCTTGAAGTGTGCCATTCCATGCTTTAGCGCTTGGTTTCCGGTCTCATCACCACACACCCAGGTTTCATCACCACGTTCCATAAAATTGGAATAATTTTCAACCGATTCCAAAAAAATCAAGAGACCTTTCTCTCCTGATGTCCTTTTGTTTTTGCGAAAGGTTTTTTTTTGCACAGATTTTTATCAGCCCCAATTCGTTAGTCAAAATCTGATGCGAACAGTGGTGTGATTCAAACTTAACTATTCCTCGATCATTCTTTTCGTCAACCGACGATCTGAACGCACAAGATTCGACATGTTCATTGGTTCTTGATGATGAAGGCCTTCAGCTGTATGGTTCATCTTACCAAAAAACCTGGGCTCTTGAAAAAACACCTATCTCCGTAGGCGTGTTGAAGTTTTGCAAAAGTATCCGTTGCGCCCTGTATCAACTGTGCCCTCAGTGTGTCGATGCTGCAAATATGGACTAGCAAAAATTAGGAAGGATATCACTGTTAACGAACGATACAAATCATAACTTCGCATACAACAAAGATGACTTCAACCACGGCATTGGAATCATATCCAAAATTACAAGCATATCATCATGCCATAAGAGGATTGCATATACACTGAATAGTGATTACCAGTGGTGGCGACTGGTATTTGAATTTCTTTTATTTTCCTAAGGAAGCATGGGACACATGTAATTTTAAACGGATTAAAAAAAGAATCAAATGAAAATTACGAAAAAAAAACAACGTCTGCCTAACTAGAAAATCCAGAAAACAGCTTGCAAAATAGCTCATTTAAATTAAAACATTTACCAAATGAATATATAACTTTTTATTATTATGCTTTTTACAACATTTTCATTTTTCTTAAAGTTACAGTTATTATAAAATGCCAGAAATAAAATGCTAATAAATAATATTTGTGTCAATACTTTTATTTCAAATTTCCATAACTTTAACAGATATTGAAATTTTCGAAAAAGAACAAAAACATTTTATTTGTTTGGTAAGCTGTTTTCGACAGCTTCTGGTGAAGCAGATATGTTGTATTTAAAGTATCTGTGGGTCCCATTCTTTTGTTATGAAGGTACAGGGTTTGTATCAATAGTAATGAAAATAACTTTGTAAAAAATAATTTATTATGAATATCACTACAAATCATGAATACTCTTCAAAGTAAGTCCCTTTGCCATCAACACACTTCGGCCAGCGACATTTCCACGATTCGAAGGGGGCTTTGTAGGCGGCTTCCGGATTAAAGTTCGTGTTGTAGCTGCTTTGATGGCGTCCAGGGTACCGTGGCAGCGTCCTTTTAGGGCGGTTTTTAAGTTTTGCAAAAAGAAAAAGGTTTTGGAGGCCAGGTCAGGACTGCAGGGCGGCTGGGGAACCGTTGAAATCCCTTTCTTGGCGAGGTAGCTGCTCACCACGAAGCAGGTGTGACTTGAATCATTGTCGTGGTGAAGCTTCCAATCGGCGGCGATGGAAAAAAAATGAGTCTCATTATTAATACATTTTATACAAACCCTGTATAACAATTTCAAATTCACCAGTCACTGCTCGCTACGTTTAAATAACAATTACCGTGAGACCTGAAAATTACAAGCTTCAACGGACCGAATAAGATGTAACAGCTGTACAGATGCTGCGAAGTGTGCCTGGACGATTTCGAAATCAATTCGTTAAATCCCGGGCGTTGAAGGCAAACGAATCGGGGGAGGTAAGCTCCAGCGACTTAAGGGATGAAAGAGCCGAAAAGAAGGCAATTAAAGAGAGCTGAGCGAACTGTAGATAAGCTCCGTCGACATGATGTTTATAGCTACGGGAGCTTTGAACACAGCAGTTCTTCTTATGCTGTGCTTTGAAGGGATAAAGACGACAAACTATTATTTTGGTGATCTAAGATAAATTATTTTCATAAGTATGTAAATATTTACATTTGTTTATAGGGTCTGCTACACGCGGGTTGTAAGTTAAGTAACCATTTTTTTTTTATTTAATGGATGAAAATCCTTGAATCCAAAAAACAATGCGTCAATTGACTGGTTGAAAGAAAGAAAAACCTAATTATAAAAGCAAAAAAAGGAGAACCTGAATTAATTTAAATATTATACTATAGGTATACTAAACTAAACTACACTAAAATATAAAATCAAATTGTAGTAAATGATCGTATTAATTATACAATTTTATTGAGAAGTTAATTTTTTCAACTTAATTGAGTACCATGTGCACTGAATTGGTCAATGATTCTTTTTGTGTTGAGTTTCAAGGTTAAAAAACACAGTGTAATTAAAACTTCTTGCTTTTTGCGCGGTTGTCGGATAGTATAAAAAATACATGCGTATCCTTAGAACAATCACGCGTTTGATCTCCAACAATGGTCTTCTGTGAAAACTTTTCCAGTTAATGTGACTGACAGCCCAAGAATACGGAAAGAACCCGTTCTATTCATCCCCTTAACGAAAGCTATGAATTTAAATCGTAAAGCCCCACACTGTTCTTTTTTCCAATACAGCATTCCAGTGGCGGCTTAAAATAATTTTATTTGGGGATCTCTAATTTCTTGCACGGAAGACATTTTGAATTATAATTTTGATCTCATTTATAATTCTACGAATGAAAATAATAAGTAACCAATAAATAAGTAAATAATAACACAAGTATATGATAATAACTATAACGCAATAATATACAGAAACAGATAAACACTTTTGGATTAAAGTAAAATAGGTTAATAAATCATAAAATCGCGTCTTCTATCTGGGGTTCCCGTGTGACTGGAGAGTTTTTGACCTCTGTACAACAGTAGTTAGAGTACCCAGTGGCGGTACTCTAACTACTGTTTACCTTTATTTCAGTTAGCCATATCTTGAAAACGACGCATGGGACCCACTTCACTTTTTAGATAATGACTATACACCTCTTACAGAAAGGATTTATAGTGAAAAAACCGTCAGCAAAGTTTGCGAAAAACTTTTCAAAAACACTGGAGCACTCCCTGGGTTCTCAGTAACGCTCTGTGGAATATTTGCAGTATATTTTTTTTCATAATCTAGAAACAAATATAAGGAGACGTTTTTCGATTTGTTGCCAAATATTTTTTTTTCAAAAAGTTATGGCCATTTTAATTTTAATTTTAGGAACATTTTGTTTCCCAAAATTAAAATGGCCATAACGAAACCGGTAAATAATAATGGGTCCGTTTACTTTGACGACTTTTAAACTCAACGTCAACTCAATGTCAACTAAACTAAACTAAAAATTTAAATTCAACTATAAGAGAATTCAACCGTAAGGGAGTTTCGATCCTCAAACCCCCTACGAAGCAGCCGCTACTGCGACATTCCGCCCTCCTTATCAGATCGAACACATGGAGCACGTGAAAACGAAGCCAGTCCATTCGTTTCGCACTTTTATTTTCTCTGGAAACCGGCGCGCCGATTAATTAAAACCAACTGTCTGTGTAGACGAGATGTAAATTACCGAGTGACCTATATCGCCATACGTAGCGAGCAAATAACATTGACCGAACGTGTTTACGTCGTTTTTTTTTTGTTACTGATTCTCGGGTCACGAAACAATGCGTAATTGTTCTGGTGATGCATTCGGCGTGTGTTGCCCGCAGGAATTAAAAAAAGAAAATGTTACATCGCTGTTATTCACTTTCTTGGAAACTAATATACAGTTAAAGGCACGTTTGTCACTCAGGCTTCGTGTAATAATTATTATACAGGACTTTTTATCATGGACTCAAATCAGAATGGAGATAACATAGGAATTAACACGACTACAAGTTTTGTTATCCGTATATTTGTTCCTGCATCATTTTTACGCACTTGGAAGAATTTACCCTCAAATGTATTCTATTGAAATATGATCTGCACTGAGCCTGGTTTTATGCAAAGTGAACAAAATATTGCCTAGATTATCATCTTCTGATCTTATTTCCACCGTCAGAATGTATTTCCACCATTCATTCACTGGCCGGGTCCCCACCTGATGATCTTGCTTCCACTGACTGAATGGTACTTCAATCTTGTCTTCATTGGCAGGGTCATCATCTGGTGATCTTGCCGCCACTGTCTGAATGTTACTTTCATTTTACCTTCGCTGTCTAGATCATACTTTATCTAGATCATACTCCATTGACCTTGCCTCCACTCGATGAACGGTGCTTCTATCTGGCCTTCAGTGTCTGGATCATTACCTATTGATGTTGCATCTACTTGCTGAATGATACCTCCATCTTGCCTTTACAGGCTGGATAATCGTTTCGTGATCTTGCTTTCACCGGCTAAATGATGCCTCTATTTTGCCTTGCTGGATCATCACCTGGTGGTATTGCGTCCCTTAACGCAGTGGCCTATACCAATTTTGCCTCCACTGATTGTGGATCACCATCTGGTGATCTTGTTGCCACTGGTTGAATGGTACTGTCATCTTGCCTTCAGTGGCTAAATTATCATGTGGTGAACTTACCTCCACTGGCTGAACGGGACTTTCATCCTCCCTTCACTGTCTGGATCACTATCTACTAAACTTACCTGCTGGATAATAACCTCAATCTTAACTTTACTAGCTGTTGATGCTACTCACTTGGTGATATTGCCTTCACTGGCTGAATGACATTGACCTCCATGTTGCCTTCATTAGCTGAATGCTGATCTTGTCCTCACTATCTAGACAAGCTCCGACTTTATCAAATTAGATCCGCTGCTTTGAATTTTACCTGCAACCTGCAACTTTGCAGGCTGTATTATTTTTTGCTTGTTACTTCATTGTTGATCCAATTAAATAAAATCGCTCGGATCTTGTTTTGTTTATTTCCTAATTAATATTATGTTTATCTCCAGTATCTTGCAAATTTCAAAAGCCTTGAAGTACTTGTGCAAGTTACTTCGTTAAGAAGGTAATATGCGTTTTCTGTTTTAACCATACAGTTCCAGTTCATTTCTCAGCAAACTCTTTCTTCTAACATAACACAACTTTCATTCTCGCCACCTATTCAATTATTTTCCGTGTATATAAATCGACGGATAAGAACTTGAAATCTCTTTTGCGGTTGTCGACTTCCAGTGGCTTTTCCCTGGAAATGTGACACTTGCATCGCGAATAACAAATCGTCGTCATATCTCGAAACGGTGCGTGACGGTGTGCGTGTAGTTTTACCACAATATAAATCTCGACATGTCGTGTTCATTACAGACGAATAAGGCGGTAGTATTATAAACAAAGCACTTATTTAAGTTTTACTCAATATTAGCTTAAATAGAAAAGTAATAACAACCCGTTTGACAATTTAAGCTCATTATTACGTTGTAAGAAAATATACTCCTCCGGGAGGGCTCATTACATTGATTGGTGACTGGATAAATTGGCAATTTTTTATTCTCCCTTGAGTTTTTTTATACTTCATGGCAGTTCCTCTGCATCTTTAAAAATGAACGGTCCCTTTTGATTTCAATGATATTTTTGAAGTGAACGTGTAGTATTCAGTACAAAATTCAAAACAGTATTTTTTTTGAATTTTTGAGTGGATGTGTTTTTGAATGTTTAGAACAACGTGGGTGCCATTTGCAATAATTTTTATTATAAAATGCTTATTTTTAAGAAATATTCTTGCCAACTAAAATGCCTATTTAAAGGCAAAGAAAAAAAGATATAAGTTACTGGGGGTTTGAATCCAGACCATCAGAATCAGAGACAAAAACTTGTCAAATACATGTTTCCATGTCAGCCACATTGGAAAAAAATTGGCAAAACATATGATTTTCTTTCCACAGCCAACTTGAGGTCAATTTTATTTGAACACTCGTTATACGTACGATGGGGTACCCAAAAATAACGGGAATTAATTTTTTAAGTTATATATTTTTAATTTTTTTACAAAACAACCTTATCCCCTTCAAAATACTCACCCTTAAAACTAAATTTGTCCCACCGGTGCTTCCACTGTTCGAAATATTTTTTGTAGTCATCTTTAGAAATGGCTGACTATGGCCTCCCTGTTTTATTTCTTGACCTCTTCAATGTTGTCAAATCGGTGTCCTTTCATGCCCCTTTCCATGTGTGGAATAAGAAAAAGTCGCACGGAGCCAGGCGGGTAAGGTGCGTGGGGCAGCGGAACCATGCCATTTTTAGTAAAAAACTGACGAACAGAGATGGCTGTGTGTGCAGGTGCATTGACGTGGGGGAAGAACCAGTCTCCTGTCTGCCACAAATCGGGTCTTTTTTGACGAACACTATTGCGCAATCTTCTTAAAACTTCCAAATAAAAGCTTTGATTGACGGTCTGACCTGGGAGAACGAACTCTGAATGAACTACGCCCTTGGCATCAAAAAAGCACATTGTTTTGATGTTTGATTTGACTTAACGACATTTTGTTGAACGGGGTGACAATAGCATTTTCCATTGGCTTGACTGTTGCTTTGTTTCTGGGTCGTAACCATAACACCATGACTCATCACCAGTAATGGCCTTTGACAGAAAATCTGGATAAGTTTCAAGCTGTTGTTTCAAAGCACGACAAGTTTCAACTCGACATTCTTTTTGATTGTCAGTCACCCCCGAGGAAGAAACTTGGCAGCAACCCTTTTCATTCCCAAATCTTCGGTTAAAATTCGCTGAACCGAGCTCCAAAATAACCTACTAATCTCTGACAGTTGATCAATTGTCTGTCGACGGTCTGTTAGCATAAGCTCTCGAATTTTTTCAACATTTTCATCGTTTCAGGCAGTTGATGGACGTCCACAGCGAGGTTTGTCATCAATCGACATGTCGCCCTTTTTAAACCGAGCAAACCACTCGTACACTTGAGTTTTTCCTATAGCGTCATCTTTATAAGCTGTTTTCAACATTAAAGTAGTTTCAGCAGCATTTTTACTGAGTAGAAAACAAAATTTCACAGCTGCACGTTGTTCACTTAAACTTGCCATCATAAAAAACGAAACAAGAACAAAACATCGCTAGCAAAAACAATCGCTGCAGATGAACAGAACAAGCAGGGTCGACAACACAGGCGGCACTGAACTGGCAATGAGTTGCGCTATACACGCCTAGCGGAAGAAATGCGTACATCATATTACAGTATACTGCATCGTTTACAACCGCCACCAGTGGCGCCGTTAAGCTGCAGTAAACTACGACGGCCTTATTTTGGCTCCAATCACGGTGATGACTCATTTCATTATTTGTTTGTTATACAGCATAGTAAACCAGTGAATACGACTTAAATAGAATGGCGATAACACCCACTTGTTTAAACTACAGACCGGCGGAGAAAGGCTTCGAGACATAATTATAATAATTATGCAAACCGCAATGTGTAACATAAATTAATAATAATCTTTAAGCTCGCTCGCACGAATACATAAATAAATAATCCTTCGCGAGAGGTTATCTGCGCCGGTTCTTTATATTACAAACCTGCCAGCGATAAATCATAAAAAAAAAACAGACGACCGCTGTTTTTATCGTTGCTCCGCGAACTGAGTTCTACAAAAAAAAGTTAGTCTCGTCTCTCCAGCTTCCAAATTTACTTTAGACGCGTTTTTTTTAACGTAGAAATTTTAATTTCGACATCTACAGACTTGGTTCACTAACGATTTCACGAAAATCTACATATTAAATAATTGTGTATTTTAAATATTCGTACCTATGTACGTAATCTTTTGATTTCTCGAATGAATCATTCGTTTTCTCACATAATTTCAAAAGATACAACGCAGCAACAGTAACTTTGCCCCTGACTGCAGTAGACAAAACCTGAAATTGTGCAGCCTGTAAGTGTTTGTTTGTTTGATTTGCGGACAGACATATTCTGGCTGTACTGTACTTGAAGATTGCTTTTATTATCTAGACGCCAACTTAAAAGCTATGGCATAATGACTACTTCGGTAGTTCCCACGAAACTGTAGCGAAATAGCGCCACTGTAAAGGTGAACAATTGCGAAAATGGGCCGTAAAAAAAATACGAGCTTCGAGATAAGACAATTAGTAATTTATCATTATGAAAAGGGGAAAACGATCCGCAACATTAGTAATATATTAAATTTGAAGAAAAGTACAGTTAGAGATATTATTAAACTTTTATTATGTTCAATGTTATACCAACATTGTTAGATAAGTTAGAATCATTGTTGTTAGACAAAACCATCCCCATTGAAAGTAAAACTAAAGAAATATGCAATAAAGTTATTAGGATATTCAAAATCATGTACCTGCAGGTAAACAAGAATATCAAGCATTTAACTCACATAGACCGTTATAAAACACTAATTAAGCCCTAAAGAAGTCTGAGTACATTAGATGAAACGTCGGGAAAAATTAGTACGTCTTTATTTGTCCAATATCCTCAAAAACAATTCCTTTATCAACTTATATTTTATGGACGCAACTGATAAGTACTAAATCAATTATTCTTTAAATAACAGCGGTTCGAAATTGGGCATATTTTTAGATACACCTTAATCTGCATCAGATGCAGATCAGATTGAATGAGTCCAATCTATTGACTATTTTACACTTTTAATTAGCAGTGCTTGATAATTGGAGTTTACTAAAAGTTAACTATACCGCTTTTGAAATACAGTTTATAAATATTTATTTTTTTATTTTACTCTCTTTACTTAGTTTTAATCATCTCCTAATGATGTCAACATGTTTTAAATGGTTAAAAGTGTTCAAGTTTGAATTTGTTTATACACCGAAGGTTGCAATTCTCCTCCTGCATTTAGTTTTTAGGTCACTGGGATTTCTAGTCAGGGCCCCTAGGACAAATTTTTGAAATTTAGATGAATTTTCAATACACTATAAACATACTAATAAACCACTCGTTATAAACATTTGTATGTAGCCCTTTATTATCCAGCTGCGTTTCTTTTGGTGACTTCGATAACATGCCTATCCACATTTAAATTAACTTCGATTGTTTATAAATTGCTCTTCATTCCATCTGTCAATACAAATTACATCAAACCGAATTATTAAATAAATTATCCATAAATCCAATAACGTTAAACGGCCATCCACATCGCTGGTAAACAAACAACGACTTTCTGGCCTGGTTAAAACAATTCAAAATTAATTGAACGCCCGAGTCCTCTTCGTCCCCATCTGCCGTTGATCGCAACTTAAACTTAAATCGTATGCCATTATAATTAGACACCACATCCTTATTTATTCAATTAATACTGTCAAATGTTATTATTAATCTAATCTAGATGCTCGTTATTTTTCATCTAGCTCTCGAGAGCGTCAATTAATGGTTAGTCAGGGGTGGACTGGCCTCAAATATTCGATAACATCAAACATTGGAAAGTAAATTCTTGCTAAACATAGGAGGGACTGTTGTATGTGGGACAATATTTTGCAGATGGCTTTAAAAACTGTCTTTTGTGTTCCGTTTTAGTTTTTATTTCTTTATAATTACGAGGTCAACAGAACGTTATGAATAATTATAAAGAAGTGAATGATTTTTAACAACTTTAACGAAAAAAATCGTTGTCCCACTATATACCTATTTGCCACTATGCAACAACCCCTTGTTTCATAGTGGGACTGAAGCACATTCATATTGGGATAACCTGACAACACGTGAGTATGAAAAATAAAAATATAGTAAAAGGAAACAAATTATATTCACCGAATTCAGTTTCCTCGACTTGGCCAAGGTAATGTTTTAACCCCCCTCCCCCTTTTTGTAGTTATTTTACAGTTACAAAATCATTAGTACTGTGTATAGTATTGCAATGCCACTGGCCACCAAAGAATGTTTCCCTCTATACAACCATACGCATGTTTTGGGTTATGATTTCATATTTAAACAAAAAAATATAGTTACAAGTAAAAAACCTCAAAACCTATCTGTAAGATCCTTTGGGCAATGTGTACACTGATAATCTCAACGTAATTTTAATAAACAACTACAAAAAAAACATACAGCTTAATCAGGCAAAAAAAAAACTTTGGTCTGTTATATACTCCGGTTTATGTTATACAGCACATTTATTTAGATTTTTATTTCATGTGACTTTAGCAAAAAAAAAAAGTGTCAATTTCTCTCTAAAACCCCCTTTGACCCCCTTAGAGATGCAGTTTTCAACAAAATTTTATAATTCATCTATGGTTTTCGGGGTCGTTGATGCCAAATCTGATGCCAAAATTGAAATTTGACATAACGCCAGCTGTCAACAAGCTGTGAAAACTCGATAAAAAGACGATATCTTGTGCATACTATTCAGTTTTTGGGATCGCTGATTACGAAACTGATGTCAAAATTGAATTTTGACATAATGACAGCTCTCAACAAGCCGTTAAAATTTCTAAAAAAGTGCAAGTTCAAACAGATATAAAACACCGAAATATTTTTTGATTGAAAAATGACTATCTCCAAAATTCCCATTCCGGTCCTGATATACAATAAATTTATTAACTCTGCTGTCAGTGTTTTGATAACAGTGTACTCTTTCTTAATATATCTAATATTGTCCAGCAATTAAATTCGTATTTGGCGAATGCAGTAACTACTTATATCTCCATGTGAGAAAAAAATTAATACATACATGTGTGTGTAGATTCATTTTGTAATAGATTAAGATTAATTGTTTTAAAGTGCAGTTTTTTTTAATACAGCAGTCGACTTTTGCCTCTAACGTCCTCTGAACGAGGAAGTAGCAAAATGTTTCGAAATATGTATAATTTAAATTTTAATGGTGATGATCTAATCCTCACAATCGGATCAAAATAAAGATGTCTGCGAAGCATCGTGTACAAATATTTTTAAACTGACTGAACTTTATTAAAAACGCTAGTTATTTTTAATGGAGGCGAGTTGTTAAAATTTATAGCGGTTGAAAATAGACTGCCCAGTGTACCTAACATTTGCGATTTCTACTCTAAAAAATTTTTCATTTATTCAATTTCAATCATCTGAACCACAAACCTGGACATTTATTATCACTGAGTTGTATAAAAATATTCAGGAATTTTGTTACAAAAAGCAGAAAACGTTGTGAACTCGAGGTAAATAAAGGCAGATAATAATGAACGGACTCATCAAAAGTTATAGACAGGGCCCAGGTGCACGGCGGGACAACCGGGGCGGGAGCCCCGGGGCCCCCACACATTGAGGGCCTCCACAAACCTTGGATTCAAAAATTTAATAACGATAAAAAATCTTAATTTTTAAGAAAGTAATGAGTAATGAAATATATCCAAACAAGGGATATTTTCATCCTATGTCAAATCTATTCAGTGGTGGAACTACAAAATTTAGACCTCTTGCAAAATTCAATAGACGCAAAATGTATTTATTGGATACGGGGTAAAATGTACACCGGTTAAGGGGCAAAATGACAGCTAAGTACGCGATGAAATGTAAGCTTTCAAAGAGCAAAATGCAAAAAGGTTCCAAGCGTAAATTATTTTATTTTCGAAAGGGCAAAATGCAAGAGAATCCAAGCGGTGATTATTTTATTTCCAAAGGGCAAAATGTGAGAATGTCCAAACGAAAATTATTTTATTTCCTCCAGGGGCCTCCACTTTCTTCATTGCCCCGGGCCCCGACACCCCTGCATCCGGCCCTGGTTATAGATCGGCAAAGGTATTCCTAATCACCTGCTCGTTACCTTCTCATCACGTACAGACCACATGTCCTTCCACAGTAGTTGAGATAATTAGTAGGGGCGTGAAAATCTGATTTATTTAAAGATAATAAGATTTGATGTTTTAGAAATCAAATGAATCTTGGTTTTCCCAAAATTAAGACAAATTTGTGATGGTGCATCGACAGATCTGTTGAAGTGAATGCAAAGAGTATTTTAATTATTGATTATTGATTTTATTTGAATCGAGCCATCCAAAAAAAGCGTCGTGAAAGTTGGCCGAGTAAAAAAAGACGTATTTCCATTCTATCTTAAATTTATAACCTTATTTAATTGTCAAAGTTGTCACCTTATATGAGAGACATTATTTATTTTACAATTGTGACAGTCAGTCGTCAAAAGTTTGACATAATAGACGTTTTTTTTGGGTCTATTATATCAGTAGATGTCGAACAGTCATTCTCAAAATACATATAAGCATATATTTTCACCACAGCAAACAAGAATCTCGGAGACAACTATCAAAACTTATCTCACGCTATAAAGTTTTTACAAATATTCTCCAGTTTTGTGAATTGATTGCTTTTGTTGCTATATTTAACTTAAAGTTGCTTTCTTTTATTACATATACCTATTATATTATGATGTGTTTCATTATTTGTTGATTAGACTGTAAATAGTAACAACTTTCATTAGACATTCTCGTCTGCGTGTTGCTATATTTATGCATGTCTTAATAGAATTATCTTCTATATTAAAAAATTCTGAAGACTAATTTCAATATTTTATCGAAACTAATCCACGAATCACATTTTCTACGGTTTCTTATAAAACGCCACTTACGTGTTCATTTTAATCTATTCCCATTCGTCGAAGAGAAGCTATAAGCCGCTTAAGAGGGCTTAATTATCATTAATTACCATTAATATCACGTCCCGTGACTCAATTTATCGATGCTGAAATCCGCTACCTCAACAGCTGCCCGTCTTAAGGACGATTATTAATTAGGCAGAATAAAAATATCCTAAATCAGCGGCGTAATGGCCTGTTGTCATTACAAATAACTGCAGGCGGTTATTTTGGGTTTCGACAGACCTCGTTCGCGATAAGTAAATAGCTAAGAGCGTGTATTTCAAAATTTTAAAGTGGAATTGCTCGGTACACGTCGGTATTAGACTGTAAAAACGTTATTATTGGGTTGATGCCTCAATTCATAGAGTGATGTAAAGCGTTTAAAGCCTTAGTCAGAGATGGATGGTCTTCTTGAAATTATTTCCTGGATTCTGGAGCTAATGGAGTGTGACCCAGGCAGTCTCAGCGCTTTGGGCACCTTGTGTATCCTCATTAAAGTAACCACGAGCTATGATCCAACCACCCATTCTTCTAAAAATGGTGGTGATGTGACCCAAGGGAAGGTAACGTCACTATGGTCATCAAAGGTCAGCGCACTCCTTATATGGAATCTCGCATTGACGAAACAGCTGAAGAATCACAAGGTAAATGCTCGACTGTTTCCTCTTTCTGTTTACACCCTCTGCTAAGGGGTGTTTCACCTAGCCTCATATGGATAGTGCTCCCATGGAGTCATGTGTGTCCTCTCAGGTTTATTCACCTTTGAGGTTGTTTACTCACCTGTCTGAATTTCTTATGGGTGTTTCCTTTGATCTACACTAATTCTCCATACTTCTTCAGGCTACATTTTAAAAATTTACTCTTCAAACCATGCTATCGCAGGTAAAAGCAAGAGTGTTATTTTTCAATTTATCGGTTTCGAATCAAGTATTTGTCTGCCATTGTTTGACGAATGTATCTTTAGTCCAATCCTGTACGACCGATCGATTTCCGATAGCTTACTATACCGCCTGTCATTCAGCTCTAAAATAGACATAAAAATGTGTTTCTTAACACTTTCACGGAAATAAGTTGATCACCAGGCACCCATCAATTTGTTATAAGCTGCGGATAACGCCCGTTGAATACATCTCTACATGAAAAAAGGCGCTCATCAGTATACTCGTATAAATTTTGACAGTTTCGCTTGTTAGATTTATTTATATTGGCTTTTACACTTAACATACCATCAGCGCGCTAGGTGCTCGAAGTTTTAAATAAGCATTCAAAGTACTGAAATAGACTAAAACAACATTTAAGTAAAGTGTCGTATAGGAACGTTATGAGTAAAAAATAAAGAGTATAACAGTCTATGTGTGTCTTTATTAAGAGCTAGTTAAAATTCTGTATAGGTTTAGGTTGTCTAGGTAGACTAAAAAGTCTACCTAAGAAAAAAGTCGGACAAAAATTTTGCCTGATAGCTTGCACTTGTTAGATTAAATGTTACATTCTAAATTTTATGCCAGAAGTTGTTCGTCTTTTTACTCTCTTGGGTTTTAAGTTGTTTTTTTTCTTTAACTGAACAACCATGAGTTACTTTATTTATATTGATTTCAGATGGTCAGCATATTTAAAATAATCCTGCTTTTGATTTGATTGAAAACTGCTTGAAAATTGTTTTCAGTAATCCAGTATTTTACACAACGCCTATGTAATTTCATTGACAAGCTTCATTAATAAATATTAAATACCCAGTTATTTAAGTTCTAATAAATTCGATTGTGTTGCAATCGGTCTCTTTTTTAGGTTTTATTTTGCCAAAAAATGACCAATCCAAGTCAGTGTTTCCACTTCTTTAGTACAAAAATTAATACTAGGTGATATCACACAGCTGTGTTTTCCACCACACTATATATTTAACTTAAATTACACTTTAAACTGTAATTTAATTGCATAATTGATTTTTGACGGGTATTTTTAGTAATGTCAATAATCAAAAGTGTATTGAACGAAGTAAGTAGATATATTTTTTTAGAATTCAATTATCATTTCGAATTCAAACATAACATGAAAAAAAAAGACGGTAAAGCAATGTCTAGCAATAAAGTCTCGTGTTTATGTATTCAAACATTTAGCTGTAGGTAGAAGAATAACAGCCCAGTTCATTCACTCAGTCCAGTTTCATTATGAGAAGATTAATCCGTTTCATACTTTCTGACATTACAAAAAATGAATATATATTTCCATACATTTTTTTATTATAGGTCGTATGTTTTAGAATTCTGAGATTTGTTATTTTATTAATTATCTCGCCCATATCAGAAACAAATCGTGGCATTTTTCATTTTTTTAAAACTAAAAATAATGTTGTTAATAAATGTAATAAAAAAATAAAATTGTTTTTGCAAATTTTTATTAGTATTAATGAACTAGAATATGCTATAAAGTAAAGCCCAACGCCGACTTTCGCGTCAAAAACGCAACTTTTAATGCAGAACCAAGAACCAAGGAAACTGCTTTCCATTGGCTTGTCTAGTAAGAACCATAAAATTTGAAGGCAACGGACTAATAAATCAAGCAGGCTTTTTCGCTCTAACACGCCTCGCTACTTATGCTTGTACCTTTGCAGATACGGGTTAAAAATACGCAAGCCAGTAAAATATCCAGACCCGATGTTTATTTTTGTGTAAGGCGGATTTTCGATTGGCCCGCTGCATTGTAAACCATTCGGAAAACCAAAATAAATATATGTATGTATATAAAACGATAATAATTCGACATTCCAGTTTTGGACAAGCTACTTCACAACCACGATCCATATGATCAAAGCAATACTGACTTGTTCAATACATTATTTCTACTGGATTTGTCTGTTGATGACTGGGGTTCGAAAACTTTGCTCTCACGCATGTTAAACTGCATTTAACGATCTTGCGCTCCCGCAACGGGGCCGGCGTACTACTTCGCATAAGGGAGTCCCGGTACATTGGCAGGATCGGTCTGTGGCGTAGGTATGCAGGGGTAAGAAAAACATGCGTATATAATTTACAAGACGCTTAAAAAATGCGGTTTACTCTTTACATATAGAGTTTTTAGTGCCGACCCTACGTTATCGCACCCATTTCCGGACCCTACTGACGACGATTTGAATATTATTTTTAGACATATTTAGAACACATGATTAAATTATAAATAATTGTTGTGCTGCAAACGAATTTTAGTCTCAGATACAAAAAAAAAAAAACAAAAATAAACAAAAACTTATTTATTATATTGACCATTATTGTTTTCCTTTATATATTTCCTTTACATCTTCTTTAACCCTCGGATTGGCTAGAGAGTCTGCGGGACTCCTCCCCACTTTCAAATTGGTGTGAAGGGGACTACTTACTACTTTAAGTTTAAAAAAAATGAGATGTTGTTTTTTGATGTGAGAATTTTAAGATTATTTTTTTCATTTAACAAATTTTCTTGTTAAGTATAATTTTATAAGTTTTCACTGTTTATAAAAATGAAAGATTAATTTTTTGTGACTTTTTGTTTTCTTAGATTTTCCATAGTCTAAAGAGCCATGTTTAATGTTTTTGGTGCTAGAAGTCTCATCGACTTTGTATTCACAAAGTGTGAAAAAGTATGTAGCCAGTCAGTGGGTTAATATAGAAGTCGAAGATTCTGTTTTTGCCACGTTTATTTGGCAATGGGGCATTACCTACTTGATATTATAACATTACTTAAAACTCCGGTATAGCAAGAAAATGTATGTTAATCAATAATCACTTTAATGCATAAATATTTTTATTGAAAAATGTTAACGAAGTTGAGATGACGGAAAAGCGTGGCATATCGCAAAAACTCGTCTTTCTCACCCTTGTTTATGGCGAGGTCAGTGGCCTAATAAATCATTTTGGTCCGTACTTTTCACGCTATTTAACACTTGCGTCGATGCGGATTACAAATACAAGAAGTCAGACGTTAACACTTCTGTTTATTTTATCTACAAGATCGATTTCCGGTTCATTTGGCGAAGCCTCGTCCACGGTTGACTAGGGTTTGAATTTAACGATGATTCGATGGCGAAATTGCTACGATTATTTGCTGCGTTAGAGTTTCCGGTTTGATTCTGTGACTGACAATGGTTCGTTCCGTAGTTCTGTTTGTCAAGGACTCCAGTGTACCTGGTGTCGCATCCACAAAAAATGATTAGGACTTGGATATAAACTACAGATACCAGTGGCGGCTGATGGTTTTTGAAGTTCTCAAGTCATATTTTATGGGGTAATTACTAAACCTAAGTAGAAGATTATAGTAGCAAAAAAACTTCTAACGAAACTTGCGAACAAAAAAATACAAAAAACTTGTCCACTATCAGAACATTTTGGAAACGGCTTGCAAAATATTTGCAATATTTCACAACAGCTGTATCTTTAAGCAAAATGATTTTTTTAAAGCACGAAAATAAAAAGATTATTCCCTTGATAATTATGAAAAAAATATTTCATTTTTCAAGCCGTTTATAAGATCTTCAGGTAGGGCACACATTTATTGAAATTGTCTTTGTGTTTCGTTTGAAGTTTTTTTTGCTATTATAGCCTTCTACTTAAGTCTTGGAATCACCCCCTAAAATAAAATAGGGGTCCCACGCTTCCTTACGAAAACACGAGAATTTTAAATTCCACTAGCCGTCACTAATAGATACTAACACAACAAAATTATTTCTTTCCTTAAAATGTTTACAAAAGCACAGAAAAACTTGAACAGTAAACATGGTAAACGAAGTAGTTTTCGTAATACGAAATTCCCACGCAATGGCGAATTTTTGAGCGTTAACATTTTGCTTTCGTCACTAAAACAAATTGTTTTAGTGACATAGTCTGGCTGTTGGCCAATTTTAGTGGACATATTTTCACAGAATTCCAGTTTTCGGTCGGGGTCGTCATCTAAGAGTTGATGCATCATTTTTAATTTGTATGGGTGAAATTTGTTTTTTTGTCAACACCCTGTGTGCTGTACTTTGATTGACTTCACAGGTAGATGCAACTTGGGCTGTGGATGAAGTAGGGTTTACTACTATTTCTGCAACTGTATCAATGTTTTTGTCATCGGAAATTTTTGGTCGACTAAATCGTTTGACATCATTAACACCTGTTTCAAACTTATGAAGAAGCTCCCTCAATTAAAATGTGTTCCGGTGCATGTAAATTGTTTCCACTTCACCAAGAAATAATGTAGCTGCTACTTTATCAGCTAGAGCACGTACCATTTTGCTTATTTAGACACTTAAATATCTCCAAAGGTTGAAGGTATAAACACCTGTAAGAACGTAGCAAAGTAAACGTTGGAGAATTTAAAAAACGTCAAATTTGTTTATAATTATACAGAGGAGGTCTTTTAAATCCGTATTGATTGAACGCTTAATTGAAATTTTAGTGTTTATTGAGTACCTCATTATTTATGAGTGACCCACTGAATGAGTCTACCTCAAGCATATACACACAGTTGGTGTGATTATGGTTAGCGATATTCTTATTGGACAGTACGTTATGTTACGGAATGTGACGTACGTTATACCACTCCCACTTTCGACAATTCCCATGGCATCGCACTTTTCAATTTTTTAAGATCAAGGGAAGTTATCGGTATATGATTTATCTATAACGATAGTATATAAATTATCACGTGTCATATAAAATAATGTCAGTGGTTTCATTTTTAAGTTCTAAATATCGCAGTCGATTTTATTCGAGAAGTATATTTAATTCTAAAATTATAAAATTATCCTCTAACAGAAGCATGTCTTATAGAAGATAACATGACACTGATTAATTGCGCTGATATGTGTTTTGTATTTGCAGCGATTACCATATAATGAACGATCTGTACTAAATACATATTCAGGATCTAGAAAGTGATTTACAGCGAACTGTAAAGACCCCAACGAAGGTGTGGCGTGTATTATTTTAATGTTCATTAAAATGTTATTATTTGCATGACGTAATGAAATGAATTAGAAACGAAATACCGCTAACTAACGTAATTAAAAGTCAACAATGTGTTTAGTTGCGAGAATACATTAGATAGTACTACGATGTCACAGTACGAGGGATATCATATTTTTTGGTAGCGGTAGGTCGTGGATGCTAATAAAAACAAAAACAATCGAAAGCACGTTCTTCGGTCAGTTAAAGACTTGTACGATCGGCGTAAACCAAAAACTAACATTGTATATGTTCTCTTTCTGCTATTGTGTGGTTTAACCTTATTATTTTATTATTTAAATTTGAATTACATCTCGTCTACAGACGCGCCTAAAGTATGGAATAAATTCAGTAAATGTGAAACAAAAAATATTTGGAAAAAATCCTCAAACAGGTCGATTTTGTTTAATAAAAACACACATTTTTGAGGGAACGTCTATTTTCAGATGTCATTTGTTTTTTAGTAATGACGTCATCAACTTATTTTTCAAATGGCAACCCCCCATTTTTTTAATTTACTTTGAGAGACCCTTTCATTGTCGATTTAACGGTATAAAAATGTTGCCTTGCCACATAACAAAATTTTTGAGTAAATGACAATTGAATGTTACAAAATGAAAATGTACTTTTCACTTTGTCACTAATCACAGTCACAATTGCCACTAATAAGTTGATGACGTCATTACTCAAAAACAAATGACATCTGAAAATAGACGTTCCCTCAAAAAAATGTGTGTTTCTATTAAACAAAATCGACTTGTTCGAGGATTTTTTCCAAAAATTTTTTGTTTCACATTTACTGAATTTATTCCATACTTTAGGCGCGCGCTATAAAAAAGGCAATAAAAAATTATTTTTAGAACGAACATAAATGACCCTCTTTAGATGACCTGACAGTCTTTAGATAACTTGTATAAAGCCACGAATGTATCAACCGAACTCTGGTTATTAGTAGAGTTCAGACATTCGTGGTTTTATCTTGAACGGTTCTTATGGCAACATGGTATTTTAACCACGTGATGAACCACGAAATTCAACAGATACTAAAACAGGAAGACATAGTTAAAGTCATAAAAGCCGACATAATTAGATAGTACAGACATGTATTTAGAAGTAATTGAAAAAAAAACACGCATAACACTAACGGAATGGAAGCCAGAAGAAAAAAGACCGAGAGAAAAATGGAGGAAGAGACCTAAAAATAATTAAAACGACTGGACCAAAAACTGAATGATAGGAAACAATGGAGAAATGATAGTGACCCAGGTAAAAGCACACCAAATGTTGTAAAAGAAAATGGAGATAATATGTGGACCAATCCACCACGAAAAATGGATTGTTAAAGTTTAATAAACGGCTGCAATTTCTTCGGAAATGTCTAGTTTGTATTTACGTGTATATAATAATAATAATAATAATAATAATAATACTTATCGTGCTTATAACCAAAAACTCATCGAATATCCCTCGTATTGGTAGCGGACGATCAACGGCGAGGCAATAATTTTCTCGCGAGTATTTAGCGCCGGCGCGCTTCTCGCTCATCACATCATTAATTCGAATGACCTTTTCGCCATCTGAGCGTTGAGAAAAGCCATATTTTTTTTATCAATCATCGGACGTACCGTTTAACTGAACCATTACATAATCGCGCAGCGGGCCGTGGAAACTCAATCTAGTTAATTGCGGCGATTGTGACTTGCGACTAGTCGGTTAATAAATAATAATAATGAATTTTATTAATTCGAGTCGATTGTTCGGTTACGCGAATTCGTTCGCCGATTGGAATTAAGCGAGTCGGCCTGCGAAACGAGGTTTGAATGTGTTGAGTTCGGAACGTCTTGTTGTACATACAGTAAGAGTTACAATACCGCGTACATAGGTGGATATTAAATACATATTAAATAGTACAATTTTATATCAATTTTAGGCGAATTTACTTAAGTACAACACTTAACTTAACTTAACACTTAACTTAACAATCCCCCCCCCTCGTAGCGGAGATCTAAAGAGCAACGTTGCCAGAACTAACTGTAACTCTGCATAATAAGTCATTATAAAACCCTATATTTATAAAAATGCATTGTTGTACGATCAATTAATATAAAAGTAAATTTCATTTTCAGACTGTGTTGCGTATAATAAAGTTTAATGTTATCTTTTTTTAATTTGACTACTGTGAAACAATTTTAAAATATCTAATAGGAATTTATGTTGATAGGACAACAGCGAAACCTGATAGAACGGTTCTCTGTTGCTGCGTACAAAGTTCCGGCGAATCACAACAGAGTCGGACTCAGGTACCTATTATTGCAAAGCGATAGTTCACAGAAAATACCTCAGAATACAATAGTGAATATTCGAATAAATGTACTAGCAAGCGAACTATTACACGACGGTATTTAGGTGTGATAATGTCAGTGGTCACGAAAAATGAAACTTAAAAGGACTTACCCATAAAAAAAACGAAAAGTTGAATACAAAAAATAATATTACTTTTTAACTAGCGTATGATCTTTTGCAGAGCATATTTTTGAAACTTCTTTCATCTCTTGTTAAACAGTTGCAGTTTCGTCACAGCTGATTTTCTGTTAATGAATTTTACCTTTAATCTGTCAAAATATTAGAGTCTTACTTGTCTCAAAACAGGTATTATGGTAACATGTACTTAGAACAGGTATACCCTTAAAACAGGAAGACATCATAAATTATCGTAAAATTCTAGATACCGACGCTACGTCGGGGTATTCAGAGTTTTATGATAGCAGGTATGATGGGTCCATATTCCAATGGCATACCTGTTCCAAATACCTGTTTGGCAGATATAAAAATTTGGCAAGTAAGACTCGAATATTTCGTCGGTTTAAAGGTAAAATTTATTAAGTAAATCCAATTCAATAGTAAGAAAACAGTAATTGTCTAACAAGAGACGAAAAAAGTTGCAGTAATATCGTCATTACGCTACAGTAATATTACTTTTTGTATTAAAAAGTATTTTTTTTATCTTTAGATCTTCGTGAAATAACTTTTTTGTCTCTTGTTTTTAGAAAATCGCAGGTCAACTTTTATGACATAATTAAAAAATCTAATTAAGTCATTGTAACTTTATTGTGTTGTGGCGTTTTAGGCCCAAATTTTATGAGCTTTGTAGATAATCTTTATGAGCTTTGTAAATAATGTAGGTAAGATCCTTTTTAGGGGTCATGTTTCGTGACCACGAATGTTACCACACCTAAATACGGCTCCATCATGTAATAGTTAGCGCCTCAGTAATAATAGTGACCTGAGTCCCGCTCTGTTGCAACGCGCCGGAAGTCAATATATGCATTTACATTAGTAGCATCTGCGCATGTCGAAAACAAACTTCCAAATTCACTAAATTCCAAATGCGCTAGAGGACTAGATTTAGTTAGACTAGTTTGATTAGTTTAGTAATACGAGTATGAGGAATATTTGTTTGAGGATGTACCGGCATATGTGTTTTAGCTGATATCGCCGGAGAGGGCCTATTGGGAAATTGTTCGTTAAAAATGGCTTTAATATCCCTTACAGACCAACCACTAAAAAAATACCATTTAATTATTTGAACTTTTTAGGCAATCTGTTAAATATCCAATTTTGTTTTTAAGAATGTATATAGTGCTTCTATTGTACTCTCGTAATAACGCACTTTTCCACTACTAAACTAGAATATAAATATATTGGTATTTCACAATATAAAATGGTATTTCAAACTTCAACCCAAACGGCTCCACCGACAAACCGGATGCCTGCCATACGCCTGCGGCACCTATGTTTAGGCGGTGGTGGCATCTCAAGATATACATACGTTAACTTATCAATTCCCCTTCATTCTGCTATGTACGCATTAGGATGATTCGTACTGTATACCTAACTATTTTTTGTATGTCTGTTAACTATACTCTTCTGGACAAGACAGACTCGACTTCCGACACCCTCGTTCTTCGTTACTCGCCCTCAAATATGTCACACTGACGACATCTAGTAAGGTCGAAATCGGGATCTGTTACTTTTGACTTAGGAATAGGAAAACACGAGGAATCTCTTAAATTTCTTAAGACATTCCTCGTTTTCGGACGGAACTGTCCCCATCCGATTATCATAAAATTTTAGCAGGAAAATACGAGTTTTTTTTTTAAGTCTAAGTTGGCGAAACTGACCCTCAAAGTTACCCCTAAAAATACATATATTTTCTGCTATATTTCTAGAACAAGGGTTATCCACTTCGTTTGAAAAATACTTTGTTCTGCTACATTAGCTCTACATTGTGGATAGGATAAAAGTCAGCTGTGTGCCCAAGGGGTTGTTGGGTGAAAAATATACGTATATTTTTTACCATCCCTCATCCCAAATTTATTTCTCTCTTCATATCCATAAGCTCCTGTAAAAAATAAAAAAGATACATGTGTTTGGATTTTGTTCTGAATATTCATTCTATGGCAACTACCAGTGGCGGTGCATGAACAGTTACCTTGAAAACGACGCGGCCCTTCATTTAGGTGATGACATAACCTCTTACAGAAAGGATTTATAGTGAAAAAATGAAAGTTGCGAAAAATTTCAAAAAACACGGAGCTCCCTGGGTTCTCAGTAACGGTCTGTGGGATATTTGCAGTATATTTTTTTTCATAATCTAGAAACAAATATAAGTAGACATTTTTCGATTTTTTGCAAAATATTTTTTTTTTCAAAAAGTTATGGCCATTTTAATTTTAATTTTATAGGAACATTTTGTTTCCCAAAAATTAAAATGGCCATAACTTTTTGAAACAAAAATATTTTATAACAAAGAAACGTCTCAATCTCATTTTGTTTCTAGATTATGAAAAAAATATATACTGCAAATATTCCACAGAGGTTACTAAACCAGGGAGTGCTCCAGTTTTTTGAAAATTTTTTCGCAAATTTGTGAGGTTTTTTCACTATAAATCCTTTCTGTAAGAGGTGTATAGTCATCACCTAAAAATGAATGGTCATCGTCTTTTCAAGATATGGCTAACTAAAATATCACGCACCGCCACTGGCAACTACAATAATATAATTTAAAGATATCCTCTCTTAAACTTATTTTTTTTAACAACTTTGGTATGGCCGTGACAGTTCTGTCACGTTGCTTGTTGGTATTTAACGTAACCCCATAAAAAAGGGTTGCAGAGGATCAGATCAGGTGACGGCCGTCCACCTCATAGATTTTTAACACAATTGGTTGGATGGTGAAGGACAAGTAGGAATTTTCTTTTAACACCTCCCACCCTTTATATGTGTGGATCTTGGAAATGTTTTTGCTTTCACTTAAGAATAATTAATTTAACACCTCAGTTTGCTCACATACTCATTTTATATCTTATACACTTATATATCATTTTATATATTATTATACACTTTGCTTTATAAAAAAAATCCACCAATTTTTCCATCGAAATGTTACCACATTCAAAATTAACATTCACAATTTGTAACAAGTTCTGGATACCTTGTCGACGTATTTCAGGTCGACTGATGCCGTTTGCGAATAGAAATTACCTATTTCTGTATATAATTATAATAAGACTAAAATAGAAGTAACTTCGTAAGCATAACCTTGACCTTTCCAAATAGAATACAGAATGATTTGCATTTTCCTCCAAAGAAGAGTGTATATCTTGTAGGCACTTACGTCAGTTTTTCCTTCGTTCTGTCAAAGCGAGACGAACAAATTTTAGGTCCAAACGAGCGTATATGAGCAATAAATAAATCATCAAATATAGGGTAATTATCATAATGCACAGCTAAATTAGCTGTATGAAGCCATCAATCATGTAAACACTGACTGGGTGTATGGAATGACATAACCCGTGGATATCATCAACACTCTGTTCGCTGTTTGTTCGAAGTATTGTTCTTCTTGTACAGTACAGTCTTGTGATTTTGTCATTCATGATGTGGAATGTTAAAGCTTCTTATACAATCGAAAAGTCTTTACAAAAGTACATACATTTCAGAAGAAAATGATATAGAGAAATAAAGTAGTAAGGAGTAAAAACTGAAAATAAAACCACCTACAAGGCGTTCTTCATTCCTCTTTTAATCCCCACCGTCTTTGCGTCAGCATGCCTCTAGACTAAAGCTATATGGATAGGTTCCTCGTAAAATGAAATATTCAGTGCATAGATACGTGTTAAGTACAGAATATTTCACTTGTTTTCCGAGAGGAATTTGAAATTTTTGTATCTTCATGAAGAAGGATTTCCACTATGCAACGTAATGCTGAAACTTTATGAACCAACTTTTTGCCGTAATTGCGAAGAAATTTAGAAAAGTTGTATTATATATAACGTACACCATTCAATGTTTTATTCATTCATTCGATTTTTTTACCAACTGCAAAGTGTAGTAACTTTGATACGATCATCTTTGTTTATTCATGTAGTTAACATTTATGATCATTTAAATCATCTGGACTTGACTTGAAATTAATAACTATCAGTGTCGTTAATAGCGTACATAATGTTGGGGCCCGATTAATTATGTACTAACCAGAATTGCATGCAACAATTTGTATGAACTTAGAACCTTTTATTATCATGCAACTCGGTGTCATGCATAGAGTATTGTGCAAGAAATGCATAGTGTAAATTTAGAAAAATTATAGTAATTTCTGCAAATATAAAAGTAGTAGTAATACGTCTCCAAGCAGCGTAGGACCCGTGCTCATATTTTAGGAGGTACCTAATTATTAAGCCGGTCCCAGACACTGAACCCGAGTCAAGATAGCATTTGACCTAGACAAAAATAATATAAAGCTGATTTTTTGTAGAGATCATGCCTGAGGGCTAAATTGTAACATACTAAAAGTCCTGGAGAATCCTCCTTCCGCAACCCCCTTTTTTCGCCCCCCCAACCCCCCCCCTTAATATTTTGGTGATTTTCTCGAAAACTATCAACTTTAAGGAAAAATGTCAAGAGAGCATTTTTAAAGCTGATGAAATTCCCCTTCCAATGACGTATCGCAATCCATATTCAGTAGCACATGCCATCCACCAGTGGCGTATCAAATGAAGGGTTACTTTTAAAAAAAAAACTTTTTGCTATTTATTCTCTTTTTTTTATCTAAGTATAATTTTTTTAGAAGAAACATATTTTTCTCTAAAACGACCATTAAAAGATAGTCTACTTGCGAATCTTTTAGAAGTTCATCGCAATTACTCCAGCCAAAAAAAAATTAAAAGTTTATCCGAGACTTCTCAGTTTTACGTAAATCTGTAGCAAATTCACTTTTACTACCAATATAAAACCTTTTTAGGGCTAATATTTGATTTTCTACGTATACAATGTATGCTCAGCGAAATATTAACTATTAAGTCACTTCAACCCCGGGGTAATAACCCCTATAATATAGAATTTCCAAGTCTGCCCCAAAATTTTATACATGCAGTTACAGAAAAATCCCAACTTAAGGAATAAAGTTTGCGAGTTATTTAATGTACCTAATCAATTATAAGAAAATGTAATACAACGTGGGGAAGAGTTTGTCAGATCTCTTTATCCTGATGGTCCAAAATTTGGAGATATCAATAACCTTCGCCATCATCTTTATAATAAAGCAATGGCAAGACAATCGCCTTCTGCACTCCTAGATCTATCCAGTTTGCCGCCCACAAAAGCAGCATGTGCCCAACATTCGCTGAGAGGTGAGCAACGGATGAAGAAAAAATTTATTTGTGTCATTTCTATTGCTTTTTAAGGTACAAGAGTGGCTGGGAAACCGGCTACCGCCTACTGAATGGGGCTGGAAGTTAGTCGAAGGACAATTGTTGTCTGTCAAAACTACGCTACCTCCCGCACCCGAATCACTCTTCTGGTTTACTGCCATTGTTACACCACAATTGCTACAAACCAATTGTGCTGGTAGATGCTCTTGTAGACTCAGGCCAAAAGTGTAGCACATTGTGTTCCCCTTGCAATGGCGAAACATGCAATAATATTATAGAAACTGTTACAGAAGATTCTACTCTTGAGAAAGATGTTTAAAATGTTGTTTTGAAACTAAATAAAAAACATATTAAACAGCAGTTTCAATATTTTTGGTTCTAGGGTCGTTCTCTAACATCAATGGATTTGCAATTTTATCACCTACAAAAAATTTGGTAACGATATTTTTCGTCAAGTTTATAGTTTTTGGTAAAAATTAGTAAATTCGACGTGTCCTTCAAGAAATTTCAATTAATCTCGGAACAGCTTTCTTTTGATACGCCACTGGTGTGTACCACGTGGTACTATATGGGCTCGCAATACGTCGTTGGAAGGAAAATTTTGTCAGCTTCAAAAATGCTCATTTGAAATTTTCCCTTAAAGTGGATAGTTTTCGAGAAAATCACCAAAATATTAAAAAGGGGGGGGGTTGGGGGGCGAAAAAAACGGGGTTGCGGAAGGAGGATTCTCCAGGACTTTTTGTGTATTACTATTTAGACCTCAATTATGATCTGTACCAAAAATTAGCTTTATATTATTTTTGTCTAGGTTTACCCAAAATTTGAACTATCTTGACTCGGGTACTGTGTGTATTCGGCGAAGGAGACGAAGGAGTCGTAGTTGCTTCGGCATTCGCTTAGCTCCCACACTATGCGATGCTTTTGCGAATGCCCGGCTTCGGATGCCTTCGTAGTAAAGCTCGCTCTCTTGTTCTTTTTTACATCCAGCGGCGTTCATCAGTTCTTTCTCATACATTTTCAAAAATTCTATGGTTAAATCGTTTGTCCACTCCATTTTACAACAAATCCTTTCACTGAACTGCACTGAGATAGACTACACGCCTTCACAAACCCAAGCGAAGTGTCTGGGAGCTTTGCCGTAGTACCTTCGTCGTTCTTTGCTTCGCGCAATTTTACCGACAGCCGGCCGAAGCGGTTTACGAATGACGAAAGTTCAGCGAAGTAGCCTCCCAGACAAGGGCGTAGCCAGTAGTTATCTTTGGGGGGGGGGGGGCGCTCAATGCAGATGAAACAAAAAAAAAAAAAAAAAAGGTCACTACAGCCAAGGGCAACCGCATTCCCCCGAGTATTTTGGTTTTTACTTGACCCTTTTGGGGGGGGGCGATCGTCCCCATCGCCCCTGGCTACGCCCTTGCTCCCAGTCACTACGCGAAGGTCCTCATATGCCGACGTTTCGCCGAATACACGCAGTGTCTGGGACCGGCTTTAGACTTAATCGAAGATTATTGCAGCAAAAAGGACTCATCGAAACTTGCGAAAACTATACAGGCATATTTCATTATCCTGCTAATTCAGTTGCAAGCGTTTAAAAGCACCATGAACACTAAATATGGCTCTGATTCAGTCCACTCTGCTGATAACCGTTAAGTGGGTACCTAATGTCGAACGAAATCTTTATATACCAATTTATCGTTCTACACACATAACAGCATGACTTACTAAAACAAGAGATGCACCATGCACTTTAGAGGCCATGTGTTGTGTGCGTTTGCGTTTTGACCGATTAATTCACAATCGTAAAATCCGGCGTCTCAGATCAAGTAGGAAGGAATATTGCCAGACTTACTTATTTTCCAGAGAAACTACTGATTTTATAATGAAGGCCTTCCGCTGCGTGGTTTGTCTTCAATCGACTGTTTTCCTTCTGAGAATGCCTTAAACCACCGAAAACCCTGGGCTCTTGAAAAAACACTGTCTCCGTAGGCGTGATGAAGTTTCGCAAAAGTTGCGCTGTGTCCAAGTCTGAATCAAAACCGGATAGCACACCGTTCCTCAAAATTAATGTCACTCATTTTTAAAACATACTAGAAAAAAGGAGCTTTAGGAGCATTAGGAGCAACATATGGTAATTCGTCTGAACGCCAAACTCCGATAATTCGAGTGCAGCAACGCTCGATCGGGTTGCGTGTTGGGATGGGTAACCATATCTGCTCTGTGAAAATTTGTCGGACAGTGGCATCTAGCGGGTGGTACCAGAGGTGGCAATCTGAGCCATCTGCTGAACCTCTGTCAGTGGGTTCGAGTCCCGCCTAAAATAGACTTGGCAACTCTATTAGGACATGGGTGTTACTGTGTGAGTGTATCGGGGGTTAAGTGGAAGAGCGCCGAGGGTTACCCTCGCGAGGGCGAACTTCGCCCCCGTAAAAATCAAAGGCACAAAAAAAAACAGTACCAAAACAGTCACAAAGAACAAACAAAAATGACTGTAACGAGTTCAAATTTGTACTGAAGGTGTACTACATGTTAACATACCACCCTTCCAAGTTCCGTCTCCGCAGTGTTGCTAGATCGGGCGCTACGTTGCCAGTCTCATTACTTAATTTACACACCTCGTATATTTTACATATAAAAGAAAGAACTCGTATAACATTTCCAAAAAAAAGACAGTTTATCGGTTACTGCATTCTATAAAAATATACAAGAGACTACTGTTTCTATTTTATCAAGTTTATTAATTGACAACAATTAACTACTTTTGGACCATTGAAAAAATTAAACAATGAGATAGACGCAAATTTTATAACTCGCTGCTAATTTAAACAAGATAAACCCTAACGAATTAATGAATGAATATTAATGACGATGATGTAATAACCAATTTGAGTCAATTTTCTATGCTACTTGAACCCATATGATTTACATTCGTCGCTAATTTCGTATAAAACATTGTTTATTTAAAGATAGTAGCTAATACTGTCGCCAAACGTATTGTGTACAGTAGTTGTACATCACTATTATATTTATAGTGCAATGTATTCTCGACAACTGTTAATGCCATTAAATTTGTTTGACATCGGTAATAAAATGTTACTATTTATTGCAGTTTGCAGAACCTAATTGTGTACATACATGGACATCTGCATCTTAAGTGTGCACGTTTTTATTGCATGTTTTTATTTTGTGGAACAAAAAAAGTCGGAAAGTTTTCTGATGACTAAATCTGTCGTCAGTTGTGCAATAAAGAGAATTAAAGGAATGCAAATTATTACATTTTTGTACTGCAAAGTACTATTACTACCAAAATATATTTGTAGCAAATATTTAACAATGTTATACAAGGTCATGAAGTCTGGGATGTACTAAGTTCTTGTACAGTTTTAGGAAATGGAAATATGCAATTGCAAAAAGGAATTGGAATCTAAACTAGTTGCCATAATAATAGGATTTTAGTGTATCTATGGATAATCTTAAGTTTCGTTAACTAGTAACACAAGTGTTAAAATAAAGCTATTGCGATTTAGTGAATTGTTTTCAAAATAAAACTGGTATCATCGTAAATTCAAACGAGTTGAATTTAAAAAAAAAGTTTTTATCTACAGTTTCTATTTTACACGAAGTTTTAAAACTTGTTTGACGCCTTCTCGTATTTTCAGTAAATAAGAGTTTTTCGTAAAATTGAGTCTTTTCATCAGTTTTAAAAAGGGCATAAATGAAAAAAAGTGGAAAAAGAGTAGGTAATTAAAAATTTATTCAAAATCCAACTTTCTAAAAAATATATCGTGTGTTGTGTCAAAAGCAAATAATGTTCTTGATTAAATAATTGTAGTATATTTTCAACAGAGATTATGGTATTTTCGTAATGAAGCATGGGACCCACATCATATTTTATGGGTTAATTACTAGATCTAAGTAGAAGACTGTAATATCAAGAAAATCTCAAACGAAAACTTGCGCAAAAAAAATTTCAAAAAACGTCTGCCTCATCAGACTATCTTGGAAACGGCTTGCAAAATGTTCGCACGATTACTTTTTTTTCAGAATTGCCAAACTTTTTATTCTTGTGTTTTTTTTTTTGCAAAATTTTCATTTTTCTTAGAGATAGATACAGTTATTTTAAAGTTTCAAATACGAAATGCTGGGATGAAATAAAAATTAAATTATCAGATATTTTACAGATCTGGAAATTTCGATAAAACACATGTATAAAATAACTTTGTATTTACTTGGTGATTCTGGAAATAGTTTGCTTGCCATTTCCAAAAAAAATCTGGTGAGGTAGACGGTTTTTGAGAAACTTTTTAGTAAGTTTTGTTTGAAGTTTTTTTTTTTGGTATACAACCTTCTATTAAGGTAATCACCCCCTTAAAATATGATGTGGGTTCCATGCTTCTTTACGAAAATACGAGGATCTCAAATTCCACCAGCCGCCACTACATTTTACCCAACTTCCCTTCCAATAAGGTAAATCACACTGAATAGTAATGATGTCATAAATTAATGTTATAATAAGTAATTAAGTAATCGTAAAATGAAGAGAAACAACATGTGCACTTTGTGCATAAATAAATAGACTATTTTGCATAATTTATTGCCTGTAGAAGGCCACAACATATTACTCTATGACTGATACTTGGATTATCTAGACTCAAAAGAGCCCTATTAAATTTTTATTCGGACACGTGTTAGTATACCAGAATGTTTATGGGCATTGCAGTCCAGACTTCGATGGGAAATAAGTTTATAGTGTATGTTTGTAATTAAGTTTCCATATTCGATCGTCGCGACCTCTAAGCCGTGTTTAAGATTTATATTAGGGTAGAGTGGGACAATATTCTCTGCTAATAATTGTAAATAATACTTACCAATTCTGGATTCTGTGACGACGTTGCTTAGGGGGATCTCCCTTATGTCGGTCAACGATGGCCAACCCATGAATTCCCTTATTGATGACACGGCACATATCGCACAGTCTCCTCTTCTTGCTAACAACCTCTACGACGAGATGTTTCACTTACCTTCAAGTTATTAAGGTGTTTTCTTAGCCGACAATGTCCAGTAAGGATGTCTGTTACAAAACGAAGATTCATCCTGGTCATTGACAGGATGTACCATTTCCGTTTCTTTGCTGCGGCACTTTAAAAGTTGCACAAAAAGCGGCACAAGTTGGCTGCTGCTTGTTTCATCCCAAAGTTCACTAAATTACATACGGGTGTGTTCTTTAATTTGTTGAGTTATTGCTGCGCTGCATTCTGGAGTGTGAGTTGCATTCTCGAGTATATCCTACTCCTTCCTTCCTCTTTTAACCATCTGTGATGATTTTGACTGTCCCTTTCTACGGCTTTTTCATTACCACCTTTGACAATGATAACTGTATAAGGTTTTTCGAAAAGCAATTGGCAAGGGATGATATCAGTGGCAATCTATAATAGCGGCAATCTACTGACAGTGTCATCCCACGGACCACATCTGGTCACACCACTTCCCACGTTCGACAATAATAACTGTATAAGGTTTTTCGAAAAGGAATTGGGAAGGGATGTTGTCAGTGGCAATCTGTAGTAGTGGCAATCTACTCAGTGTAATTCAGCTATTAAGTTTTTCAAGACATCAATTTACAAATCAGGTCAAGCGTCTGCTATTAATAAATATGAAACTGCCGTAAAATATACCCACTAAATCTAGATGTTACCGAACCGAGCGCCCTTCGTCTCGCTCCAAATATTTACGAGCTTATCGCGGTTTTTACGCTCGACGATTTCCAAAAGGTCATCCCAGACTACGCAGGTCATGATATTTCCCATTCCTTCCTCATGCTACTCTCGGGAGGCATACCCAGGCCACCTTTGAAAACGTACAAAAATATAAATAGTGCTCGAGGCATTGAAAGTGTGTTACCGACCGTGTATTTATGTCTCTTCGTTGGCTTTATGTTACAACGAGTTATTCTAAATGTTAATATAGGTAGGATGAACAAGACTGATAGGTATGAGAGGATCATATGAGTGTGAATTCATTTCAGTATAAAGAATATGTGAAAATTGAACCATAAAATTTCAATAATTGGAAATATTTTTTTCTAACATTGGAACATGGTGTTCTTACGCAAAAAATGATAACTTAACGGTGTGTTATCATTCGGTATGTGTTTGTAAAATGGAATAATTTTGACATAAACTTTAGTCGTCGTTATACTATATGTAAGTTAACATTGTAAAGTATTGATTTCGAGAAAAATCGTAATTTCATATCCCTTAAAAATATATACTCGTATTTTGAATTTCCTATCCTACATATATAGTAGTACCACGCACTTTTACAAGCATTATATTTTTTTCTGTCAGGAATAAAAGGCCCTCACAATAGCACTTCATGAAAGTTCGACACGGTCAATCAAAGAATAGTCAGAGCACACCTACCGCTTTTTTTCTCACATTATCAAGTTGCCCTTGTCACTTCATTAAAAGGTATTTATTACATTATTTATTAAATTAACGAAGTTCCTCACGCATTTTAACTGATGGCCAGGCACCGTCGTTAATGGAATTGTACAAGGTGGATGTTTCGATATGATTTCAACATGGGAGTCAGAGGCGTAGCAGGTTCAGGGTCAGGGGGATCCATAATTTTTTTTGCTGAAACTTACCGAAAGGTATAGTAAATAAAAATATCCTTTATGAAATAACATGAAATAAATGATAATCTAATACCAATTATGGGATAGTGATACTTCAAAGGAAGGTCTGGTATTTTCTTCGAGACGGATATAGAACAGACATTTCTGCTGTAGAGTGTGTGGTAATGAGATTGTTCTCCATATTCTATTATATGGTGAGGCATTAGATCACAGGAGATTTTTTGAGATGTATAAGTGCCCCTAAATAAATACGGAACCTAAAATACAGGACCTGTATCATCTTTTAAATATACTAATCCTCCTATATGATCTTGAAATGATCATCTTATCTCTAAACTTTTCCTAATACCAATTATGGGATAGTGATACCTCAAAGAAAGGACTGGGCGCTTTCTCGAGGTGGATATACAACAGAGATATTAGCTGTAGATTGTGTGGGAATGAACCCAAAATCATTCTCCATAGAATCACATTGTGAGACACTAGATCGCAGGAGATAAGAAATCTTTGGAGATACAAAGGTGTTCTTGGATACATACAGCACCTATCATGTGGACCTGTATCGTTGTTTAAATATACTCATCCTCCTATATGATTTTAAAATGATAATCTTACCTTTAAACTGTTCGTAATACGAGGGTGGTTTGATAAGTCCGTGACTTTTAAAGGAAAACATTGTTTTTTTGGCAAAAAATCATTTTATTTTTTTACATAATCCTCTTTTAGCTCGATACATTTAGTCCAACGTGTTTCTAAATTTTTATTCCTTCTAAATAATATAATTCCTCAAGGCCTTCAAAATAAGCACCTCGGTGGACGTTCACCTGTAGAAACCCACTGTTTCGATTGTTGCTTGGTCTCTGGTGTGGTGTGATGGATCCATGTCTCATCTACGGTAACGAAACGGCTCAAAAACTCGTTTTGATTGCGGCTGAACATCCCAAAACACTCCATTGAAGTGGTCACACGGTTGTGTTTATGGTCGATCGTGAGCAATCGCGGAACCCATCGCGCGGATAGCTTTTTCATATCCAAATATTCTTGCAAAATCTGATGCACTCGCTCAGTTGAGATGCCTACAGCCTCAGCCAAGTTACGCACTTTCAATCTTCGATCGTCCAATATCATACCATGGATTTTATCGACGATTTCTGTCGTAACAACTTCTTTCGGGAGACCTGAACGTTCAGCGTCACTTGTACTGATGCGGCCACAACGGAACTCAGTAAACCACTTTTTAACCATTGAATTGACGGTGCAGAATCCCCATAGTATTTATCAAGCCTCTCCTTGGTTTCGGTAATGGTTTTTTTTGCGCAAAAAGTAATGCTTAATCAGCACACGAAATTCACTTTTGTCCATTTTTGTGGAAATTAACGAGGTTAGCTGCTTTCAATGGCTGTCAAACATAAACTAAATGACGTAGCTTGCTCAAAACTTTACATTAGTCTAGCAGTGTTGCCATAAAAGTTACTGCGCGGGAAATTCAAAAAGTCTCGGACTTGTCAAACCACCCTCGTACCAATTATGGGATAGATTCCAGTCCTTATAGATAGATTACAGTTCTTCCTCAAAGGAAGGACTGGTTTCTTCCTCAATATGGATAGATGTTTCAGGAACAGAGATTTCAGCTGTAGATTGTGAGGTAATTAGATCTAAACCATTCTCCATAGAATCAGATTGTAAAGCACTAGATCGGCCATTAAAGTTACTGCGCGGGAAATTCAAAAAGTCTCGGACTTTTTGGGATAGATTACAGTTTTTTTTTGTTTGGTTGGATTAGGTCCAGGAATAAATAACAACTATTCGATTTTTGCCAACATTTCGGAGCTTTATTTCTCCTTCATCAGGGCTCACTACAATTTTATACAGAAGTAGATATACGATATAGATTTTGAAAAATTACATATTACTACAGAAAAGCAATTGTAACTTACTTACATCAATGTTGTTATTGTTGTCATGTAAGGTGGTACATTACAAACATTGGCGGTACTGTCTATATACATATATAGTAAATGTATAAAGATAAAAACAAAACACTATTATCAGGACAATACACTTTAAAAATTACTATAGTAATGAAGGTTTTTGAGAGAATCTCACCTGTCGTACGTATATCGCATTTGTGTTAGGGAGTGGGAAGCAGTATTATTAATGGATTCCAACCAAACAACAAAAAAAACAAATAAAAAACTAACAGAGAAGAAGGTCGCTAAATTCCCCACAGATATATATTACAGTCCTTATAGATAGATTACAGTCCTTCCTCAAAGGAAGGACTTCTCTTCCTCAATGTGGATATATGTTTCAGGAACAGAGATTTCAGCTGTAGATTGTGAGGTAATTGTTGAGTGAGCTAAACCATTCTCCATAGAATCAGATTGTAAAGCACCAGATCAGCCATTAAAGTTACTGCGCGAGAAATTCAAAAAGTCTCGAACTTATCAAACCACCCTCGTACCAATTATGGGATAGATTACAGTCCTTATAGATAGATTACAGTCCTTCCTCAAAGGAAGAACTTGTCTCAATGTGGATATATGTTTCAGGAACAGAGATTCCAGCTGTAGATTGTGAGGTAATTGTTGAGTGAGCTAAACCATTATCCATAGAATCAGATTGTGAAGCACTAGATCGCAGGAGATAAGACATCTTTGGAGACACGATGCTTCACAATCTGATAAACTGGGGAGCATCGATCGTAGGACACAAGAAATCTTTGTGGCTCTGGAAACATACAGAACCTATCTTGTGGACCTGTATCGTCTTTTAAATCTAATCATCTCCTAGCTACGCCACTGGACGGAGCTTGATTACTCCAGCAGGTGTTCGGAATCACAAAAGCCAGATATTCAAACTTATTTATCTATCGTCAGACGCATATAAATTTTAAATTCGTCAGGCCGCGAACGGTCGTTTACGATCTTTCTGCCGACATTTAGAGGCGTAGAGACACAGGCCTCCGTATGCCGAAGAAATAAAATTGTGTCGATCTTATCGGACGTACGAATATATCACGGGCATACTACAGCGGGCTATTCATAGAACAAGGTATTTGTTATGCGCGGCAATGGAAGCGTTTAATGCAGATACGAGATTGAGTACCAGATAAACTTTCGTTATTTGTTATCCGGTTTGGAGTCATAAACAAACCAGCGTACAGAGTGGACGAAATAATTCGAATTGTTAAAATAGATTTACGTGAAACGAGCTTTATAGATACATAAATAATATCTCATAAAGTATAACTCATTTTATACGAGCTCTCAGTAATGTCTAACACATGAGGTTTGTTTCCGTAGCGTGTTATAATATGATCTGAACTTTTAGAGCATGCACGGTATAAAATAATCGTTCCAGCAAAGTAAATTTCTAAACATTTAGTAGGAACATGGTTCGGTGTTCCAGTAGCGTTATTGTTTTGGGCTGTTCGAAGCATGTCTGTAAAAGAAATAATTGTTCGATACAGAAGTAGGAACATTTGATTTCAAGCATGCGCAATTAGAACTCCTGTACACTTTTAGACTCTATCCATAGAAATATAAACAATTCAGAGTTTTGTTGATAATTGCTGTGTTTCTTTTACCTGAAATATATTGTACCAGATACCATTACCAGTATGTATCAGTTTATTTCAGTTCAGTTCAAAAATGGGTGTTTTATTATGCCATCTCATTTTGAGAGTATTAGTTCTCCCCTGTCCCCTACTGAAATTAAAAATACCATGATCAGTTTCTCATTTCACTTAAGACTATGATAAAAGTGAGTTTACAGTTGTTAGGTTTCTAAAAAAAAAAATTGAACAAAAATGTGGTTTTTCAAATATCTGTGAGACTACAACAGTATAATTTGGGCTCCAAAGTGAATAACCACAATTTCTTCCAGTGTTAGCTGTCTCATGTTCGGTTTTTTCAGAAGAAATATCGTTCTCTACTCATTAGTTTTATGTGAAAATACACCATATATCTTCACAATGATTAGCATTGCATAATTTTCTCTTATAATTTATAACTTTCTATACTATCTATTACTACAATAAAAAATCATCATAACTCCGTTTTTAGGTGTTTCTTCGTTTTCATTTTTATTTCAGTTAATTTCACGTCACCAAAACTCAAAATGAAATGAAATGTTGGGTAAAAAGAAACACAGCAATTAACCTGTATTTAAGTAATTTTAGGTGTTTCGTGTTTCGTGACGTCTAAATTGTGCATACAAAATTTTAAACATCTAAGTATGGATAAAATGCAATTATTTTTGATTCCTGATGAAAGCGATTTAGCAGTAGAAGTTTTTTCTGAAGAAGCGGATACTTTTAGTTTGATATGTACTTTCAGAGACATTCAAAGATAAGCAAGGAAAGCAATTTGTCAGTCACAGAATAAAAATACAGAAGTGGGTTGTCTGACGTTACTGTTATTGTTGTTTCAGCTAATTTTTGTTTTACACGCGTTCGAAACATCAGTCAACCTTCGCTTGCGCACTGAATTCAGTTTATAACATGTTTGGAACTCGTTTCAGAACAAACGTATGGTGTCTCAATTTATTCAGTTTCAATATTTTTATATCAAATATTCTTTCTAGGTGAGCAGCCTGAAAAGTTGTATAAAATACAACATCGCATAGTCATCTTTATATATCCCTTTGTCTACTCAAGGAGACACGAGCCATATATTCCTCCCTAACTGTAAGGTTTCACTCTGATGGGTATCGCTTATAGGCTTTCCACTATCATAGGCCATGTTAGAACTCACTTTGGTGTTGCCTAGGCTGGTTATTAGTTAATTATTGATCTAGGCTGTTTATTAGACTGATTTTTTATACTGATATGTAACCTATAATAATGTAGTGTATCCTTCTTTATAAAAGTAACATCCTGTACATAACACAAGACCTCATTTTGAGGCCTACTCATAAGATGATATAATCCAAGGTATAAAATGTTCACCAGGTGTTTCAATTACAGAAACTACCAGCTATCAAAAGCATATTCGGGAACATCTCAGGCATCCTGACGATCATTATTATGTTTGAATCAATTCCCACTGATAAGTTCATAACATTAAATGTATGTGGAATATTAATCGTATTTATTACCAAAACTATCTACCTGTATTGTGCTTTGTACAACTTAGGCAACTAGGATTGGAATTATGTTGTGATCTGGTGACGTAATCACAGATTTATGGCAAGAATACGGACGCTATGTGTAACGTAATTGACTTTTCAGCACGCATTTACTAAGAGCGCTTGGAAAAGTAGGGTACATAACAATGTCATAGTTGCATAATAAACATAAACTTATTACTTCATTTTATCACACTTCAAAGTCAGAAATTTTCGTGATTAGCGTCATTAGCCCAAAGTGATTAGCCCATGTAACATTTCATTCTTCTGCAGTATTTTAGGTAAACTGTATGTTCTTTAAATCTATTTAAGATTTAATTTTTTGTTTGCCCAATATACATTTGCTCAATTTAACCAACGTGTCTGTATGTTGATGAAATATTCGAATGTTTCTTTGACTTTGTTTCATAAATATATTAGCAAGGAATGGTGGGCAAACAATTGCATCCTTTCGTGATTAATTGTTGTTTTAATTTGCTGAAAATTTTGCTGGGTGTCATGGATCAGCCTTTTTTATTTCGCAAAAAAAAAAATCGAATCCGTTATTACTGTCTCACTTGTGTTGCAAAAACTAACGAACTTGCCACGAACCCTAATAAATCGCGGGATAACAATCCATTATTTGTGGCAAACTGTCCTAAGTATCGGTAAGAACAGAGAAAGTTTTTGTTAACACGGTCTTCTCGTCTGTTGAGACAGTATTTTACTGTGTCTCATATTAGCTACGTTATTTACATTTCGCATTCTGTACTTTCTACCGTCGTCGTATATCAAAGTTAATAATGATATATATCACCCGTGACGATATTAAAATCTGTTGACGTCCCTCGACGGAAGAAACTACAAAGCAAAAGTATCAAACATTAAATCCAAGAGCAGCGTAATAAGGATTACTTTCCTACTTCAGTATCTTTATGGAAAAGTTCTGATCACCATTGTTCACATTCCAATAGTGTGTTTTGTTATTCGTTGACGCAATAGATTTAAGGAAATATATCCTATATCACAAAAAAATTAAACACGCTAATAAATCAGAGAGCAAGGCATTAAATAAAGTGCTTTAAAGCTAAACTGTCGTTATCTATTTTAAAGTTTTCAAATAATTCAAAGTAATAGACATCTTGGTGGTGGTAGATCGTATTTGTCTTGTTCTTGTTTTCAAAACAGTATTTATTTTTATAATGAAAGTAGTTCAAACGACTTGTCAGTCAGTCCCTTCACTAGTTTCATGAAGAGTCTTTAATTTATCCATATTTTTAAACCAAATCTTCAATCAAACCATATCAAATTCATTGGAGGTGTAGGAACCACATATGAATTCTCTGTAAGGTTAAGTTTAAGGAAATATAGGAAAATACGTTAGCGTTTCTCTAAACGAGAGGGTGGATTTGTATATGAATTTTTGTATACAGCCTCAGTACCTTTTTTGACAGTTTTGACACAATATTTACTATACCTGAAAACTAAAACTGCATGTAAACAATTGTAACAATTCCTATTTTAAAAATATTAAAGTAGGCTGTGTTTATATAAACACGAGATTCGACAGACAATTTACTAAGGTTTCGCAATACAGACTTTATTTATTAGCACTTACCACGAAACCTATGAGCCTATTATTCTTCTAGGACGATTGAACACCTAAATTACGAGCCTGTCGTATGCGTAAATATTATCAAATAAATGCTTAAAACAAACATTGAATCCTACATTAGAAATATCTTTATCGTTGTTTAAAACATCTGCAAAGAATAACAAACGATTGCCAACATTGTTGCCTATCATTATTCTTTATACATAATACTGTGTACGAGTATATCTTCTACGTTTACTTTTCTCATTTTTTCTTTCTAAAGTACAACCATTATTTGTGAAGAGTGCAACGACCTCTATATCACAACAAATATCGAAAGGCGTTGTTGCTATATTGATTTTTTAAACGTGTATTCCTGTTAGAATAATTAGATAATACTTAGATAAATTTATACGTTATTTGTAATTGTTGTAATTTAAAAATAGAACTTTTTATACAGTATTCCAGATTGACGTGCGTAAAACACATTGTAAGGTGTTGACACTGGACAAATATTTTTTTTATTTATTCCACATCACTCTAGATTCATAATTAAAAACAGAAATTTTGACAGAATATTCTAATAAATATTAATTATTTTGATGTCTTCTTATTAAGAACGACTTAAAATAATAAATTAATAAGTAAAGCCGGCTAACAGCGAGGCGGCCAAGTGGCGTGATGTAGGCTTTGTGCATGAGTCACAGCCGGCTGAAGGCGCGGCGGGCGATGCGAGTCAGTTTATATTTACCGTTCTAAGAGTTTACTTGAAATCGCATATTATTTTTACGTATAACGAAAATGTCGACGCCACGGAAGGGTAGAAAGAGACCATTTGCTGACAGAGTGCATAAATTTATCGGTGACTTTCCAGATTTACATTACGACGGATCACAAATATGGTGTGATATTTGCAACATCCCTTTAATATGTTGGGAGATATATGTATGCTTGTAGAAGACATGTAAGTAGTGTGGCACATACAACTACAAAAAGTGGTGTATCCCCGAGAACCCAGTTCATGTTCGATTTACTTGTGATGTTGATTACCTACAATATCCCACTTACCATACTTGAGAATAAATCATTCAAAGAGTTCTGGAATAAATACTCTGAAGTGGAGTTACCCAGTCGCACAACGTTACGTACCTACGTACCACGCTTACGTGAAGATATTATAAAGAGTATCACATCTGAATTAAAAAATAAGAGATTATGGTTATGTCTATAAAAGAGATTATGGTTATGGTTATGTCTATAAATTGCAACAGTTTTTTGTTTTCATGAATTTTGTTTTTGCACATACAAGTAGTAAGGCCGGCTTTATTAATAAGTTCCTTTTTATTTATCAGACCCAGTTGGATATGAAAAACGTGGAATATTCCAAAATAGTCTAAATTTCGAACTATTTGCCATAGTCAAAACCCAAAATACGCACCTCTTTCTGCTCAAAGCTCAAAAGTTATCAAGTGTGCGTAGACACCCGGTATACAACGAAACGCGTTCTTTGTACGTTTTTTTTATGGATTGGAGTAGAGCAGTCTCGAGTGGCATTAAGAATCGAGAACAAAGAAGTGCGTGGGAAAGAAGGCAAGAAACGAAGGTAATGGTAATCAGATCAATGTTTCTGATATACATACCTCCGACGTTGGTGTAATTTTTTAGAACAGGTTCAGGTCGTCAATAATAATAATAACACGGTACAGTTGATAAGTCTGAATATACTCCGAAACTTTTTCAGTAGTTTCACCGTGAAGGTGTATAAAAGACGAAAAACTTAATAAAAATATGCTATCATATCTCATACAAGTCCTCAAGACTCTCCTAATAGATCTGAACAGTAACAAAAAGCCTTTCTCTGACTCTGAAAAGGTACGACGATGTTATACGAGGTGTGTAAATTAAGTAATGAGACTGATTTTTTTAAATGTTTTTATTCGAATAGAAATATTTTACAATTCAGTATTGTCTCCTTCAAAATAAATAACTTCCTTTTAAAGCAACAAAGCGCAGGAGACGGTTCTTCCATTCCCCATAGCAGTGCTGGAACTCATATACTGGAATAGCCTTCAGCTGGTAGGCTACAACCGTTTAAATGTCTTCTATGGTTGTCAAAAGACGTGTCTTGAGGTGATTTTTCAATCCATGGAGGAGAAAAAAGTCACAAGGACTCAAGTCAGGCGAATAAAGAGGCTGAGGAGACACAGGAATGTTTTTACTGGTTAAAAACTGGTTTACTAAAATGGCCGTGTGACAAGGCGCATTGTCGTAATGCAATATCCAGTTGTGCTTGATGTTTGGTCTCACACGCATGACCCTTTTTCGAAGTTTTTCAAGAACCTCTCTGTAAAAGTGTTGATTTACTGTTTGGCCTGGAGCCACAACCTCTTTGTGGACAATTCCCTGGTTATCAAAAAAGCAAATCAGCATGCATTTGATCTTCGACTTACTCATTCTTGCTTTTTTGGGTCTTGTAGAGCTTGAAGTGTGCCATTTCATGCTTTGGTGCTTGGTTTCGGGGTCGTACTCAAACACCCAACACAAGATCTCGTATTCTAACATTTTCATCGGTTCTTGAAGATCAAGGCCCTCCTTGCGTGGTTCATATTCAATCGACTCTTCCTTCTGAGAATGCCTTAAACCACCAAAAAAACCAAACAAACTTTAACAAATATTGAGATTTTTTTTAAGACAATATATTGTATACAGTAGGAGGTACACCGCCCAACAGGAACACATATCAAAAAGGAGGTGCTCCTCTGCTGCCATGATTCCTGCTGTTCTGCTCATCTGGAATTAAAAAAAACATACGGCAATTTAATTCTGAAACTTGAAGCTCTACACGGAGCTATAATAAACTCAAAATTCCCAAAAAAAAATGGGTTTTTCCCATTTTTTGCTGTCTATTTAGCTCGTAAAAAAACTAACGGAGAAATCTTGATATCCTAGTTAACTTGTAATATACGTACTAAAGATGATATATAAATTTGAGTGGGATCGGTCGAATAGTTTTTGAGATATCATGGCAGCAGTTTGAAAAAATTGTGTTTCGAGAAAAACGCGTTTGAAAGTTATTGTATATACATAATTCATAATAAAAAGAATGGTCTCACCATCAATATTCTATGCCTGGACCAATATTCTATGCATGGACACCTTCTTCTTCTTCAAAGAAATCATGCAAAGTCGCTTGCTCTACCCTGTTTGTAATCCGGGCTTCAAGGATATTCGATGTTAAATCAAGAATATTCAATGAGAAAGCTGCTGTGCTGTAACTTTTGAACGGCTTCCGATTTCTAAAAATCCTTTTACTCACGTCTTGTACATATGTTTTAGACGTGATTTATTAAAAAAAAAACGATTTTTTTTCCTGAGACGCTAGACGACACCCTTTAATAATGAATGTGCACCAAATATCGGCTTTCTACCTTTTTCAGAGATTTTGACAGCTTGGTCAAAGAGGTTGATAGCTGGAAATATGGTATGGCCCTCCATTAAGATACGAGAATAACAAATCCCAACATCAACTTAGATATATCAAATCATTATAAAACAGGTTCCCATTATAACGAAAATGTGATTAGTTCTCTCTACAAAACTATATTGCTACAACTTGACGCTCGTGTTAGATCGCCCTGTACAGTCTGTTTAGAAACGCCACTCTCGTGCACCGATGATTAACAAAATCGACGGGTACGCGCAAACCACGTTTTCCCCGAAGCGATTTATATAATTAAGTCGTCCTTCTATTTATATTTACGATCGAGACGTCAATTCTTACATCTGCCGTCGCTAATCACGAAAATCGTTCCTCTTCCAGAGATCTTCGGTTCAACAGGATCAGGGAGATACATCCGGAGACCTTCAAGGGCCACAGGAACATAATCTCCCTCTTGTTCAACAATAACCTGTTGACCAGCCTGAAGGATGGTACCTTCGACGGCATGCTCCATCTGCAGCACCTGTATCTGTACAAGAACAGGATCAAGCACATCGACGCTAACGTCTTCAAGGGACTCAACAAATTGGAGAGACTGTAAGTGATCATCCAAGATTATACCTGCAATCCTCAATACATAAAAGACAAAAGGTTTGTTCGGGTTTCGTTTGTTACAGTTGTATATCTAATCCAGGCATATAGCAGAAGAGTGATCAGTTTTTAAAAAGAGTCCTGAATAAGGTTTCTCGGCGCGATAATTAGGTAAAAAATAGTAGAAATCGATTGTGTATGTTTTGGATAAAATCGGTATGTAGGAACCTTAGTAAAAAAATCGATACAACTGAAGAAAACCGTTTTTTTGCGGATTAAGGAATGAAAAATTTTTTTTCGTAAAACAAAAAATAGCACGTTGTAGCGCTTGAAAAAACGAAAAAAACGAGTTTTTGGTGATCAAAATCGGTTCAGAAGTTTTTGCACAAAAAAAATAAAAACCAATGAAAAATGCCCATTTTTGAAATCAAATTACAAGGGTTCTAATGGTCGCATAAACTTTTGCTTTGGCTTTGGCTTTAAATCGTAGCTTTTGATCGTGCCCATCTGCAATAAAAATTTCATGCAAAAATAATAAGAGGTTTTTGCATAAATCGAAAAAAAAAAACTAAAAAAAGTTCCTTTAGAAAAACGGCTTGAACAAGCCGAAAAATGGTCGTAGAGCATTTTTCCTGGGCTTAAATTATTTGTCATTAAATTCCCTACAAATCCATCCAAAGGAGTGAAGGGGAAGTGGGCGCGTGGTGGGGGAAGCCTCTCCCGCCGCAGACGCGCTGACAGAAGCCCTGCGGCGGGAGAGGCTTCCCCCACCACGCGTCCACTCGATTACCCGAGCGCTCGAAGCAAGGCGACGCTCGATTTTCAAACGCGTTTTTCAGCCGATTGAATGAACCTCTCCCACAAGTCACGATAATGGATTTGTAGGGAATTTAATAACAAGTAATTTAAGCTCAGGAAAAATGCTCTACGTTTTCTAATAGGCCTTTTTTCGCCCTTAATGCAAAAACTCAGCAAAGATTAAACGGGTTTCGGCACTTGCTTTTTCATGATTTTTTCTAAAAGGTTCCTACATTTTACCGATTTTATCTAAAACATACACAACAATTTCTACAATTTTTTACCTAATTATCGCGCCGAAAAACCTTATTCAGGACTCTTTTCAAAAAATAAACTATCTAGCCTGGACTAATCTATCAGACACGTTTCTGTTACATAACGTTTTTGACACCATTGTTGACATCTAGTATTATGTTCCAGATTTTTTTAGACAGTTTTGGAACTGTTATAGAATAGTCAAAATTTTCTCTTTTCTTTGAAGGAGAGACTCCTTCAGAATTGTTTTCTACACATGCGTACAAAGAGCAAATTTGTATTTACTTTCAACAGCTCATAAACCAGACCATGGAAATACGGTCTGTGACAAAGTTTTTGGTAATTTTGATGAGGATATCCCCATTATATAACACTTAGCTATGTGGAGGTTTTCTTCTATTTTTTAAAAATAACATGACCTAATTTATATTAGCTATGAGTTCATCCTCCAGTTCTAGTTTATCGTCTTTACATAGTCTTTAAATAAACGAAAGTAAAAAAGGGGAAAGCTTCTCCCACATTAGAGTATTTCGATCTGTGATTTTTAATCTCAAAGTTTTTGAGGTCAATTCATTTAAAATTATTCTAGGACTACCACGTTTTTGGTCGAAACTTTATTCACAGCGCATTCTCAGGGCAATTTCTAAATAGTTTACAGACGGTTCTTATTGTTTAAACTCGAACAAACCTAAATTAGATAGACATTGACAGTTTTGTATTATTTATGTATGTATGTAGGTATATTTGCTTAGATAGTTCCTCACTTGATTGTCTATGAAGAGAAGTATCTGAAATACAAAATATCCAGACGTAAACGGAAATACTGTAGCACCATGCCATTATACACCCTAGAAAATTGCACCTTTACATATTGGCGATACATGTGTAGAAGAGAATAAGTTAAAAGACAATTTCACATTGTGCACGTATTAGAAACTGAGTATCTTATTATATATTTGGAGTGATATTACCTAGACGCCTATCGCCGAATTTGAATGCAACTCAGTACTTTTTCGCAGCTATGGGTGTGTACATCGACTTAGCTATATGAAACTAAATTCTAACGTAATTCTGACTTTTACAATTATCCCATACACTTAAAAGAAGTGTACGAACATAATTGTATTTATTTTTAAATTTTTATATTCATTAACTAACCGGTCTGCAAGAAAATAAAATTGAAGTTCTATAAAAAATAAAAAATTATAAATATAAATCAACCCGATTATATGACGAAAGAAAGAAAAAATGCCCATTGAATAAGTGGTTCAAAAATGTCGCCCCTTTGTGCTTCGCAAAAACCTAGTCTATCATAAAACTCAGTTCTTACGCGTTCTAACGTCTAACACTTCAGGGGAAATATTATGTAGGACTTGTACAATTCTGGCCCGTAAATCATTTAAATTGCGTGGTCTTTCATGTTCATGTCCGTAAACAGTTTGTTTTATTTGTTAAATATTTGTTGGCATTTAAGGAACCGTTTATAAAAAATGGCCCAACAAAGGAATCGCCTAAAATACCAACCCAAACATTTAACTTCTGGGGATATTGCGTACGCACAGGAATACTCAAGTGCTTATTTTCCGTAGACCAATAACAATATAATAATTCAATTCACACATGCGTATTATAATTTATGGGTGGGGCGTCCCGCCTACATATTTTATTGCTACCCTATCACGAAAGACAGAGAAAAACGCTCATAAAAGTTTTAAAATGACATATCAGTCTGGCAACTATGGATATAATATTTTCTGTCAGTTCCTTTTACTCGAGGAGTTTATTCTTTTCTACCTTATAATGCTCGGCTTTGAAATCTTGGACGTTGCAACCCTGTATGTTATAGTACATTCAATAAGACAACGTACCGAAATTTACAACGTAGTTGCCTTGCAAGAGAACATGCAATACGGTTTCAAGGTTATCATTTCCAAGTTCAAAAAGTTGTATTGCTTATGTAAAAACTTATTTTTTAGTCATTTCTTCATTTATTTGCCAATAAAACTATGTATCTACAATAACACAATATATAGTACATTCAGTAAGATAAGACAAAAAGTAACAATGCAAAATAAAACTAGGAGACAATGTGATAATCAAAAAATAACTATACAAGTGAAGAAATACTGACACCCCGTATTGACTATACTTATAATAAACTGATCATAGTTATTAATATACGTTCTAACAAATAATTATAATGCACATCGCTGTATAGTCTTGTACTGTATTGTTATAGTCACGTGAAGTGGAGAAAATAATCATGTACCCATTGTTGTTAACAACGAGAATTGTCCACGTTTCTGCAAATTATCATAGCAAACACGAGTTGTTTGCAAATTATCATAAACATTGTGTCAACTCTTCACTTTAGAATAACGCTGACTGCATTTCGAAAGAAAATTCTTTGGCTCTGACTTTACGCATGGGCGGCTCCATATAGGTAATCGAGTAGGCTGTGTATTTGTCTAGTTAATTTAAATAAATTCGATGTTATTACATCATGTTTATGTTGGCAGACGTGTTAGTTAAATAATTATGCAACTGTTTGCACCTCGCTAACTCGAAAAACTGTGAACCGACAGATGTAACGATGTTATGACAGAAAACATTAAATTCCAAAACATTACTTGACAAAAGTATTTATAGAAAAAAATAACTCAGAAGATACTGTGAAAGAAAATGTTAATTTTGGAGAAATATTTTTCTATAAGCAATGCGGAAAAAAAGTTGAAGAAAACCCACAAACCGTTGAGCTTGATGATTATTTTTTTTGCAGTCTGATAAATTCGCATCATAATTATTTGATAATAATTTATTTTTGGTCCTAGTTAGGTTGCGATCTGTCACATGGCATTCATTCTTTTGTTAACTGATAACAGTTCATTTGGTAACAGATCTTATTTTCTTACTATGTTTGCACTTAAATCAAATTATTTACCCTACAATATGTTACACAGGGCGTTCCGCCTAAAGCAGTTTCTTCCATAACTCTGTTATTGTAAATTTAAGAAAAAATGTTTCAAATAAAAGCTCAAAATGATGTGCATGTTTATGAAATATTTATAATCATACAGAGTGCCGCTCCATTTCCTGTAACCTTTACACAACTTAATTAATTTAAATGGAACACCCTGTATGGTCTTTTTTGGTGTGAGGGGTTAATCACTTGTGATTAAAACTAAACGTAGATACAGATCCCCAAATAATACAACCAATTTATAAATAATATTCATAAACAAAATGTATTAATTTTTGGGGATTTTTATATTTAATACCTATTTTATTTATCTAAAAAATTTATTAAAGTTAAAAATTATCCGTCCTTAATATATTATTGGGGATGATGTTATTTTTTAAAAAAAGAATAATTAGATTACTTTAACATAATCAAAAATGTTTCAAAATAATAAAAAAGAGGATATAAATATATTTATAAAAATAAAGATCAATTAAAAGGGTCTGATATACATAAATACACGACCATATTTATTTAAATAAATTTCACCACATGTTAAAAAACCCCCAAAAAAAGGGGGGGGGGGAATATATTTTGCCAAACAAAGTTATCCCTAATTTAACCCAGTTATCTTAAAAAGTTTATATATATAGTTGAGATATTTTTAGATTTAAAATAATGTTCATTAATTTTATAATTTTTTTTTATTTAAAATTATTAAATATATTTGTGTATTTGTTTTATTCTAATATAATTGTTATTTTATTTTAATATGTTATATATGTTTATTTAATTTTGTTTATAAAAATTAACATTTACATTGTTAAACTCTGTATATATTTAATGAATATTTTTAATTGTTCTTTTTAATATGGTATAAGTATAAAGGTTATTATCTTCTGTATATTTGTAGATTTTTGGATACTCCCCTAAATTTTAGGTCGACTTTATTAATCATACATGTTAGTTATGGTACCAGTCATTGTTGTCAGTAAACACAGTAAATAATGTAGTCAAAGCCTTCTTGTTTTTTTTTTAAATCTCTTTTTTATTAACTTTGGGAAATAACCGATTTTTCCTCGAAAACTCATGGAGATAGATATGGACAATCTTATATCAGTCAAGTTAATGTGGGTCATTCTGTTTGAAAAAAAAAAATATTGCTGTTGGAAGATTGTCAGTTTGACAATTGGTATTTGCGACACAGAACAACGTACTATATTTTACCACTATGAAAATGAAAGAGTAATTCATGACGAATCGAACTGTCCACACTGCACGTCTCTAACTTTTTTGGTTTGGAAGCTATTTAGAAATTAATTAAGGCATTGTTACATAACATTTTCATCATCATTTTCATTATCATTACATGACCTTCAAGGTAAACGAGTGAAAAACTGACAAAGTTATTTTGTACAATTTACGAAGCCGAGCAACTTTTATATGAAACATTTTCTCGTGAATATACCTGGTGAGTAGCTTCAGCCTGTAAATTAAAGTCTGGTACGCCCAATATATTAAATGTCGATAAATCACATAATATCGATCGGTATCGCATCGACTGAAATAAATTCGAGGCTAGACGCGCCATGAGTAATATGTAACTAAAGAAACCGCTACTTCTTTTACGACTTTTTGTTAGTATTCATGCTTCACGTTAATGCTAACACATAAACACGACTTCTATATATTAAAGCCCCAAGTAAAATAAACAGATTTGGGAAATAGCGATGAAAACAACGGTAGCCGAACAGGAGCTAATTGGCCATTCGATTTTCGTTACTCTAATTAATTAGATGTAGGCAATTATAAAACATAACATTCGCGGAGGATCTTTGATATGGCACAACGACCGGATTTTATAAATGGTAGGGGAAATGGGAGCACAAAAGTCGACCACGTAGTTTTTCGTCAATTTATCTTATATTGTCGTGTTAGTTGATTTTTATCCCAAACAGTCGAAAGTAAAAACATCAGCGGAACCTTTTGAATGTAGTACATTGGCAGGTTTCTGAAAAATGAGGGAGAGAGAAGCATCAATATAAACCATCCAGCGCAAAAGGGTACCTAAGATTAACTATTTTGTATATTAATCTTAGTTTGAAAATTGAATACTTATGAAACAAGATCAAGCGAATATACAATGTAAATCAAAGTTTTCATTAAAAATATATTAATAGGAGGCGTGTAAATTAAGTAATGAGACTGATTTTTTTTAATTTTTTTTTTATTCAAATAAAATTACAATTCAGTATTGCCTTCATCAAAATAACTTCCTTAGGAAGCCACACAGCGCTGGAGACGGTTCCTCCATTTCTCATAGCAGTGCTGGAACTCATATACTGGAATAGCCCTCAGCTGGTCAGTTACAGCCGTTTGAATGTTTTCTACGGTCCCAAAATGACGTCCCTTGAGGTGATTTTTCAATCTCGGAAGACAAAAAAGTCACTCAAGGACTCAAGTCAAGCGAATAAGGAGGCTGATGAGCCACAGGAATGTTTTTACTGGCTAAAAACTCGTTTACTGTTGTTCTTGATGTTTGATCTCACACGTATGACCCTTTTTCGAAATGTTTCAAGAACCTCTCTGTAAAAGTGTTGATTTACTGTTTGGCCTGGAGACACAAACTTTTTGTGGACAAATTCCTGGCTATCAAAAAAAGCAAATCAACATGCATCTGGTCTTCGACTTGGTCATTCTTGCTTTTTTGGTCTGGGAGAGATGGAAGTGTGCCATTCCATGCTTCGGCGCTTGGTTTCCAGATCGTACTCAAACACCCAAGTCTAATCACCAGTAATGACACGTTCCATAAAATGGGGATCATTTTCAATCGATTCCAAAAACTCTAGACATCTATCTCTCCTTTTGTACTTTTGTTCCTGCGAAAGGTTTTTTGGAACCATTTTTGTGCAGATTAATTCGTCAACCGACGATCTGAGCGCACAAGATCCCGTATTCTATCGACATTTTCACCGGTTCTTGAAGATGAAGGCCTTCTGCTGCGTGATTCATCTTCAAGCGACTCTCTTCCTTCTGAGAATGTCTTACCACCGAGAAACCTGGGTTCTAAAAAAAAAAACACTCCGAAGGCGTGTTGAATTTTTGCAAAAGTATCCGTTACGCTGTGTCCAAGTCAGAAGCAAAACCTGCTAGCACACCGTTGCTCAAAATTAATGTCACTCATTTTTTGAAACGCGCTAGAAAAAACCGAATTTACAAAAAAAGTCACAAAGAAATTACTCTAACAAGTTCTTGTACTGAAGGTGCATTACGTGTTAACCTACCTTCCAAGTCCCGTCTCCGCAGTGTTGCTAGATCGGGCGCTACGTTGCCAGTCTCATTACTTAATTTACACACTTCGTATGCAAATCTTAATGCAAATAAAATATTATATGAAAAACCTATTTTCAGGACATTTGGTGACTGTCTGTGCATCAAATCAGTGTCTTCCCAGTCTTCACAATTTTTAATCAACTCTAGGTAAAAAATGGTGCGAATATCATTCGTTTTTGTTAAGATCGAATTTAAATACTTACATAATGGTATACAAGTATAAATAGGTATACAATAAATTAAATGAAGCTACAAACCCGTGGATTGTTTTCGTGATAAAAAAAGAACAAGTAGTTCAATTCTCTCTTCTCCAATTAGACTATAAGTGGTCGCAAACAATCAAACACCGTTCAGAAGTTTAGATATATGTATCTACCTCGACGTTATGTGTACCATTTTATAACTAACTTTATACCATTTTATTTACTGTAGGTACATATCACGCTGGCAGTTTGCAATGCGACTATGGTTTATATTTGTATGCGCTACTGATATTTGCATAATATGTTATTTTTAACTGACCCTGTGGAAACGTGGCAATTTCCTCGCACCTTCAAAGATATTCTACTAACCGATGCACTTCGAATTTACAGATATCTACACAACAACGAGCTGCAAGAATTCGAGCCTGGGACCTTCTCCAACCTGCCATCGTTGGAAAGACTGTAAGTTTTACGCTTACATGGTACTATAAAGATGACAACTATATATGTACATGTATATTGTATACTGTATGGTCTGCATGTATAAAGTTGCTTATATTAAAAAAATGGCGAATGCGCAAGGTTTCTTTCTCGATAACAGGTGACTCAAAATTGAGGAATTTTCGTAGGACCTCATTCCCTTACCAGTTTATTAGATGTTTATTTAATCACAAAAAATACTACTTCTAAACGACAATAAAAAAATACAGGTCAATTATTTATCCTGTTTAGCTTTACAAAAATGGCTAAAATTTGATATAAACCTGATGGTAACATATTTTTCGAATATAATACATGATTTTATTAATTCGTTGAATTTATTTATTGAACATAGACATCATTAAATAGCGTGAAACATGATAATAACAGACAGTTCTAACAAACGTCAATCAAAGGTTGTTAAAGAGTCGTTTTTTGAGTTGTCTAATTCACCATAACAAAATTTTAACTGTTAAATTGCTTTAATCTGTATTACTTGTAAAACTGTCTTGTAAAATCCGTTGCGTGTTGAACAAGATTTTGGGTATTGGGTGTGAAATAAATCACGTAGTTCGCTTAAGGACGAATTTCGTGAAGGTCGTCCAAAATCGGGTTGTTCCGGTAATCATTGATGTTGTGCGTAAACTGATACCGGAAGATCGTCTTGTAACTTCTGGGGAGATTGAGACATCCTTGGGCATTAGTGGGTTCAGCAATTCAATATTGCATTAATAGTTGGCCGTCAAAAAGATGTGTTCGCGTTGGATCCCACACAATTTGACAATCGCTCAAAAACAGGCTCGTGTCGATTAGTCGAAGAAAATGCGATCGTGATGCTTCCAAAAAAACAACCACCGAAGACGGATCGATCTCCACTACAACAACGCCATATACAATACAGTCCAGTAGGCAGAGACTTTTATGTGTTCTTGAAACATATAGGGCTAGTTTTGACGGTTCCCTATGTATTTTTTTTGCGTAGAACACAATGCGCAGGGTCTGTAGAGCTGAAATCGTCCGCTAATTTTTTAAATTAACAATTTGTGAAAAAAAAATCGTCTTTTGTTCACATTTTCGCTTATATCTCCGTTCCTTTTATATACAGGCATATTTTATATAACATATACATTTAAGAAGTTGTAGCGCATTGAATTTCCAAAAAATGTTAGCCCAACCCGAAGTCTCACTCTTGCAAATCACTGCTGAAGTTGAAAAAGTGTTTTTTTTTTTACTATTTTTTTACTTTGAAAGTCGGGCAACTATGATTACAAAATCTTGGATGGGCTGCTATTTGTAGTATGAAGTTACAAAAAAATTTCAGCTCGATCCGTTAATAAATTTTCAAGTAATTAACGATCGAATTTTTTTTGCAAGCCTTGATCAACAATGACGCCATTTCTCTGTTTATTTTACGATATTGACAGGGTTGAGCTAGATATATCATAAATATCTTCAAGTTTGCGAGACTTTAAGATTTTGAAAAATATTAAAGGCTTGCAAAAAAATTCGATCGTTAATTACTCGAAAACTTATTGTCATTAACGGATCGAGCTGAAATTTTTTTGTAACTTCATACTACAAATAGCAGTCCCTCCAAGTAATTTCATGATCATAGTCGCCCTACTTTCGAAGTAAAAAAATTGTGAAAAAAAGCCTTTTTCAACTTCAGCAGTCATTTGCAAGTTAACAATAGCACTTGGAGACTTTAGAATAGCACTTGGAGAAGGGAAAATGTGAAAAAATACGTTTTTTTTTTCACAAATTGTTAATTTAAAAAAATATGCGGACGGTTTCAGCTCTACGGACCCTGCGCATTGTGTTCTACGCAAAAAAATACATAGGTAATCGTCAAAACTAGCCCTATACGTTTTAAGGACACTTTTTGATGATTTTAGCTCCCTGCCTACTGGACTAATTGTCCTGATTGTACACCCAATGACTTGTTTTTATTCCCTCGTATCAAGAATAAATTGCGAGGACATTGTTTTTCTACACCTGAAGCAGCGATTAATGCGTTCAAAATGCATGGTTTGGAAGTGCCTCAATCGAAGTAGAGAAAGTGCTTCGAAAATTGGTTCAAACGCATTCAAGTGTGTTGATCTTTATGGAGAGTATTTAAAAAAACAATAAAACCACTTTTGTTACATAATTGTTTTCGATCTCAAGTACCAAAATATAAAAGGCAACCCTCGTATGACTGGTCTTCCCTGCTATTCGCCTTCTATCTACTTCACCAAATACAAACTAAATTGAAATACTAAGTTTACTAAATAAATCCTAATAAAATTTACCCAATGAATCGTTGAAACAGGGATTTTCCCAGAGATAACCCAGGAAACATAAAAATATTTATTTCCATACAGACCTAAGTTCGATGTATTCGCATATTATCAAAGCCATAAATACATACTTGCATGACGATAATGATCGGTTATAAGTAGTAGAATGGTGTGTAAATACACTCATTATAACGCCTCCTTTAACAAATCTCTCACGACGTTGCCGGTGCTCGATTAAAATCAATTACCACCATTCACCGACAACAAAAAAAAATAAATGGTCAAAAGCTTGCATTCCACCCGAGGCAATTGAGCTCGTTAGAAAATTATCTGGCACATTACTCTAGCACTTCTTTAAAAAACCTATCGACTGGAGATTATCCAACATAAGTCACGATTTCGGTCTATATACAACAAATTATACAGTTTAATAGCGGTCAGAACTAAATATGAGCCTTCGATAAATTACCTAACTGGGAAGTATGAAAGTATCGATCTATACAGTGTGGAACAGCCAAATGGAATAAATTCAGTAGCTCCATTATTATGCATTTTTTTAGAAAATCCTGAGACACGTCAATTTCTAATTCTAAAATGACATCTTGAGACGTAAAAATGTCATCCCTAAATTCAACCCCTTTCAGGTGACAGCTACATCCCCTAAATTTTCAAATTGGAAGTAGGGTCTTGTGATACTTCATTTGAAAGGTCTTTTTTCATTCTCTATTCAAAACTGCTATGGCTTTAAATGTTATTGTAGAAATTAACAAGAAAAAAGATAAGTTTCTCCAGCGTAGGAAATTCGGTACATTAAAATAAAACTTTACATTAAAGTAACACTATTTGTCAATGTTAGGTTCTGAAATGTCAAATAATAACAAAAAATAAATGTCTGTAATTGCCGACATTCCCTACTATAAGATAAAAAGTTACTAATAAATACGTACAATTTTTTACTTGACAATGGAACGACAAAAACGATGGATGAGGGAACTACACACGCAAAACCTTGATAAAGTTAATGTTTGGGCAGGAATAATTTGAGAAAATATGATAGGTCCCTTCTTCATTGACGACAATTTGAATGGAGAAACTTATTTAGAGCTGCTCCAAAATAATGTTGTACCGACGATGGCACACTTGTATCCAGCTGAAGGAAACCCACAACTTCCAGGTAATGCTATATGTATCCAGCAGGATTGTGCATCAGCACATTACGAAGTTGGCAATCACACAATCTTTCCAAATCGCTGGATAGGGAGACGTGGTTCTGTAGAATGGCCTGCACGATCACCTGATCTCACGCCGTTAGACTTCTTCCTATGGGGATATGTAAAAATTATTGTCTACAAAACCAAACCCGACGATTTAGCTGACTTAAGAAGAAGAATAACACTTGCAATTAGGTCAATTACCCCGCAGATGTTAACTAACGTTAGAAGACATTTCTATTTACGTCTAGGATGCTGCCAAGATGCTGTAAGCATGCATTTTGAACATAGTAGTAATAGTAGTTTTGAATAGAGAATGAACAGACCTTTCAAATGAAGTATCACAAGCCCCTACTTTCAATTTGAAAATTTAGGGGTGCTACTATCACAAGCCCCTACTTCCAATTTGAAAATTTAGGGGGTGCTACAACCCTAAATTTTCAAAATTTTCAATTGAAAATTTAGGGGTTGTAGCTGTCACCTAAAGGGGAGATTCTCATCAGGACCAACCAAAAAATCGGTCTTTTTTTCATTTTTTTGTAGTAAATTATATGTAGAATATATTCCCAAAACCGTTTGTTCGAATATAGTTTTTTTTTATTTATGGATCAAAAACGAGACCCACCTTTTTAATTCAAAATTGAAATCGAGCGGTACTTCGAGCGGAGCGTATTTATATACATACTATGGTAAGTAGAGTTACCAAAAGTACCACCAGATGTCGCATGTATGCTATGACTCGAAAAAATTCGAAGGTACGACTCTATACACAGTAATGCCAAATCGTTGATAAAATTTTTAATCGCGTTTCCTGAAACATCGTGTTTTTTTGTTGGCCAAGATTTCTCAAAAGTTCTCAAGATTTCTACTTGACCTTTTTTTATTTTTATTTTTTTTATTTTAAAGTAGATTTGAGTCATTGGAGCCCCTACTACAATCAAGATGATATATGCATATTTTTTTATTGTACTTTAAAGAGCGAAAAAAATCGTGTAAAACTGTATGTAAAAATTCAAACGTCCGCCATTTTGGTAAATTTTAACTTTCATGGATCATTCTAGCAGGAGCTCCAACTACACTCATAAGTATAGTTTATAAAAAATTTTCGATTATTGATTTTTGATCATTTTTGCAGGTGCTAGAGTGGCCAACAGTAAGGTACCTTTTTTTTGCGACGGTCACGTTACAAGGCGTGTCAGAAATTATTGTCAAAATATTTTTTAGTAAAAATTTTTTTGTACTTTATAACATGCTAAATAAGTGCCAAAAAGTTTGAGTGTCTAATTTATTGCTCTCTGTTAGAACAAATTCGAGAAAATGACCTTGTTTTGGGGCCTCCAGATGAGAACCTCCCCTTAAGTGGGTTGAATTTAGAGATGTTTACGTCGCAATATGTCATTTTAGAATTAGAAATTGACGTGTCTCAGAATTTTCTAAAAAAATGCATAATAATGGAGCTACTGAATTTATTCCATTTGGCTGTTCCGCACTGTATACCTACAACAGCAATATCGTTATCATTGTGCGACTAAATCGTTTTTCAGCAACCTCTACAACAACCACCTCAGTCACATACCGCATGGGGCCTTCTCCAATCTGCCGAGACTCGCTAGGTTGAGGCTGGACCACAACGCCCTCGTTTGCGATTGCCAAATGGCATGGCTGGCCAAGATGCTGACAGACAACTCGCTGCACGGCTCGGCGAACTGCAAGTACCCAGCGGAGATGTACGGGAAGTCTCTGGTGGGGATGAGCTCCAAGGACTTCCACTGTGGTGGGTAAAACGCTAGGGGAATGTCGTCAGGGTTGGGCCACTGTCTAGGTTGGGCCACGGCTATTTCTCGTATATGACACGTGCGGCCTCTGTGTTTATAGCGTGGAATTATTATTCTCGATGACAGAAAACTTTTCAGAGCATTGCTTGTCACGGAGATTGCCTGTAAAATGATTTGTGCCTTATCGACAAGTAAAATAACAGTCTTGAGCCAGTTTTTCGCACCGCAGAACATTAAAATAATTCATTGCCGCAATAAAAGTAACGTTTTATCAATAAAAACAATAAATAATCGTTAATATAATGATAAATAATATAGGATTTTAAGAATAAATTAAAAAACAAAATAAATCCAACAGAATAAAAATCATAACAGCAAAATAACAATAATAATAATAATAATAATAATAATAATAATAATAATAATAATAATAATAATAATAATAATAATAATAATAATAATAATAATAACAATAAAAATTAATAACAAAATAACAATAACAATAAAAATTTTAAATCAAAATTGAATATTGATTCCGATTAATGTTCGCGTGAAGAGTTCTAATCAAAATAATGTAGAATTGAATGAAAAACAATAAAAAGCAACATATTTGTTCATTAAAAATTATTTTAGTACATATTTCGTCGATATTCACTAGTGGCCTAACCTAGACTGCAATGGCCCAAACTAGGTCTGTCGGGGTTACTGGGCCATGGTTTTACAACGTCTTGTGATTTTGGTAAATTATAATTAAAATATGCAGGGATCGCATCCGCTCAGTGATTGTTTTTTTTTTCAGTGAAATCTAACATTGCTTCCCCTTTAACAAATATGTACAGGACAATGTATTATCTTTATTATTAAAAAAAAAAATTCAAAATTGTGCCAAGGGTCCAGTTGCCCCAAGTAAAAGGGGTAACTGGACCATGCACCTATTTTATGTATGTTGTTGCTTTATTATAAATTGGGGTATCTGGGCCTTTTTTAGGGTCCAATAAAGAGTGTGTAAGAAATGCCCAACATTAGCTAGAATAAGATTTATTGAGGAAATAACAAATAAATACTTTCATACCGAAGCAATATTTACGACAACAAAAAATAAATATCATAAGTATTAAAAGTAGGTAAAAAACGAAGAATGCATTTTTATTTAGTTAATATGTAACTGTAAAAAACTTAACATAAGTCGGTGAGATCTGAAAGATCAGTGCTAAAGCCAATCATATCTTTATAACGCGCTGAACTACTTTTAATCGGCTTGGACAGCTTACGAATAATATCTCCACGAGTCGTTTTGTTGCCATTCTTAACATCAGATAACGCTTTTTCTTCTTCTCTGGTAGTCTTCTCTGGTATATGTAGTGCCGGCACCTCTCTGCGTCTTTGTTATATAGTTACGCACCATTGTCTGCAAAACAATCAACATGTCTCATTTAGAGCACGCAAGAGGGGTATCTGGACCCTAGTGGTCCAGATACCCCAAGCGTATGGCCCAGATACCCCGTTTGCAAGTTTTTTATGGGGTAACTGGGCCACCCCTTCCACGTTTTTATTCTTGTAAATTATGGAGTATTTAGGAACGTACTTTGTTAAAATAAAGCGTAAATATTACTCCTAAAAATTAAATATACTTTTATTGCTTACCTGTAGGTAGATGTGATTAAAAATAACACTAATTACAGCACGATGTTTTAGGATATTTATCAGCAAAACCTGTTGTCGCCATGAGATTCCAAATTTAACTGATTTTTAGGTTATGCGTGTTGTTTTATGTTATTAGTACTCTACTTAACCACATCCAACTGTGTAAAATAATATAATTTAAACGATGTGGCGGGAAATACTCCATGGCCCAGTTACACCATGGGTCCAGAAACCCCGACTTACCTTACTTTTTTTTTTCGTTTTGTCAATAACTTTTTTTTATTATGCGCAACAATTCGCTCTAATTAAAAGTTTCTTACGACTGTCCAAACTTCCAAATAATACGTCAACATTGAGAATATTCGAATATAAACAAAAGATACAGGGCAAAGTTAAAAAGTGGCCCAACCCTGACGACATTCCCGTACATCATCAAAATATGTAATAGCATAACCACCGTATAAATTTTGCGTGAACTGATCGTGGCAAACTACGTCAAGCAGAGGAATGTGAAAGAGTGAGAATCAAGTCTCCTCCTCTGACTTTTGTTTTTGTTCCAGGTCCACCGGAAATCATGGAAGAACCGCAAAGCATCGAGGTATCTTGGGGAGGGACGGCCGTGTTCACGTGCAAGGTCAGAGATGACCCATTAACCTCCATCATCTGGATGAGAGACGAGAAAGAACTGAACCCAGACGAGAAATACAAGATTATGAATAATGGTACCCTGATGATTCAAAATACCGAAGGCAGCGACGGGGGTTACTACGAATGCATGGCGAAAAACCCTGACGGCGTGGTAAAATCAAGACCCGCGAGGATGACGGTGTACAAGCCCGAATATTCCACCCAGGGAGACGGTACGCTTTAGCTCAAGCATACTGACACTGACATTCTGTTTCTCAGGATAATGATAAATCTGCTATTAATGTAATCTCAAAGCCTATATTTTGGAGTTCAACGGGTTCCTATGAGATCCCATAGAAGTAAATGAATATCATTGACTATTAGGGACAGAACCAAACGTTTATTTATGCAACTATAAACTGATTTTGGTCTCTATTTTGTCAGATGGACTCACACAGCGTTCGCATTAGGCTGCAATAAAATATGTGGAATCCCAGGCCAGGACTTCAATTTGCATTATTTAATTACATAAATCAAACGTCTCTAAATAGAATTTTGCTAGGCGTGTGAAGAACGACTGCACACAGACGTCCTGGGAGTCCCGCTCCCTCACTCTTCACTTCTGCCGCCACGGATTACGGGAACGCCAATTGCAAATTATATAGGCCGCCGCAAGTATATTGCAGGTGTTTAGTATTCGGTTTTAGGTGTTTCGCTGTTGTGATCGTCGCGATACGGAATGAATAAATATCGAATATTAAGAGAAAATCATTTCTTATTAATTATGTCGCAGATTCCGTACGTATATAAATTACAAAATATAATCAAAAACATTGAGGAATTTAGAACAGATGGAACTTTCGTACGTTGTGTATCGTGTAATAGTTTATTTTCAAAGTTATCAGTGCTGAAATAATTTCGATCAGGTCAATTCCGACATAAAATGTAATGCTTATAAATATGGCCTGCGACATTTTTAAAAATTGATTTAAAAAAAATAAAGAAATGTGACAAAATTACGATTTATTCCACAAAAAAAATCTAGACTTGAATTTTCTCATTATGAAACAGGTAATCCCCGGGTTCTATACCAGTCCTCGTCCTCGAGATCTAAATTTAAAGTAAATGGCTTTATATTATTTTTAAAAAAAATTTGGCAAAACAAAATGGCGGTCGAAACAAAAAGAGGTTTTTATAAAATTCATGTTTTTCTCCAAAACTACAGACTTTACTACAAATGTTTTAACAATAAATATGTCAATTGCAAAATGCTCTAAAATTTTATCAGATTTTTTAAATAACGTTTTTGGAAATTTCGATCTCGTGATTTCACGTTGAGTGGAACAATCAGTCGTCTTTAAAAATCCTGAAATGAGTATCCAAAAATTCTGACATTTTTGTTCTTGAGAAATGTTTACAAAAATGTGTAGTTTTCGAGAAAAAAAAAACGATTAAGACTGTTTTACACATACCAATTTATTGCACAATAAATTGCAGAATATATTTTTCAATAAATTGTCCAATTTTAGTAACTGTTTACACAGTGCAATATTTGTAACAATTTATTGGGCAATTTCAACACTGCCAACTCTCAATGACTAAAACCTTAAGAGTTATCATAGGTTTTTGTCCCTAAAAGAAATCGCTTATCTCATTATGAGGTTGGTACAATAAAATAAATGTAAAAAGTTACTAGATATCCCTAAAATTGGGCAAGAAATTAGAATAAGTTCTAAATTCTACAATTTATTGTACAATTTATGGTGGACAATAAATTGGGTGCAGATGCAGCCGTTTATATGCGAAAAGCAGCTGAGCGCCATATAAAAATATGACCCACGTGACATGTTTAGCGCATGTATTACATTTTGACGATAATATATTGAAGAGACAATATGTATTTGGGTAAGTGTCTCTCTACCATATTTTAATTTTGTATTGCTTTCCTGAGTTCGGTCTTGATTCACCACGAGTCACGAGATCACCACGACAAGTCCATGATTACATCACAGGAACAATGTGACATCCTCCCAAACCCAGGGAAATTATCTGGCGATACCTTTAAGTTGCATAAAGCAACATTTTGTTCTGTCTATACAATACAGTGTGGAAAAAAATAAAAGGAATAAATTCATTATTTCGGAAACAATGAAGTTTCGTGAAATTTCCTCGAACACGTCGATTTTGGTTTTTGAAAAGACACTTTTACATGTACGTGCACCATTTCGATAGTCATTTGTTAGCGCGTAATGACGTCATTGCAATAATTTTTAAATGGAACCCTTATATTTTTCTGCCGGATTCTTGAAGACTATCTTGAGTCCACTTTCACCCTGAACGGAACTGTAAATAGACAGAATTGCCGGTATTGGGCAGTTGTAAACCCACACTGGGTAATGGAAGCACATACCCAGTATCCTCAAAAAGTAAATGTGTGGGCCGGCATAGTAAATAGGGGCTCGGGTAGCCGAGTGGGTTAAAGCGCCGTCATTCCAGTCGCGATACCTCTGTGCGCGTTGTTCGAATCCTGGCCGGGGAAGACGATTTTTAATTATCTCGCTTCCTCTGTCAGGGCTTGATATGCAACCACTAATACACTAGTGTATAGATGTGGATGCATAGATGCCAATCCAACCGCACATGCCCTAGATTTGGTAATGTTCTGTGATGACTGACTGTCAGTTTTTTTTCGATTTTCTCCAGAAAACAACACAGTAACCTCAACGCCTTTATCAGCCAGACTTTCCAAAATTTTCTATTTGATTCCATAAAAGTATACGAATATACCCATCGAACTCATGTCCATTCTTCTGTTTGCTCGAAAGAGAAACATAATTTGAACCTAACCGCCCTCGTAGTTAACTAAATTCTGAACTCTTCAAGGAACACCAAGATTCTCCTTGGTCCCGGAAAACATCGCCGTTGCCCCGGGGGTGCCGGAGGTTACCTTTCGTTGTCAGGCCGTCGGCGATCCCTCTCCGCTGATACAGTGGGCCAAGAATGGAATAAGGCTGCCGAGCTCGTACAAGCACTTCTACCAACGAGACGGTTCGCTTAGCATCAGGCAAGTGGACCCCACTGATCATGGAAACTACCAGTGCGAGGCCTCCAATATAAACGGAAGGGTTACGGCAGATGCCAACTTGATTATAAAAAGTAAGCCACCTTTTCAGATATGTACCCTTGGTAATATTCTATGTATATTACTTTCAAAGATTATGTGAATATTCCTTTAAGAATATCTATTGAATCGTATTTGGCAGTCTAAATATTTTGAGGTTTGTCAAGTGTTTACTCACAAAACCTTTGCACCATGCCAACGTTGTTTTTGTACGCAGCCGCGCCGATATTCACCGTTCAACCAGAGAACGCCGAAGTACCGATCGGCGGTACCGTTAAACTCGAATGCATAGCCTCCGGAAGCCCGATCCCTGAAGTCACCTGGTTCAAGAACGACAACGAGGTCCGGTCCGAGGAGAGGATCCGCATAAACGCAGACGGCAGCCTACTGGAGATCCGCGACGCCAAGGAATCGGACGCAGCTCTGTACATCTGTGAGGCCAGCAACGAGATGGGAATCCGCGAGGTGAGCGCCAAGGTCAAGATCTCTAACGCCACCTACGGACCACCTAAACTGGTGTACAAGCCGTACAACGTAGAAGCTCTCCTGGGTAGCACTATAGAACTACCGTGCAAGGCAGAAGGGGATCCGAAGCCCGGAATCTCGTGGCAAAAGGACGGGGCCACCATGCAGAGGACGGGAAGGTTCAAGGTGTCTCTCTCCGGGAATCTGTACATTTACAAGGTCGCCCCCGAGGACCAAGGTAGGTACGAGTGCAGCGCCATCAACGAGCACGGCAGAGACACGGCTTCGGGATACGTCACGGTGAAGGAGGTGAAAAAACCTACGGGCGTCGGCATCGGCGACCAGTTCGTGAAGATAGCCTTCGCTGAAGCTTCCGAGGAGGTGGACAGGGCGATCAACAAGACGATAGATAACGTCATCAACAACAAAGGACCCCACAGTCCGGCCGATCTATTCCGGATCGTCAGGTATCCAGACGCGCCAGCCAGGGAACTGGCCAGGGCAGCGGAGGTGTACGAGAGGACCTTGGTGAACATCAGGAAGCACGTTCAAAGGGGGGATATGATGATGAATTTGACCTCGGACTTCAACTATAAGGAGATACTGTCGCCAGAGCACCTGGATCTGATCGCCAGATTGTCAGGTTAGCGTCAATAATTAACGTTATTAATTACAATTATTTTTTAAAGAGAAATTAAACATTAATAGAGTGGAACATAACTTTTATCACACCACTTGGTGTCGCCATAAAAGGTAAATCTAAATTGATGCCGGTTAATATCTGTATATACTTGATCCTAATTCGTTTCGTTTGTATCCATTTGCAGGTTGTATGACCCACCGTCTGGCGAGAAACTGTAGCGACATGTGCTTCCATTCCAAATACCGCAGCATCGACGGGACCTGCAACAATCTGCAGAACCCCACGTGGGGAGCATCCCTGACGGGTTTCAGACGCGTCTTGAAGCCCATCTACGAGGACGGCTTCACCAAGCCGATCGGCTGGAATAAAGACAGGAAATATTACGGTCACCCCAAACCGAACTCGAGACTGGTGTCCACCACCCTCATAGCTACTTCCAAAATAACCCCCGACCCGGAGATAACTCACTTGGTGATGCAGTGGGGTCAGTTCCTTGACCACGACTTGGACCACTCAATACCGTCGGTGAGTTCTGAGAGCTGGGACGGAATCGACTGCAAGAAGTCCTGTGACTACGCTCCCCCTTGCTATCCCATGGATGTGCCCGAGGGTGACCCCAGGGTTAAAAACAGGAGGTGCATAGATTTCATACGCACGTCCGCCATCTGCGGCTCGGGCATGACCTCGGTTTTCTTCGACTCCATCCAGCCCAGGGAGCAAATCAACCAGTTGACGTCATACATCGACGCCTCCCAAGTGTATGGCTTCTCCGAGGAGCTGGCTAGGGATTTGCGCGACCTCAACACCGACAGCGGTCGGTTAAGAGAAGGTCCTGTATTTCCCGGACGGAAAGCTTTGTTGCCTTATGCGGGCAATCAAGGCATGGATTGCAGAAGGAACTTGTCGGAGAGCACCATCAGCTGCTTCGTGGCAGGCGATATCCGAGTCAACGAACAAGTCGGCCTCATCGCAATGCACACACTCTGGATGAGAGAGCACAACAGGATCGCGCGCGAGCTCAAGTACTTGAATCCACACTGGGACACGGACATGCTGTACCACGAATCCAGAAAAATCGTTGGAGCCGCCATGCAGCACATCACCTACAATCAATGGTTGCCATATATAATTGGGAAAAAAGGGATGGACACCTTGGGCACTTACCAGGAATACAATCCGAACCTTAACCCCGGCATTTCCAACGTATTCGCCACGGCGGCTCTACGATTCGGTCACTCTTTGATAAACCCCGTTCTCCACAGGCTCGACTGGGACTTCAAACCGATCAGGGAGGGGAACTTGCCTCTCTCCAAGGCGTTCTTCTCGCCTTGGCGGGTAGTTGAGGAAGGCGGAATCGACCCTCTGCTGAGGGGTCTGTTTACCGTAGCGGCGAAGATAAAGAAACCCGACGAGAACCTGAACACGGAGCTGACGGAACACCTATTTGCCACGGCGCACGCGGTGGCCCTCGACTTGGCGGCCATGAACATCCACAGATCCCGCGACCACGCCATACCCGGCTACGTTGAATTCCGCAAGTTCTGCAACATGACGCCCGTAGACACGTTCGACGAGCTGCGCAACGAGATCAGCGACGCCAACGTTAGGAGGAAGCTGCAAAAGCTCTACGGGCACCCGGGTAACATCGATGTTTGGGTCGGGGGGCATACTGGAAGACCAAATAGACGGCGGAAAGGTAGGCCCGCTGTTCCAGTGTCTGCTCATAGAGCAGTTCAGGAGACTACGCGACGGAGACAGGTTCTACTACGAGAGTCCTTCGGTGTTTAAGCCCGAACAACTCATACAGATCAAGCAGTACTCCCTAGCTAGGGTGCTCTGCGACAACGGCGACAATATCACAAGGATCACCAAGAACGTATTCCTCCTTCCGGAGCTGCAAGGCGGCTACGTGGAGTGCTCGAATGTGCCGAGGGTGAACTTGAAGTTTTGGTCGGAATGTTGCAGCGACTGCAGGTATTCCGGCCAGTTGAATACGATAAGTAGACTGAACGCGCGTAGGGCTAGGAGACACGTTGAGAACGAAAGCGAGGGTTTCAGCTTGCCGGAAGACAGGCCTGCCTCGAATACGTCGATTGTCAACTTTCAAGACGAGATAGTCAGACTGAGGAATCGCATCACGGAGATGGATAGGGAGATCAAGAAGCTGAAGAAAGATGTAACGGTGATCAATAAGTATCTCAAGAATCTAGAGATCGACAGATTCTTTTCGGACAATCAGAGGTCAGACTAGTGTGCGAGTATCAGCTTGCAAGTTTTATTTTTTTTTGTCACGATTTACTGCCATAAGTTTACTTAAGCACGAAATGCATTTATTTTCTTTAGAGGAAAAGTGTGTTAAAAAGAGAGAAATAAACATGGTGTTTATATGTATTTATTTTTATTAAAGACGAGTCACTTTTATTATAAGCGTTAACAACTGTATGAGATGTCTATGTAAAACTGTCAATAAATTTATTCAGAATCAAATACTGTAAACTGTATATCTATTGTGCGAAAATATGAATTGCTAGAAAAAGTTTTAATTCGTATGGGAACAATTCTCAACAACATAAAATTCATGATAAAACATGTTCCAAAGAAAAGCACAATAATCTTCAATAACAGATCAATAGATTTACTTTATCTTTTCTATATTTGGTGGAAAATCTGACTATGTTTTTTTTTATTGTACTAGGTCATACCGACATATGTTACTAAATTGTTTTATTTTTTTTAATATTCTTTGACACGGAATCCACACATTTTTATGCTTGATAATTATATGTAGATATTTTTATATTTTCTATAAAAATTGTAAGTAGAACGTATCGTGTAACAATCAAATATTAAAGTGTAAATGTGACCTTAGAAATACATACATACATATGTACGTATATCTACTATAATATACATTGACAGTAGATATGAGTAGATGATACATGCTTTTTATGTTTAGTTCATCGTAAGTCAGGAATCCATGTATTAAAAAATAAACTGCAAATTGTAATAGTATTTACTTACACTACAACTTATATAACTATATAACTAACGTGCAAATAATTAATTTTGTGTGATATAGCGGCATCAGGTTTTAGTGCCATTCTGATTATATATACCTCTATATCAATAAAATAAAAAATCCTTGATTGTATGTTGTATTTATTAGAAATAAAATTGTTATATTGTCTATATTTGTCTCTTAATTCTTAAATAAATTAAAGAAAAACATTTAATATTTCCACCAGTCTTTATAATGTTGATAAATAATAAGGTAGATACATGCATACATGTACATTGGATAATGTAGAAATAGTCAACATACGAGAGAGATTAAATGTATCGATCAAGTATTCGTAAAGCCTTTATTTAGGTATTTTAAACAGGAAAGATTTTCATTCTGCGGAAATATCTGTGGTATATCACCAGTAAAGCTACATTTACATATGTAGGTACATTCCAATTCGGGGTTAAATTGGGGTTTAAATTCGGCTTTCGCCTTTGACTTAATTTCAATCGACATCAAATTATTGCAAACTGGAATTTTTTGGAATTTTTTCTGCGCAACACTAATTATTAATTATACATATAAATGCATACATTGTGAAAATCTGTCCCCAGTAAATGAAGAATTGGTATTTAATGAACCTGTTAATGTTAATGTTAATCGATAAGAAATTTTATTAAAAACAGGGTTTTCTTTTTTGCAGTAAAATTATATTGGTGGGAATTTTGCGTCGACGTAAAATCGCAGTTCTGTGAACATAGCCTAACGTACTAGTAAACATAACCGTTTTGTGTTTTCTGATGTTTTCATAACCTTAAAAGGAACATAATCTTGTTTCCTCACTTTGTATTAAATTTATTTTTACTTGTGTCAGTTACAGAAGTATGAGTATAGAATTTAGATTACTTGACAATTTTAAATTATCGGGCCCAGTATCGGTCAATTTTGCGTGCGGTTATTCTGAAGATGACAGAATTTTCGTCGTTACCGACACCGGTATCTACATCACGGCCCTTAGGGGCTACCTCACGTTTCCTTTTCCTACTTTATCTTGTAAGAAATATTTTTTGAAAGTATCCAATTATCCGGCCCTCTCTAACTTAGGCATAGACATCAGTAATTTCCATCATGAATTAGAACGTATAAACCTCTTGAATCTACAATGTCTACAGAACTGTCTGCCAATCTTAACCATGCCCAACCTTTGGAACCGGTTCCCCTCGCCGCCGAATGGTCTCCCAGAGGAATCGTAGGAAAAACCGATTGTATGTTGGCAGCGTTGTCGAATCTATGTAATTTGGAGATTTATGTAAGGTATGTAGACCAAAGCGAATTCGTCGAGTATTGTTTGATAAGCAATATAACGGAGGAAATTATCAATATGGAGAGGAAGAAATGGATGAATGTAGATAGATTTACTGCTGGAGCAAAGCTCAACGAGTTGAAAAGTAGAGCTTTAAGTGTCAGCGTAACAGGTATGTTCCAGTTATTTTACTTCCTCATTATATTTTTTCTTAGTCAGTTCATTTCAACAGTGGTGTAGCTGGTAGATGAGGAGGCTTTATGCATTTTGACAGGCATTCTATAATTAATTATAGTTGTCTTTAGCATTTACATGGAGTCATCTGTTTAAAATCGGCAACCTTGAGGTCTGTGTATTATTAGTGGGACACATGAATGGGGATATTACAGTTTGGAAAATAAATTCACACCCAATCAATTCGAAAGAACCGACAAAACCCCATTACCTTGGAAAGTATTCTACTCATCTGAAGAAAATCACTACTATGTATTGGCACCAGACGACAGAATTTGGTAAGAAATCTTTAAATAGTATATAAAAGAAAAAGCATATTTTGAGTCATTTTTATTACTGTACTGGTACACTTTAGGAGGTGGATTATGCTTTGCCGATTTGGACGGTAAAATGAGCATATTGCACGTCTCCCAGCTAAATCAAGAGGAAGCCAATATGGATAAGGAACTGTCATTTTGGGGGGAGGCAGATAAGGTGTTGGTTGAAAGGATAACGGTGATGATTTACGATAATCGTACCTATATATTGATGGTTAAACGGAATCACCTAATTATCTATGGAATATCTGATTCAGGGAACGTCTTTGGTCAAAACATCCGCAATGTAGGAAATTTATATATTGCAGGTCGGTAAGATAATATTAATTTTTAAACTCTTTCCAATTATTGTATCCCACAGGTATCTACCATTTCAACAATATAATTCTGGCTATGACCATGTCCGGACTTATTAAAGAGTATACCCTCTCTGTGTCTGGCGAGAGAATTACTCTGGAAGAAAAGACGATCCCACTAAAAGTGGACATGTCCCGGCAACGAATTCACGGTTTTTTCTTCTCCAAAAATATGGTTTTGTTTGGCCTATTAGCGTACCCCTGCCAGTTAAGCAGCTTCAGAAAATCAAAGTCCTTTGTAAACATTTTCCTCTTCCACAACAGCCTTATAAATCCCTTCCAGGTACTCTGGCACAACGAGAGTGGCAGTTTACGTGACTATTGGGATTGTTTTGAAGCTCTGAGGTACAACGCTTCAAAAATATATAATTGTTATGATTCACATTGTCTTTTGTAGGTTGATTTGTCTCAAAGACAAACGTTTCCCATGGTTGGGACTACCTCACGACCTGAATTATGACGATCTATCGCTGCTTCAACTGAAAACGTTGAGGTTATTAGCGAGGCTGTCCGAAATGGTGTTCAACCTGGTACCGGTAATCAGGAAATATGATATTAAACCGTACATAATCTTACATTACCTGGTTCAGATAAAACTGATAGTAAACAGGATGAACAAGTTGTTCGAGCTTAGAAATTCGGGGGAGAACCTGTCCGTCTTTCAGATGAGAAGCATCGACGTGCAGAACTTCTTCCTCAAGGAGATGGTGGTGAAGAACATATTGGCCAAGGCGAACGTCGGCAAGAATTTTGTGAGCGAGATTCGGCACGTGATGAGCATAGCCAACGAGCTGAGATATCCGCCGATGGTACAGTGCACTTGGTGCGGAGAAAATATCCTTTTCGTCCTAATTTAATTTTAATTTAATAGAGTGATAATAGAATATTTGTCATAAAAACACTTGGACATTTTTTCACGTCAAAAATGAGTTTTAATCTTTTCCTAAAGATGTCAGCACCGTCGGTGAAACGCATGCAGAGTACAGTATGGGATTTTGTTGTCGAAACGTGTGAAAGTGTTTAATTAGATAATAAATTAAGCACGTGGTCTTGAAAGCAGAAAAACAGAACTAAACGGCAAAATCGTGATTAAATAATGTAAAATTTGTTTGTAAATTAGATTTTTTCATTAGACAGAATGTCTGAAAACATTAACAAACTGGTGTAACTAGCGAAAAGGGAGTAACAAGGTACACTTTGCTAATTTGCTGCTAATCTCATCTTTTGCAGATTATTTGATCTTCCAAAAGTCGTCAACGAACAAGGAACAACAAGAAGACACACTAGTAAATTTGCTAAAGGAATATATGATTGACCTTGATCTGTTTTTAGCGATACTTTGTCTATCTTCTGCTAGAGGTCGCAGCATGTTCACGCCATTTTTGTTTGGAAATCATTGTAGTTTGGCCATTACTATACACTGTTTGCAACGTCGGGTCTTCTGTCAGGAAGTTGATGTAAGTGATTCATTGGTTGGAGGGAAAAGCTACATACCAATAACATTATACACTTCGTGATGGTGGGCGGGGCCACCATGACAAAAGATAGATGATCTAACTTTTCCTTCAGTGTACATTAACAATTGAACAGCAATATTTTTTTAGTTGATGTTTCAGTATAGTCCTTCTAAAGTGAATATGAAGAGATATATTTTTAATTCCTTTGATTTTAATATAATAATTTTGGCTAATGCCGCCCAATGGTGTGCATATAAATTCGAAAATTGTGAAATAATTTTTTTTAATTCAAATCAATATAGGAGATTAAAATTAGCCTACATACAGAACTCATAATATTTGTAATATAATTTTCTGTAAATAATGCTCATTTAGCCAGACAATCTGAAAAAATTGTCTGCCTAGCTGAAATCAAACACAAACACGTCACTGGCGGAAACAAGAGGGAATTACTAATGTCGTAAATCATTTTAACGACACAGTGGACCTCATGGATTGTAGCCAAATGTATTCGATGCAATGCAAAATTCTCTAATTGGGTCACTGTAGCTCACAGCGTGAATGCTGCATGTTGCCGGCTCTTCAAAATTTTCTTAAGTATAGTAATATACATAAAGTTGTTTTAATTACAATTCGAAACCCCTCTTAAGTCACCAAATCCGTGCATCATCGTCTCGCTTAAGTCGCGATCATAACCTCAACTTTTTCGTGTTTTAGCTGCAAAAAGAAATACACTCGACCCCTCTTAAGTCACCAAATCCGTGCATCATCGTCTTGCTTAAGTCGCGAAATTTAGTCTCTCTTAAGTCGCGATCATAACCTCAACTTTTTCGTGTTTTAGCTGCAAAAAGAAATATTTAGAGATATACCACAGCACTTGTTATAACGAAAAATGAGACAACTGAACGAAAAAATCAACATAAGTATACCCAGTCGTGCGTGACAAAGTTCAATTTTCCACTTGAAATGAATATTTTAAAGGTTAAATATTTTTAAAAGACACCTAACCTATTTTAAAGGTTAGGTGTCCATATTTAATGTATTACACAATAATTTTTTTTCAATAAAAATTGTATTCATGCGAGAATCCAATTTCCAAAGCGTAGTTCTAAAACTTTTACAGGCGGCGACTTAAGAGGGGCGGTTTCGTGACATAATAGGGGAAAACGTGGTGAAATAATAGGGGATGGGAGTTAGGCGAAGGTGACTTAAGAGGGGTTCGAGTGTATTTAGAGATATACACAGCACTTGAAAAATGAGCCAAATGAGCTCGCGGAAGACGATTTTGATAGACAAATTGTCTTTTGTGAACAAATGATGCAAATGATAGATGACAATACTTTACAAATAGAAAATGTTTTATTTTCGGATGAATCTACATTTACACTTCACGGCCATGTTAATCTCCAAAACTGTCGTTACTGGTCGAGAGAAAATCCTCACTGGATGAGGAACTACACACGCAAAACCCTGAGAAAGTTAATGTTTGGGCAGGAATAATTGGAGAACATATCCTTTGGAGACAAACTTATTTAGTGCTGCTCCAAAATAATGTTGTAGACGATTAGTAAAATGATTTATTTTTAAGAGTTTTTTTTAATAACCTGTTTAAATAAATGTCTCTTGCGCACACCCTGTATATAATGAGTCTTAGTAAAACATTAAAATAAGCATTATCTTACCTCGGTTCTACGCACGGTGTTTTACCTTTTTAAAATCGATCAAGAATTAAATAGATAAAGGGGTGTATCCACTTATAAAACCAACCCCGTACGTATGTAAATCCGCACATGCCATGTAACGCGCGGCATCGAGATGTGAATTAAGCGAAGGTGACTTAAGAGGGGTTCGAGTGTAATTATTTTTTCCAGCAATTTTAAACGCCTTATTTTAATGCTAACTAATACATTTATATCTATGTATTTTTTTTTAAATATTCCAAACTAGCTTTCTAAGAACGTCACGAACTAACAGTTTACTGTAAGTTGAATTGTATAGTAATTGTGAAGAAATTTGAGTAAGTATGAATATAACATTTGTATAGTGAGCTTAGCAATTTTAGAAAATATATCTGACAACCTTCCTTTTTTTCGTGTCTTCACATTCACATTAGAAATACGTTACAAGTCAGTATGTGTTTAAATTTCAGTTTGGAAAACAATTATATGACATAAATCAGAAAAATTTAAAACCAAAAGGAAAGGTCATTACTCCTTTCTTACAATTGAATACAAGTAGTGTGTTTAAATTTCATTGGAAATATATGACATAAATCTAGAAAGAGTCACATAAATCAAGAAAAGTCTTTCCCAATCCATACACTCATGCTGCTTGACTAAATAATAGATGAACTATCGAGAAGTTCTTAACTGGTCACCAAAATATTAAAGTGTCGACCATTTGTGTCCATCCTTATTGCTCTCTTTTTGCTGTTATAACATACTCAGTAAATAATACTTAATTTGATTAACAAGGGGCCGAGGAGTGAACCTTGTGTCACTCCCTCATTTCTGTACTGATGATATAAAACATTACATATTTCAATTATTTCCTTAACTACTTCATACAGATCATAGGTCCTCTCTGTTTACCTCCACACGCGGACACCCGCTGTTCCGTTTCGATGATGCCCATCCTCCTGGTTCCCGTCTACAAGTGCCCCTTCTGCAAGGTCTTCGCGCACGAGGAAATCGCGAAGGAGGAGGACGTGATGATGTGCCCCTACTGCGACGTACCGATGGAAAAGCGCGACCGAAACGAGATCGAGGAGTGTTTGAAACAGGCGCAGAAGGACTACAATTTGGATAGCGAGGAGGTGAAGTCGGTCTGCTTCGATGACTGCCTGAAGGAGGACATCAGTTTCAGTGACGTCGAGGAGAATACGAGTGAATACGTTATTTTCAGCGATAGTGAGGACGAGTCTAACGAGAAGGAGAGTAAACTTCGGACACTTTATTTGAGAATGAGAGATATGTCTCTAGAAGATATTATACAGTGTGATAGTGAATGTGATGAGGAGAACAATGTTAGTGATAGTTCCGTGGCCGGACCGAGTAGGAAAGTTATAAAGTTAGAGAACACGTAACGTTTTAGTCAGGTTTTTGTAATGTTTTATTTTATTTAATTTTATTTACAAGGTACGTAATTAAAATTATACATAATTACAAGATACGATCCGCGTTTTTTTTTTGAGGGACTAAATTTTTTTTCCATAATATATATTTCATTTTTTTTTTAATTTTTTTGCCTCATATCGATATTCTAACAGATAGTTTGATTCCCATATTCAGTTTTCAATACAACAAATTTAATTTTCACAAACTATGCTGGGTTTTTGGATTCTAGGATTTCTTCACGTCATTGTATTGGATCAAACGATTTTGTTTATGAAAAAGTGTCTAAGAAGTTCATGTGTAATTCAACATTATTCTATACAGTCCTTGTAGAGCAGCGGTTGGAAACCCATGGCCTGCAAGGATGAATTAAAAATTTTGAATTCTATTTCCTTTTTAACCACTTAAGTCCCAAATGTCTTGATTTTTTAGAGTTTTCAGCCAGCTTATTTTCAATGTTATCGGTGCTGAAAAATTTTAAATTTTCTATCTTGTTAATTCCGACGTTAAATTTCGTGCTTTTTCAGAATATGGCCTTAGAATTATCCAAAAATTTATTTTAAAAATGTTAAAACAAATTTTTGAACAGAATTACGATTTATTTGACAACAAAAAAAAATAGACCTGAATTTCTTTGTGAAACAGGTAAACCATAAAAAATCGCGTCCTCGAGACCTAAACTTAAAATGAATGGCTTTATTTTATTTTCAAAAATTTTTGGTAAAACATAATGGCGCCAAAACAAAAATGTTTTTGTATAAACTTCATAAACATATTTCTCAAAAACTAGGTACGGGCTTTGGTAAAAATATTCTAAGAATAAACTTGTCCTAGAATCAATCGAAAATCTTCTCAATTTTTTTCAGATTTTTTAAATTACATTTTTTGGAAATTTCGATGTCATGATTTTTGGAACAATCAAAAATCGTCTTTAAAAATTCTGAAAAAAATTGAGAGTATTATTCAACAAATTCTAAAACATTTGTGTTCTGCAAAAATTTTTCAAAAATGTAGTTTTCGAGAGAAAAATTATTGATATATATATTGATATATTTTTCAGGATTTTTAGACGATTTTTTATTGTTCCAAAAATCACGAAACAAATTTCCGTCATCAAAAAAAAAGAAATTAAAAGTTGAGAGTATTTTTTCAACTGATTCTAAGACATTTTTATTGTTAGAACATTCTTACCAGTCCATAGTTTTTGAGAAAAAAGTTGGTTTATACAAAAATATTTTTGTATAATCTCTAACTAATATATAATATTTTAAAAATCAGGACATTTGGGACCCACTGAATTAAAATATTTTAAGAATAATTTTTTTGACCGTATTTATTTCACATTCATTATAATAATTTTCGGATAGCTACAATTAAATGTTATAATTTACTGTTTCATTAATCTAATATGACATATTTTCAATTTTCGGATAACTGTGGTGAATGACCCCAAATGACCCTTCTGTAGAAGAAGGTTGCCGACCCCTGCTGTAGAGCTTAGGGATGATTATATATGGTGGATTTATGGGAATTTATGGAATTTGTAATTGGTACAAAAAAAAAGATCAGTATAAATCAGTTTTTATTTTAGGAAACTTTGCATTGTAATTGACTAGAAATTATATTCGATTCTTTGGCAAATATCACATCTATTATTTATTGCAGTGTTTGTACTCAGGTATGTACATACCAGCACGACAACTAATTTTATTATCTTTTTGTTTAATGATCTATAACAGTTTTTGATGTTTCACCGGTCGAGTTATTTTTCAATAACTTAACTTAATATTTCTAATTAATTAAGATTTTATTGTTCTAAATATGTTTATTAAAAAATATTTTTTTTTCTAAAGATTTTTAATTTTTTGTTTTAACGATTTTACCTCTAGTATAAATTTTATTTGTCAACATAGTATGTGGCCAGCACAAACATCTCAACATATTCGAAAACAGTCTTTGAGATTCAAGTATTTCAATTAATAGCTGTTTACCATTTATGCATCAACAAAAGGAATACTGGTAATTACTATTGCCGTAGATGCAATGGTCATTCAATGTGAAACTGTTATTGTTCGGTTCCCAGTACCTAAACCCGTGGAAATTCCTGTTAGAATTATATTTGTAAGGCACATCGCACATCTTGTAATTCTGCCAGAACTGTCCGTAGTTCTCTTCGTAAAAATTCTGCTGGTGATATTTGCCGACGTCCTCGTACTCGTAGGGGCAGTTGTCCGGGTCCCCTATGAGACAGTTTCTGTAAGGCACTGTCTGGTTCATGCTTATATTTCCCATGAGCGTTCCCGATAGTAAATTCGCAGTCGTTTGGCTCAGCTCTCGGCTCAGGATCTTTATGAACCTTGTCATCTCCATCGGCCTGCCCTCCTGCAGGGTTTGTGTCATGGCGACAATGTAGTTCCTTGCCAGACGTAGGGTCTCGATCTTCGACAGCTTCTGCGGAGACGCGTTGAGGTCGGAGTGGGTGAGTTGTATTGGCATGCGACTAAAAAAAAAAAAACAAAATCCAATTAATGGGTATTTTAGACGTGATTGTGAATTATTGCGATTACGTTATTGAAGTGAAAACTTCTATAGGCGTGCCTGTCTCACCAAAGAACTAAAAACCGGCACTCTAAATCTACTATAATGTATAAACTACCTAAGAATGATATTCAAAAAGAAATTTCGGGGGGAAAGCTTTTAAAAAGTTTTTACAGACGGCTTTTACGACAAAAGGATAAAATAAGGTAAATTATATAAAGTATAAGTAAGAACCCCTACTGTTTCAATTTTTTTATTTACTTTTTTAATTCCATTGTTATTAATATTTTCAACATTTAGTACCGGCTTTATATCAGTTTTTAAATTTATTTGTGTTGAATTCTCAAATGTTAATTTTTTATAAAATCAGTAACATAAAACCAAATAAAATAATGATTCACCGTATTAGCTCATTAGTACAAGTTTCACTTCTGTCTGCCATCCCACATTTTTTTACATTACATACATTTTTTTGGGCTACATCTATATGTATATGTCAAAATAATCTAATAGTATGAGATGGTAAGAATTGAGTCATGTATAGGATCGTTTATCCAAAGCGCCAGGAGTGCCTCACTTATTTCACCTGCAGTTGTAATAGATGAAATCTTCTTCAATTATTCATACATATCGAAATTTGTCTTCACCATCATATATTCTATAAGACAAATTGTATTATCAATCAAAGAAGATACCATTGATAAGGCGAAATTTAAGAATGTAATTAAAAAAGGTTGCCGCAACCTTTGACGCCCCCACTTGCATATACAGAATTCACAAAAAACTCTTGAGCATTTTATTTAAAGCACTTGTCGCTGATGTGACACTTCCCAAACTGCGACGCCTAACTCGAAATTCCGTCGCAATGTTTTCGAAATATTTAAGCAGTTTTAAAGCTCTAAAGTTGGATGAGGCGTCAAGACGACGACAAAAATCAAGATTCAAATCGGAACCATTAGAAGTCTGTCGATAGATCGCGAACAGGCGTTCCGATGACCTCTTCTTAAGTGGCACCGTTAATCCGTTTTGGTCCGTTTATTTTTGGATAAATATTTTTCAAGCGCCCGAAAAAAAATTCGACCGAACACGGTGCCACTCTGATCGTAGCCTTAATACTGAAAGGTTTAAATATTCGCAAAATTGACGAAATTTGTCATCCTCTGATCTTTCACTTTCTCACCTCCTCAGTCTGTCCAGCGCCGCGTTCAAGCCGTGCATGCGGTTCCTCTCCCGTGCGTTGGCCTTCGACCTCCTCAGCTTCACCTTATAAACTCTAGCCCTCTGGTCCCTCCTATCCGGTTTTTCGCCGCTTTCCATCGCACCTCACCACCACATCTCGCAAAGAAACGCGACGATCCCTCCTATTTATAACTTCTCTCTCTCTCTCGTCCCGTTTATCTTCGTTATTTGTGTTTGCCTTCTGATTTTCCACTTTGCCTTTGGCGCAGGTATCAAGTGCAATAATAGATAAGGGGCGCTGTTTGCGTATCTCGCCATATGTCACCGCATATGGCCCGTGAGAAATATCTATATTGTTAATTATTGTATATTTGTTGGATTAGGAGCGGTGGTCGTCCTCCAATTATCGCTGATAACGGCGCGCGACATATGGGACGGGATAAGATTATCGCGTGGCCAATGCCGATGGATCGGTTTTTAATGGGGTGGGTACCAAAACTGTCCTCAGTCCCAACTATGAGGCAGTGATATTTCAAAGGAAGGACTGGTCGCTTTCTGCAGGTGACTCCTGGTTTACGCACGGTTCAAAGACTGAGGAAGTTACATGAGCAAGAATATACAGTGAGATAAAGCGTTCAAGAAGCTCTTTATCACTTGAAAAATACACGTCGGTCTTAGGTATACGCTATCTTAGGATGTGCAAGGATAAATAACCAAAGAACTTGCACAAGCATAATAACCGCTAGCCAGGCAACCCCCGGAGTTCTGAGCAATTGCAAGATAGTATCTAGACTGGTACTGGAATGCCATTAAGCACTCAAAGAACTGGCAGACCGCAGTTCATTAAGACTAGTGTGGGTCGCACGTCCCAGTGGAGACGAACATGCTGACGAACTTGCAAGGAAAGGTTCATGATGCTCGCGATTAAATGATGTACATAGGTGACTCGAATGGAACCAAGAGAGGAGCTGTATTTGCTTGAGTGATGAATGGTGAATCTAAATTGTTGTGTAAGTGGTTATGATGAACGTAGAAGAGTTCTCAGAGCATTCTCAGCATTCCGTTTTTTTAGTCCTTCGGTATATCGTTCAGCTAGTAGGAAGAGCTATTCTTGGACAACTGAAGATTTAAACACAATATTATGTACACCTGTTATTTCTTCATGAAATGATTACTGTTCCTTTAGATTTACATTAGAAAGATAAAGACAAAAAACGATTCAAAAAAAAACAGGAACTTAGGTAATTTAATTTGTTATTACCGAAATGTTTACCGTGTAGTGTGTAGCATTGCTTTATTAAGACCAGAAATATCAAAAGTACGTATCACTTATTTACCAGGATGGTTATAGTTTATAGTTAGTAAAAGTATAAATTTAAAAAAAGTACCGCAAATGGTAGCTACTTATTTGGATTTGGCAAATCTGACAAAATATAGCGGCCAGTGCTATCGTTCGTCTTGTACGATGATATTGGTTGACATGGGTGCAGATATTATTAGTTTTAAAAGGCGTGGTGTTTCTATTATGTATATAATGCCATTAATTGTACCATGTGTAGTTTTCGCATAAATATATGTATATTGTATATACTAGGATAACAAAACAACAAAACTGTTTTTAATTGTTGTCCCGATTTTATATCTCGATTGCCAGAGAAACCGTTGCTTTTGTTAAATCGATAGTCACTAGTATGTCAGTTGTGTCATAAGTCACTGTTTGTAAATAAAAATACACGGGAAATGTCTGTAATCGCGATGACCGACCACGACGAGAACATATACAATGTCACCAAAGTGGAACCGAAGTACGTGCGAAAAAGAGTATATCACAAATCCGCACATTCGACAAGATTGCGCGATTTTTATAAGAAATGCGTCAAACTCCACGCCACCATGGGGGTCCCAGAGGAAGTGCCTCCGGATCCCGCCAATTTTTTTAAGAAAACATACAGGTAGGCGTTTAAAATTTTTCGAAAAAAAGACACGAAAAAATTCTCACCACAACTTTTGATCGCCCAGTGTTTTTTTTTCTATCCTAACTTATACAATTTCAGTTTTTACATCTGAATAAATACAGTAAAACTTCGTTAAGACGCTCTTCAAGGGACTGGCGCAAAAGAGCGTCTTAAGCGGGAAAGCGTCTTATCCGGGAAAGTAAAAAAATATCAAAATGCTCGAAAAAAGAAAATGATTGCAAAATTTGAACGTAAAATTTATAAAAATGCATAATACTCGTACAGGAATGTGATAAACACTCACATGAATAATATGTAGGTATGTACATTGCTTACTCACTGACCAGAGGAGACCTGTAAAGGGTACTTTGTTTGAGGTTCTTGGTAGCGTGTGTGGAGAGGAAGTTGTTAATGACCAGAGAGAAACTTGTCAAGGGTACTTTGTTTGAGGTTCTTGGTAGCGTGTGTGGAGAGGATCTTGTTAATTCTATTAATGTAAATTAGCATGTCCTCTGCATTTTCCAGGGTGGAAATAACTATTCTGAGCTCGCCCACGTTTTGCAAGCCAGCAGAAACTTTAGATGTTGGGGAATGATCGTCCTCTTCTTCAGAGTCACTTTCTTCTCTTTCACTCCCCATAGGGTCGGTGGTAGCGTCGACGATCATGTCATCAATAGTGCGAGTATTGCTAGTTACAAGGGCGTCATCCACTGTCGCATAATCGGGGAAATTTTGGAGAGTTTCCTCAGTTTCTGTTGGTGTGCTGTCAGTGGTATCAGTCTCGTCTGAAAATCCGAATGCCGCCTTTAGAAACAAATGTAAACAAATACCCAACGCGAAAACAACACTTACCGGTGAACGTTTCATTTTTTAGGCTATTTGTTTGCCATTCATTGATCAACCTTTGAACTTTTTTCTCCTATCAGGTAGAAATTTTGACTGTCTAACACCTATGTATATTCGCCGTCTATCTGCGGCGAAAAAAGAGCGTATTATCTAATAAAACAGAGCGTCTTTCCGAGTACTATTTTGGTGTGTTAGCATAGGAAAATTCGAGGGACCGACGAAAAAGAGAAAGCGTCTTAAACGGGAGCGTCTTAATGAAGTTTAACTGTATATAATTTCATTTATCTTTGGAAATAAAATTAATTTTCAGCAATCATTTTCTATTTTGAACTTTGGATTCTGGAAGAGTGGAAGGGTAGCCTCCAGAAGGCCGCAGCACTTAGTCTGTGTCTGTGTATTCTTTAACTTGTTGAATTATTGCTGTGAGAGGTAGCCAGCTAGGAGGGCTCAGGCCAAAAATGCTCCAGCTGAATGCTTTCCTCGGCAACCTATCAGCTTCCTTATTTCCTCTTCATTACGCCTTTCACTTAACAACCAAAAATGTTATTTGTGAACGTTGTATCCACAAGTGCTTGATGACGTTCCTTTACTGCCCCTATCGTTATGTTGTAGTTCTATAGAGCTTGTAGCGACTGTCTACTGTCTGTGCAAATTTTGATGGTTTTACCCGTTATCTGCCTGTGGGCAATCTCTGTTTTATCTCGTTGCAGGTTTCCTCTTTGAATCATATTGATTGTCTGTTCTACAATGGTTTCATTCTCATGTTTAATAAGAATTGTAAAATGTTGGTCGAAAACGAATTAGGGAGGGATGTTGTCAGTACCGTAGAATTGGCAATCTTCTGATGGTGTCGTTCCACAGGCCACCCCTGGTGGCACCTATAATTTTCTGTAATGGAGAGACGAAATTAAAATTTTAACATTTACAAGTGGCTTTAACTTTGTTTTACAACGCGATACTCTTAAAATATCTAAAAGTTAAACAAAATAGTACTACGAACTTTCGCGAATGCTCTCGAATATTCGTTAACGGTCTGGATTCTCAGAAACTTAACAGTCTCATCTTCAGGGAGGCCGGCATACATCGATCGCTGTCGCGTGCCGCCCAGAGAGCCCAAGGTGCCCAAATCAGCGGAGGAGATCGAGAGAACCCGCATACCCACCGTCGAGGAGCTCAGACATCAAGGCAAGAAGGAGAGGAAAGAGAAGAACTTTGTGCGGCAGAACATCAAGCTGGTAATGGAGATGAAGCCGAAGGAGCCCGTGCCCAAGGTGGTCATAGACCGCACCGGGACCAAGAAGCCTGCTATGGCCGCCGGTATGGAGCCTGTGTTCATTAGAATCTCCGACTTCGCTAAACCACCTGGTTATCTGATAAAGTTCGTGCAGATGCACAACAAGAAAAAGTATCTGGAGAAGGACACGGGGGGAATCGAGAAGCCCAAATGTCGGTATGTCACGAAAGAGGAGCGGGAGCAACTACTGAACGTGAGTAAAGTTACTTCGTATTTCAGTTGAACAAAACACCGCAATGAACGTAGTAAATCAACTTAAATCCAACGATATGTACCGGGTGGGCAAATTTCATGTTTTTATAGGGTATCTCGGTAACTGTAAGGGCTATGGAAAAATGAACCCACCTTTCCCGACCTCTTTTTTCGAGATAAATTCATTGGTGAAAACCAGAATTTGCTATATCTTTTCGTTTTCGAGTTGTAAACGAAAATTGATTTTTTTGAGTTTTCGATTGGTGTCGATAACTCGGTTGTTTGTAAAATTAGAAGAAATCTGTTTGCACGTTCTACACTTTTTTAAGTAGAATAGGATTTCCTTAACAGATTTTTTATATCTTGTGTAGTTTTCGAGTTATGGCATAAACTTCTATTTTTTTAAATGGAAACCATAGTTGGCTATGATTTAGCTAAAAAGAGGATTTTTTCTCTTTACAACGATATATAGTTTGTGGGGTCTATGATGAGTGTTTATGCGGAAACAGTTAAAAATTTTAATTTTTTGTATAGGTATACTTACTTTGTTTTTTCTTTGCAGGAAGAGTAAGTTCTATAGTAACACATTGTTACAACAATGTTTTAATAATAGTAACTGTTGCTATGGAAATTTACTCCTGCGAAAAGTAACATAAATACATAGTAACAGTCGTATATAATGAATGGTATATTAAACTTAAATAACTAATTATGACATATTAGTGACTAATTAATAATTAATTATAACATATTCATAACAAGAAAGTTTAACACACTTAACAATCAAATTTGTAACAAATAATGTATGTAAAAAATACGATACAATATATTTTACAAAAACAAAACTAGACAGATTAAAAAAAATACGAGCATGATTATTTACCTAAAGTTTTCAAATTGTCGTCCGTTGTTTGCGATGCACAGTTCACATCGCTTTGAAACACTTTTTGTTGCATTATAGATGTGAATATTTGAAACGGAATTCAGACAGTCTATAAGATTTTCTCAGTTGAACCAGTGTATTATTTGTCTTTTTGTATAAATTGTCTTTAATGGTTCCCCAAAAAAAGAAATCTAACGGTGAGGGATCTGGCGACCGAGGAGGCCACTTTACTGGCCCATTGTTCCCTATCCATTTCTCCCCAAAATTAGTATTTAATAATTCCGAGATTAAATTAGTATTATGGGGTGGTGCCCCGTCTTGTTGAAAAAATACATGTCGTCTTTCGTTAGGTGGCAAGTTGTCTAAAAATTCTTCTACTATGTGGTAGTTTATCATATTGTAATACCGTTGACCATTTAAATTGTCATCATAAAGTTGGTAAGCTAAAATGCGGTTATTATATAGGGCACACCATACACTAAAACCGAAACGTCCTTGATTTTGAACATCAACAGTCTGATGAGGATTATCTTCAGACCAATAATGTTTGTTGTGTCGGTTAAAAATTCCGGCACTACTTACGTAACTTTCATCTGTCCAAATGATATTTTTAAAAAATAATTGGTCTTGCTCAATTTGTTGTAGGTACCAATTGCAGAAATCCAGTCGGCGTTCAAGATCAGTTGGAAGGAGCTTTGTTGTTTCCTTATTGTACAAGGTCTAAATTTGTGTTTTTTTAAAACTGAAAGTGCTCTTCGTCGCGATATACCAGACTCTGCTTCAATTTGCCTACTTGAAATTGAAGGATTTACGACTACCATACCAACACATTTATGGCAACATCCTCAGCATCTTGAATACGATAATTTTTTGGTCTTGGTTTATTAAATCCTCCGTATTCAACGAGGTTTTCTTTTAGTCTACCAAAGATGGACATATTAGGTTGTCCCTTCAGGGTAGCGATTAAAATATGCTTCCGATGGCTTCAGAATTATATCCATTTTGAATAAAACACTCTAGCATATTAAACTTTTCGTAATTTTGATACGCCATCGCGCCTTGTAATTTCTTTAATCGAAACTTTAAAACTATAATGCAAGCAAAACCAAACATAAACAATTAATCAAACAGTAATGTGTAACTGTGTATTTACATCCCAATATCCAACTGTTCTGTTTTCAAAATACAGGCGCCACTGTGCAAAATCATTGAAATTACTATACTGTCCTTTATTAGAAAACATATGTTTTTAACTGTTTCCGCATAAACACTCATCATAGACCCCACAAACTATATATCGTTGTAAAGAGAAAAAAATCCTCTTTTAGCTAAATCATAGCCAACTATGGTTTCCATTTAAAAAAATAGAAGTTTATGCCATAACTCGAAAACTACACAAGATATAAAAAATCGTTAAGGAAATCTATTCTACTTAAAAAAGTGCCTGTAGAACGGCAAACAGATTTCTTCTAATTTTACAAACAACCGAGTTATCGACACCAATCGAAAACTCAAAAAAATCAATTTTCGTTTACAACTCGAAAACAAAAGATATAGCAAATTCTGGTTTTCACCAATGAATTTATCTCGAAAAAAGAGGTCGGGAAAGGTGGGTTCATTTTTCCATAGCCCTTACAGTTACCGAGATACCCTATAAAAACATCGAAATTTGCCCACCCGGTATATAGATACGAATGGCTAATACAATCTTTTTTTTTCAGGGACTAAAGCAAAATTGGGAGGAGCTGCAGAAGCAATATCAGGGCCTTCCTATCTTAACAGACACCGTACCAAAACGAAACAGGAAGATTAAAATCGAGAATGATCTAAAGCAAATTGAAAAAGACATAGTATTAGTAGAAAGACACCCTTATATTTGGGTTTATGACGACAATGACCTGTCGCAATAACACACTTTATTACAAAATGTTAAATTAAAAAAAATGTGCTCTACTGTGTCCTTTTCATTAATAAAATATAGATTCGATCTAAGAGATATGTATTTCATATGTCCTATATCACAAAAACTATCTACAAGTGAACTGGTTAACGAAAATTGATAGACGATTAAGTTGTTAGAAAGATTAGGAACTGAAAAGGACCATGGTATCTTATTAAATTATGTTAAAAATATACTTAGTAAATTATGTTGTTATTACTTAAGTTGTAAATACTAATTTACAAATTTTCCGTTTTTCATAACAAAAAAAAAACAGTAGTTTTACAAACTTTGGGTTGAGACTCATAAATTTTGTTTTAGACAAATAAGATACATCAGATTGGTCAATAGTTTTTAAATTAAATTACATATGTATTTTAACTTAACAAGAATTAACATTTTATCGCTATTCAATAGCAACACGATCGATTGCAGTTAGTATTCATTGAATTACATTTTTACTAATACTTTGATTCATGTCATGTAGGTACATATTCAGTTTTGTTTGTACAGTCCTATGCAGTACCATGCATTTACCAAATCACTTTTTTTGCTAAATAACGGTAGAAGATGTGTACATGTGTAGTAAACAAACAATGTACACTGGAGTCTCCAAAATTCGGCGTAGCTCGGGAACAGAATGTCTCCAGAATTTGGCTTCAAGAGGGATACCCCACCACAGCCACTGAAAAGTCACGGCATTGGTGCTTACTTTCAAGTGAGGCTGTATTTATTTGTTGTTTTGCCGGCGTAAAAAATGTACGTAGGAGTGCGCGGACCAAATTTTTAGTAAATTTTTAGTAATGGAGCCAAAAATTGTAAGGGTTCTATAAATACACATAAAGGATCCCATAATATAAAGGAATATCGCGTTTTTAAATATAATTCTGCTTACTATTCAATAAACTAATGTTGCAAGGATTTCAAATAGCGCGCCGCACAGGAGCAAAGAGCTCGTGGTAATAGTGGGGATAGAAAAACGCCGAATTGCGGAGGGATTTTTCGCCAAATTGTGGAGGTAAACGAATTTTGGGCCAAATTTGAGACCCCAGTGTATGTAAAACACGACATAACAGCCCAGTGCTGCCAACTACTACAATTAATGTTTCCCCAGATTCAAAAAAGAAAATCCCCAGATAATGAAAACAAAATTAATTGAAACAAATATTTTCAATATTTATGAACCCATTTATTGTAATATTATTTGTATATTATTATTTTATTTATAATATAAACAGGCAAAAAGATGATAAGAAACAAAAAAATCATTATTTCAATTCTTCAAACGAAGAAGAGTAGAAGAAGCAGAGGAAAACTAATTCACAAAGCAAACCATACCCACAGACTTAATTTAATTATTAAAGTAGAAAAGTGATCTGATCACATCAGTATTCATTGGACCAATATGGAAAATTGCGAAATAGATTAATAAATCATAGACAATTATAAATTTAACTACGATTTCATAATGAAGTAGTGTCTTTTTGTATATTGACAGACACAAAAAACAAATATCTAAAAAATCACCAGATTCTACCATATTCTTTAGAATCTTCCCTTTTTCCTGTTTAGGTATCAGATTCTTCAGACTTGGGAAAACCTCGCTGTTAAAAAAATTTAAAGTTGACAGCAGTGACTGAGCCCACAAGTCTGAACCTCGCTGTGACTTCCATTTGGATTTATCGTATCATATCGTGGTCAAGTTGGTCTGTGACTATTTGTGATCGGAGTTATTCAGAATAACCTTTCAAAAACGCTAGATGCATCAAAGAGTACGTGTTCTTCACCAATACCAACATACAGCAAAGAAATGTTCCAATTTATGTCTATATAGGGTAAGATTAATAAAGTAATATTAACTTTGAGGTACAATTTCTTTTGGAATACGTTAAAATTAGTGGTTGGTCTGATACCAAACTGATAGGAAACGTTACAATAATAGATAAATAAAAATAAAGTGATTCTGGGTACGGATTGAGCAAGCGTGTTTTTCGCTTGGCAGTATTGGCAACGCAGTTGGCAGTTGTGTATTTCGCGAAGGGGAGGGAAGGTAGTGCGCGTCTCTTGTGCTAAGTTAATTCTTATTTATTGGATAATTTGTGATAAAAATAGCGGCCAAGAAAAAACGAAGTCCATTGAAATTACTTGTTTCTAAAAGGGATTCAGAGGAAGGTCTGCAAAATGGCTATGACATCGTCCCAGGTGAAACGCGAACAACAGCAGCAACAACAGAATAATATGGCCGGTAGCGGTACCGGATGGCCGCGGAGGAACAGTCAGAATTCCACGGCGGCCGTAGCGAATTCGACGTTCGACGCGAAATTCACACCAACGCCGGCGATAAATCGAATAATAAATTTGTAAGTGCGCCTGCGAGTAATTTGAAGGAAATTTAACGTTTTTCGCACAGGTACCCCCTTACGAATTACATATTCGGCACGAAAGAGCCCCTATTCGAGAAAGACCCCAGCGTTCCGGCCAGGTTCCAGCGGATGAGGGACGAATTCGAGAGGATAGGAATGAGACGGAGCGTGGAGGGCGTTTTGCTAGTGCACGAACACGGCTTACCGCACGTGTTACTTTTACAGTTGGGGACGACGTTCTTTAAACTCCCTGGCGGTGAATTAAATCCCGGAGAAGATGAGGTAGAAGGACTGAAAAGACTTTTAACAGAGGTATGTTAGAGATTTTATTAGGACCATTGTAAGAGGAAAAATTTGTCAGAGTTGTATCGAATGGCTGTGATATTTTGTTGACTGATATTATGTAGAAACCACAAAAATTTGTAAGACGATTCTTGGATAGGTGAGCTCTAAAAGCTATGTATTTCGTTATATGTAAAGAAACTTGTTAAAAATTTATAAGGTACATGCTAAGTTGCGTCAGGACGCGTTATTGTAAATATTTTTATTGTTAAATGACCAAATAGGAAGAGTGTAAGATAATCATACGTAAATGTAATTTTTAAGAGGCAATATACATTCAAAAGTTAAGTGAATGTTACAATTAATTTATTGACATATCCATCTGTAGTTCAAAAAATTGCCTTCAAAACATTGTATTATATATAGCCATATTTTTTCCACTGAGATAATGTACCTACTTGGTACTGTAAAACAGCTCCCTTTTTTACCTATCTCTCTTTTATTTCCTGTTTTACAGTAGTAAGAGTCGTAATTGAATTGTTTGGTTTGATGAAAAGTGATGTCATTACTATATCGAATCTGTAACATTTGTAAAGAAAATAAATTGCCTACATCTTAAACATTTCTATTTTATTTGGTATTTTAAATTATGTATTTTGGGTATACAAAGAGTGTTGATCCGATAATTTTCGATCTTGCGTTTGACGTGAAAATTTTTATTTGAATATGTAAACTAAAGAAAATCTATAATACTGTAAGGATTTGGTAATTAATCTGTTCTTTATGTGTACGTATAATTATTATGTATTATGTTTTTAAATAAACGGTTTCCCAGGTATTAGTTTACAAAACTAGTTATTAAAAAGCAGAAAGCATTATTTGGAGTACGACAAATCAGCTATAAGTTACTTTCCAAATAAAAGGTAAAATGTAAAGGTTCATTTTGTCACATATAATATGTTTATAATACCTTTGTTTTAGTCTCAGACTTTTAACATTAAGATTGTTTCATTAAAGTTTCCTGCCAGAAGTCAAATAAAAATATTATCTGTTCAGATCAGCATGAGTTATAAATTGAAGGTGTTAATTTTATGGAATTACAAGCCCTGTTTTTTTGTGTTAGAGAAAGTGACACTTAATTGTGAAGTAAATAATACTGGTGTATAATTCACTCATTTTATGTAAAATCAGGCTATTAACTTTATTATCTATGGTGGTTTATTTAAATATCCTTTCTAGAATTATTTTTTTTAGGAAATTATTAAAGAAGTTTTAAGTAATTTTAACTGTTATATGTTCACAGTTTAAAGCATTTAACAAAGACTGTTTAAAATTTAAAAACATAATTTTTACTAAGACCTTCAACTTATAGTCATCTGAGCAAATTGTCATTTTCAAAATATGGAATGGGAATACTTAATACCTTAACATAATCACATATATACAAAAAATGATACAAAAGCACAATTAAAAATCATGTTAAGATTGGTATAAGTGTAGGATTCTTCATTGCTTTGATAGTGACAGTTCATGTGATTCTAGAATAATATGTAATTTTTTTTTCGATAATTACTGTACTCCATAATGATTATTTTATCATGTAAATTCATACTATTACATACATATAGAAATAAATTATTATTATAACAATCAAATAAAAGTTGTGTGCTTGAGGTAACTAAGAAAATATTGCAGTTCCAAACAAATCCCGATTCTTTTAGTTGCAGTTGTAAAAACACTACAACTTATTTACTTTCAATATATTTTATTTACTTTCAATATTTTATATCGAAAGTAAATTTTATAGTTATATTTTATTTACTTTCAATATATTTGACTTTAGCTCGAAGTAATTAATAATTTCAGAGCTACTTTAAATTTATTTCAATTTTTTTTATTTTTTGAGGTAAATCTTTATAGTAATATTAAAGAGTAGATAATAAAGACAACAGTGATCAAAAATATTGTTAAATAAAATGACAAATGTGACTTGTTTAAAAATAATTGAATACTTTTGGTCAAATACAGTTGTAATATTATTATATTACAACTAATATAAATTATTATTAATTATAATAAATAATTATAAATAATATAAATTATTGTTTATATTATTTGGATTTAATTAATATTAAAATGCGAATTATGTTATTAAGTCAATAAATATTTTTACAATTATGATTGTTTTTAAACGAACTCTGTGTAACTTAAGGTGTTTTTGTAGTATTTATTCATTTATAGAAGTGGTTTTAAGAAGTTCCAATGCTGTTTTACCAAAAGTAGTCCTTCACCACAAAAGAAACTTCACTGTTTTTTCTTGTTTGCCTCAGTCACAGTTTTTTTAATCATGTTATACCAATGAAATGTTCTTGTTTCAAGGCTTAATATTTGTACTTGCAATGAACTAATTTTAAGTTTGTTTATTAAAGTTTAAACTAGTTACTTTTAGCACAGATCAAAGTAAAAATATTTTGCCTTGCCTGGCACCATTGTAATTTGTGTTTAAAACTCTGTTTTTTGTTGAGACATTATCATGCATTCTCTACGAAGAAGCGAGGATGTCGCCGTACTTTTCATGGTGAGTTGTTGCAGACACTTGGGAGATTGGACGGCGTGAAACAGGACTGGCTCGTGGAAGACATCATCGGCAACTGGTGGAGGCCGAACTTTGAACCACCCCAGTACCCGTACATTCCGCCCCACATCACAAAACCTAAGGAACATAAACGGCTCTTTTAGTTCAGCTACAAGAAAAGGGTATTGTATAAAAAAATAGACAGAAGATTGTATTACTTGTATTTTATTTTATTTAGTTATATATATTTTGGAAGGACGAGGGGCAGGTATCGGCAAAAAAAACTTCTCCATTTCCCAATTTGCTGAACAGTTTTAAATAGGACCATTTAACATTGTCTTGTTCATAATTTGTTACATGTTTTAAGAGTTGTTTTTCTGTCTTAAGTGCATGCAAGAATATTTCATTTTCATTAATATTTGACCCCAGTTTGTCTTTAAAATAAATGTGAAATATTGTCTTTATTCAATAGAAAAAAATTAGTATCACAAGGTATTAAGATTAGACTTAAAAATGGTGAAGTACTATCCTGGCTTGTTTGTCATTATTACATTTGTATTTTCCATACTATCATTATGTTGGATCGAATATGACAAATCTTTTTATCTCATTTTTAAGAGATTATAAACCGATTGCTATAACTCGCCAATCAAATTAGTAGTTTACGGATTTATACATTTTTTTGTAGCTTTTTTTTCAAATGTGTTTAATTTCAAATTACTTGTTCTTAAGCATCAAAAGTTCATTTAATTTTTTTGAGATTAATTTTTAGGAAGTACTTGAAAATAAAACTAACTATTTTTAATGCTTGCACACCTTGAAATAGGTTGTTAGTTCTAATGAAAATTTATGTTCGAAATTTTGTGATTAAGGTTCAGTTATGAATACAACACAGTTGTAGTTGTTGTTAAATTTTTTTAATTAAAATAATTGACAGTTTGGAAAATACCTACAGAAAAATTGTTGCCGATGCTTGCCAAGAAGGTATACCGAATTGTGATGTATTTAGATTCGGCATATATCTTTGGGTTTTCAATTTAAAATGAAAAATAACTTAATTCTCCTAACTCCCTTTTCTTATAGTTTTATTTTGGAAAACAGCTGAAAAACTATATGCATGTGAAAGTTACGAGTGAAAAGTTATTTTTAGTAGCCATAAAATGTATTAGTAACCGAACAGGAGCAGTTCTTTTAAACAAATTATGTACATTATATTTTAGTTTTGAAAAAGTATGTGTATATATTTTTATTTATTCTGCTTTTGTTTTCTATATGTCCGACTTCTTTGTGTTTTACTTAATGCTAGATGAAAGGTGCATGATATGAGTGGAGAATTTGGTGCATTGACGAAAGGGTTGAGAGGATTTTTTTTTCTTTTGTGTTTGAAAATATATAATGTTTTTCCTACTTTGAATTGTGCACATTTTTTTTACTTACATTTGATATATATCTGTATCAAACCGTAGTATTTCTGTCGTCTTTTTGACAAATTTACATCGTTTTGATGGGTAAGAAGCATATTGCAACACTGATGGTTCTCCTTCATACTTTTGTTGGCAGTTGTCTAATATTACTCTAAATTTAATAGATGTACCTTTGGTATGATATTTTGATTACAACTAAAAGTGTTTGTAAAGTTTTCATGCACTTTTTGTTAAAAAAAGAAAATTTTTGTTTTCTATTTTTTTAAAATTGTTTCACTTAATTTTTTCCTTGTTCATATTTTGTTTTGTTTCAGTCATATTATAAGAAATCATAAAGATTTTCCAACTGGTGAGAAATCATGTTTTTAAAATGAATATTTTAAATGATAATTCATTTTTCCGAAATTGTAGAATTATTAAAGCAATTTCTAAAAATCAGTGTCTTTTCTATAAAATATGGTTGTCAAAAATCAACCATTGTTTTACAATTCAACTACATTTGGATTAAATATTTTATATGTTAATATATTTAACTATATTCAATACATTGAAACAAGCCGAACTTGATTTAGAGATACATGATAGTTGCAACATGCTGCAGAGCCAGTTTTTGTTAACAACATAAAATGTGATTACAATATGAATTATATGATATTGTCATTACTATATATTTTTTAAATAAAATAAAAAGGATAAAAACTATTTCACGTCGTTTTACCAAAACTTGAACTCAAAAATGTAGCTTTTTGATTTCCTGCTGTATAAAATTATATTTTAGTTTTGAGACATCATTTTAAAATCACAAGTTTAGGTTAGAAGCAATTATTTTTTCAGTAGGGAACAATATATTTTGTATCATATGAAAAACTTATATGAAAATTGCTTTTTGTCAATTTAAGCAATGTAGTAAACAATATACTAGACAAGAACTTTTAAAACTTTTTAAAAATATTGCTAGAACATTATGTAATTACTTTCTCAAACATATAAAATTGCCGTTATGTCCATAAACATCCTTTTTGTTCACTTATATAAACAATGAATGAAATATTACAACACTGACATGGAAATAATATTTTTTAAGTTGGATTGTGATTTCATTATAATTATTATAATGTTATTAATGTTACATTAATATTATTTCGTTATAAGAGATAGTGTTGCAGTTGTAGATTAAAATACTGAAATACTATTGTACACTTTTTATATTTGTATCGACAAAGATAATTTTTCGATAACCTCTGTTTTCAAATATCTATTTTTTTTTTATGTCGAGATATGATTTTCCTTTTTTAAAAGTGGCATTAATAACCTAAGGCGTATTGTAGTCGTTGATAACTTGTAATGTCTCGTAACGTGTAGTTGTCCCACTTCTGATTAATATGGTCGTTCTTGCAGCACTTTTCGCCGTACCCAAGAACTACAAGCTAGTAGCTGCTCCCCTCTTTGAATTATATGACAATTCCCAAGGCTATGGACCTATAATTTCTTCACTGCCCCAGGCCCTGTGCAGGTAAGATTAGGGCAAATTGAATAGACCCTCATTGAGTTCTGAAAACACCTTGAATTTATATTGTTATTCCTTTATTGCTTTTATAGTATATCCTTCATATACTTTTTTTTATAAATAAATTCTTGTTTTTTTCCAGGTTCCAGTTTATATACATGTGATGTTAGACTTCTTAATTGTGTATTTTCTTAAGAGTAAGTTTTTCATTATTTCTCAGTTTCAGTCCTATTTATTCATCATTATATTCATATTTTTTTTCAGGTGCTGAATTAGATGTTATTCTCCAACATCTATTAATTTTTAATGTTAAAGTTGATAAAATATACTGTATGTTCTATGAATAATTCTTTTTATCGCCAGAAAGCATGCACCCGGACAATTCGTTCCCCATCCATCCGTTTGTATTTAGCAGACGAATGAAAAGGGCTTCATAAAATTAAAAAGTATTTTTAATGTGACCCTGATTGACCAACGTTTTGTATGGATTTTTTTTATTTCTCCCAGCCCTTCTCGTTCGTCCGATTCGTCGTGTGGTTATCATAGTTGTAAACATTAATATATGGTAATCTAGATTAAGATTAAAATTTGGAAAGATCATGTTTGTCAATTGCAATAAAGAAAACAATGTAATTTATGATTTAATTAAATGATAGTTCTTACTGGTATTTTTCATTTCTTAATCTCGTCTTAATTTGGCGGAAAGATAACTCGGAATAAAGCTGGCAAAAATAGGACACGCATGAATGGCCCTATTGTATACAGGAGTATTGAAATCCTTGTACAACAGCACCAGCTGATGTGGCAACTACTTTTCGGCAAGTACAGCGAGTAAGCACCAATGCCGTGACATTTCAGTGGCTGTGGTGGGGTACCATTGAAGCAAATTCGCATCCCCGAGCTACGCCGAATTTGGAGACTCCAGTGTTTTTTATACAGAGTGGAAAGAAAAAAACCCCCCCCCCAAAAATTAAGGCCGCTTTACAATTCGCAATTCTTATTATATACATATAATAAATACGCATGCGCACAATAAAAATGTTGCAATTTTTCTTGCGTGCAATAAAAATTGGGAATTGTAAAGCGGGCTTTACATCCGATATACATCGCCGTTTATGATTTTTATGACAAATACCAAGTGCAAAATATGCAAATATTAATTGCAAATCATATTATGCAAATACTAATTGCAAAATATGAAGGAACTGGGGACTATGAGAAAAATACGAGGGATATCTGTGGCGCTACAGGTAGCATGATACCAATTACCACAGAGAAACATACTGTAATAGTGACTACCTGCTTTCGTTTTAAGAATATGAAAATGACTATAATCATTTGAAAAAAAATATTGAGGATATAAATTAACATTTTCAAAATAACAAATCGGTTATTGGTTAATTAGGGCCGGTTAATTTATAATTAACTGGCCAATATTATACCTAAACAGAGGTTAATCTTTGTGAAAGTAACTAGAAGTTAATTTTTGCGATTATAACTTCACACTAATTGTAAGTTCGTAAAAGACATACAAAAAAACATGACTTTATGCCCAAATTGTAGTTAAATTTATAATTCTCTTTTAGATTTATAAATTTATTTCATAACTCAATGCTGGTAATGTTCTCTGGGAGATCACTTTTCTACTTCAATACCAATTAAATTAGATCTGTGGGTGTGATGAGCTCTTTGGTACATTCTCCTCTGCTTCTTCTGCTTGTTTTGATTTTATAACATGAAAACGATTTTGTTGTTTCTTATAATGTTATATAAATACAATAATAATATATATAATAGTACAACATATGGGTTCATAACTATTTAAAATACCCATTTCGATTACTTTAGTTTTAATTTATTGATACAATTTAACAATTTGAAACATCTGGAGATTTTTTATTTAAAAATTAATTGGAATGGTTGGCAGCACTGTTGTGCTGAAAATGAGAAAATCCACTGTGGTATGAAAATCCACTGATTTGAGGTTAGTATAGTAATAAATGTTTTGTGATAGTAATATAACTAAATATATTGATATACAAAAATTATATAATAAATATAATATATAAAAATTATATATATATATAATAAAAACATATAAATATATGTTTTTACTGACACGGTTCTTGTGCCTGATTGAAAAATGCCACGAACAGCACCATTTAATGATAAATTAACAAAAGATTATTTGTGGATTCCCTGACTTTAAAGTAGAAGAAAGTATGATATTCTGTATTGTATGTGAAAAATATATAAGGGTATGGCACAAGTCACAATGCAGCAAGCACATGATAAGCAAAATCCACCAAACTAATAAACTCCGAGGTATCCCTAAGTCGCAGTTTATCTTTGACTTATGTGTGATGCTGTGTACATGTAATTTAGCTTCTCAACTACTGGACTATCCACATTTTCGTTCTTTTTGGAAGAAATACGTGCCACAGTGGGATATCCCAAGTTCATCTTATATTCGCCACAAGTCTATACCAAAGGTTTACGACACAGTTATAAATAATATAAAATCGGCTGTAAAAAATCAATACGTCTACGTCACTATAAATGAAACAACTGATCGACAAGTAACTAAGATAGTACATGTGCTTGTACGATGTTTAGGATCAAACCAAGTGTCACCTCCTTATTTAATACTCAGTAAAAGAGTATCCACGCCAGCTTCTGGAACTATAGTTCAAATTGTAGACAGTGCTTTAACTAAAGTAGGTATTAATGCTGAAAAAGTACTGCTGTTTGTAACAGGTACGGTCTTATATATGAAAAATGCTGGAGAGGAACTGAAGAAAAAGTACACCCGCATGATTCACGTAACCTGTCTAGTACATAGTCTCCATTGTGTCGCTGAAGAAATCCGGAAACAGTATTATGAAGTAGATAAATTTATATTTACAATGAAAAATATGTTTTTCCAGTCACTATATCGGAGACGAGCTTTTTGCAATACTCTTTTATTACCACTACCTCCGGCTCCTGATCTTACCCGATGTGGGACGTGGCTTAGATGTGTAACGTACTACGCAGATCATTTTGATGAGATCAAAAAGTTTGTACTAACTTTAAACCCCAGCGATTCGGAAGCAATTGCTGTCACTCATCGTTACTTTCAAAACTCAAAAATTATCAGCGAAATTCAATCGATATCAAAACAGTTTAGATTTCTACTTGATGCTCTCGTTAAACTGGAGAATAAACATCTGTCCTTAAAAGATAGTCTTGCAGTTATAGACGGTGTTAAAGATACATTTGCCATGTACTGCGATACTGGCAGTATTGCTGTTAAGAAAAACTGCAGTGTATTTTAAACAGCAATCCTGGATATATGACAATGTTCCGAATTCAGAGTGAATTAACCAATTCCAGCAGCAACAGTGACCTCAAAAATTTGTATTCCTATGGACCTCTTACTTCAGTTGATGTAGAACAATCATTTTCGGTATATAAAACCGTGGTGCGTCCCAATCGCATGCGACTTTCTGAAAAGTCAGTGGAATGTATATTAGTGATAATGCAATACTATAATACCTTGCAATAGTCTTATAATGAATCGAGATAACAGTGACTCTCTATAAGATGATAAGCCATAAAAAGTGTCTCAATATGGGTCATTTACTTGTACAATTCTGTGGTATTTATATACTTTATAGAACCAAAGTATAGTCCTGACTAGACGGTTTAGTTTTGACCCGTTAAGTAGTGAAATATTCACTGGTTCCTAATTTTACTTATGTGGAGTAATGGAGTCTCTTTGAGCTCCTCCGTGGTTGGTCCTTGGACAAGTTGTGCCTAAGACTGAGCAAATAAGGAAGTGTTCACATGAAAGTGGTTCACATAACTTTTGAACTGAAGTTATGAAGTTATATATTGTTATGTATAATGTAATCGTCAATCTGTGATATTCTAAAAATAAATTTTATTTTAGAAGATTTATGAAATATTTGAAATTGGTTTGCAAACTTCGGCATTGTATTTATATATTTAGATTTAGGACAGCATAATTTTAATGAATTCTCATTTGTGATTATTTTAGAACTAATTTCCACAAGAAAGACAAACACATATAATGTACCTACATAGGTATATTATTCTTTTATTAGACATCCAAAAAAACTTCTAGTTGGGTGGCCAAAAATTTATTTAGACATCAAATTTAAAACGTTAACTGAAAAATGGCTGTCTCACGACACTATTGTTCCTTATATTTTACCTATTTTAAACAAAGTTAAGAAAAAAATATTGCTTGTTTTTAAACAAAAGTTATGGAAGAAAACGAATCTTTGTCCTTTAAATGACTTTACACAGAATATGGAAGGTGGGTGGGTCCTATGGCCCATTGTTTATTTTACAAATTGTGACAGTCACTTGTCAAAAGTTTGACATAACCAAAAAGCTTAGATATGACCATCCATTCATTCCATCTCTCGTTCATAGCCAGAGTTGATGACGTTTTTTTTGGATGTCTATATTATGTAAATCGTGCTAGACAACCAATGAATATAGGTAGACCGAAGATACATATAACCTGCTTACGATTTGCAATTTGCATGAAATCTGAAATCCTCAGTCACCCCAGTTAGTTAACGTTTTCTCAGTTAGTGGTATTTTAATTCTTTTCAATCAAGACTTCGCATTAACTCTTCACTATTTTGCCGCGTTCGTTTAAATGTTCGCTTCTTTTACACTCACACTCAACGTGAACTCAGCTGTTTAGCGGAGTCTGTTTGAGGCATAATATATATCTAGAGCATTAGATATATGGTTCGAGGTGACTGGTGTCGTCGACTCACGGCGACACAAATCAAATGGAAAGCACTTTCGGAGACACGAGTCAACTCGTGTCGACTTGTGTCGGTAATTGGAAAGTATCCATCCTGAAGAGTCAACTACTGAAGTGGGGTGAGGTAACTCATCTCAGTAAATTTTTTTCTTAGTTCGTGTCAAATCGTAAGCAGCTATAGGCTCAATTCAGCAGATCCTCATTTGAAATAAATAGGTCCGTAGGTGCTTTTGTTTCAAGAAAAGTATTACTTTCTACCTTCGATGCGTATAGCCGTTGCTTCTTATCTGTAAGTAGGTAGATTCATAGAAAAATCATTCTCTATGAATCTACCTACTCACCACTATAGACTATACCGAAAGGAATGTACCTTATGCCACATGACTTGTCTTGTGAGCCAAAGGAAATTCCTAACCTATATAAAGCAAATACAAAATTTTGTGTTGAATTTATTCTTGTTTGGGGAATGAGTCTACAATACTAAAAATATGAATTTAACGGGAGAGTGCTCAATAATGCAAGAAGTAGGTGTTCTAAATAAATTTGTAAAATCGTTTCATTTAATATTTTTAAAATCATAGATATCTAATACAGAAGAAGCTATAAAGTCTACATACGAAAGACTGGAAGCATTGGAAAAGAAACTCAATAGCGAGAGTCTTACGGAAAATAAACAGGATCTTATCGAAAGAGAATTGGAAGAAGTACGTAAATTATTAAAAACGTATGAAGCACAGTTGGCTCATCTTCGTTCGCACAATAGGAAGACATTTGTGTTTGTTGTGGCATTAATATTTGTTATATTTACTGTCTATATGCTATATATATTACTCGGTGGGAATGAATTTTAATTGGAACGACAAACTTACTCCTTAACATTAGATCACAGAATATTTTTTTATTGATATATTTTGATTAGTGACAGTGCCGCCAGTGGGTAATACTGACTGTGATATGAAATTATCCTACTGAGCAGATTTTTCCTGAAATATTTAAATTACATTCCTAAATCTGCAACTATTCTTTATTTCTGGTGATGGTTTTTGTACATTTATTTAATATATAGTTTAATGCAATTAGAAAATTATAATGAAAGTGTATAAACATTGCTTCGATATAGAAACAAAAAAAAAACAATGTAATGCGCAAAAGACATTTATTTTGGAAGTAGCTATTTTTTTCATTACCATTGCGGAATTTTTAGTCAAATTACCAGATTTTATAAATGGGTTCTTCCTTCATTAAATCATTAGTCAAAAATATGAGGAATTCTCCACTTATCAATAAAAGCAATGTGTAGGCAAACAACGTTGTCATTTCTACTATATTCGGTTTTAATGTATGTTTTAGATGACTTTTATGAGACAAATTGTTAATCTTTATTATAATAAATTATATTTTGTATCGAGTGTTTTTATTATATATATGGCTTTGAAATCGTTTTTCATTTGTATTAACACTTAGTTCTACCAAAGAAGTAATAAGATAAGTACATATGTAATACACATACATATGTCATGTATTTATATGTTTCTAATAAAAAATAGCCGTTTAATTAAGATAATTTCAATTGTTGGTCTCAAATTACCAAATAATACTGCAGGATAAAACGATGGATATAGAAAATGTCTATCTTTATTCAAAGAATTACAAGTTTAGTGTAAATTACTTTCATTTCAGTAGAGACAAAAATCACTGAAATTTACAATGTATCGGCCTTGGAAAATTACTTTTTTTTTTGTAAAAAAAAAACAATTTCAAAAAAATGAAAGAGATGTACAGATTATTTGTTGTTCTTTCAAAAATTTTTTAAATAATATTTTGACCTTCGAAGAAATAACCTTTAAAATAAAATAATTTTTTTGGGTAGTAATAGAGCATCCGTACAATAAAAATAATTTTTCAATTAACTGGTTTTCTTTATCTAAAATTAAGTAAAAGTTGAATGAAACAACAGAGTAGTTTTTGTTAGATTTTTGTGGTTGTTAATTGCCAAGTACCAGCAAGCGCGTAAATATAGGGGTAATTATCTCCCCCCCAGGAATTATGGGAGACCATTTCTGTGCCTTGAATAATTTTATGCACTCCTGATGGGGATTTAAACCCCAATAATTCCTTCCAGCAATAGCCCTCTCCAAAAATTCTATATCTATGTCCCTGTGTACCAGCTTATGTCTAAGGCAAATCTGGTCCAGTATGAGGCTGCTTTCCTTCTGCGATGCACCGAAGCGCTGGTACTTTCCCTTTGTCGTTCGAATTTGGTTCTGCGTGTACATGAACGCGAGTGAAACAAAGTTCTAATCTTTCGAAAGCATTGCCCAAAAGCTCGCAAATGATTATAACTCAACCTCACATGCAGTCACGTCCACGCATACCCAAATTCAAGCGACAATGGAACGCACCAGTGTGTCGGGCACATCCCAGAAAGGAAGTGGCTACATCAGTAGCAGTTAAAATGTTAATAACATTATGGAATAAATAAATTTATGATAATTAGTAATCCACCTTTGGTAATGCATGTTCAGGTATACGGTATGCATATTTTGGACATTCAATTCAAGTATAAAAGAGATCCGCCATTACCAGAAAAATTATGAAATTTATTGTTGTACGAACATTACGATATTACCCTAACCTAAACAATAAACTTAATTCACTTATTTTCGGACTTCAATTCGAATGCTTAGTGAAAATCTATCTTCGACCCCTTCCTCTACCTCTGCCCCTTGGACCACCTCTGCCGCGACCTCTTCCTCTACCTCTGGCTGCTCCACGAGCTGACTCTTTCTTCTTGGCTTTGGCCTTAGGTGTGTCGTCGATAAGCAGGGTCTCTAGAGGTAAACTGTCCGGTAATATGTAATAACGTATGTTGTTTCCTCGCACTGTTAGCGTGTCAAGTGTTATCGGATTACGATTCTTTACGGTCACTTTTACAGCCTTCAGGTGAGTGTTCATCGCTACGTCAACGCCCGTGATCGTGCCGTGGACCTGAGTGCCATTTTTTTAGTTCCATCGTCACCGTCTCATGGCTCAACTTCATAAGAAACCTAGAAGAAATGAATTAGGTTAGGTCAGTTACTTTTATAAATCTTGGTTCGTCCTGCAATTAAATACAAAAATGGTCTCTAATAATAAATAAATTTGAACTGTACCTTACTAGCTTCATTGTGTTTCAGTAATTATTACAAAATTATTTTTCAAAACCGGCACAACTAAACGTTTTCACTTCGTTTTCGAAGCTTGTGTATAAAGCGCCATCTACTAGACGTACTACATTATTAAACGAATGTGACAAGGAAGATGCCTACTCGAGTAAATCAAGTTGGGAAAGAGTTTAATTATCATTCTTAATATTTAATAAAGGCTTTATTTTACATCGTTGTTATCTAAATTTTAGAATACATAATACGATACTGGTTTCCTTAGGGCTTTTGAAGTGTTAATTCCCCCTAAGACGCATGAGCGACGCGGTAAAGTAGTGAATCGATTCAGCTATCGCACGCTGCATTCCAAGGCCTGTACGGTAAAGCCTGGGTATTATGCTTTTGAACCAAGGAGCGCAGCCGAGCTGCAATAATAAATTTCTCGAAATGTATTTTGTTCTTGTAAATTTGCCAAGACCGGCTGCCAAATCTCCACTAGACTAAACGCCGGCCAAAAAGCGAGCGGTAGTACAAATTAAGGGGCAATAAAAACATCTTCAGTCGCCTAAAATAGTTTATTGTTGTTTACGCTGTTAAGTAACAGTTTATTTAAAGGTACCTACTCCGGTTAATAATCACGTCGCTCGATTCAATTTTGGCGGATACGCAGTAAACATTTTGCGAATCGCGAATTTTGACATATCGGCGCACGCGCACTCCGCATAGCGTAAACATGGCGATGGTCGGTTAATTCTGTCGTTTTCATAAAAACAATTTAATGATAACGCGCCCGAAACTGTATAGAATTTATTTCGTTTCGTAGGTGTATTATGATGTGAGTGCGCCCCTTTTATTTTTTTTCTGTGTGGTGAATGAATGCCCCGGTCGACTTGATTTATTTTACGTGACATTTAAATTGTCACGATATTTACCTTTGAGTTTTATTGTAGGGAACCAAATTTATCTTAAATAGCACCTGTTAGCATCCCTACAGCCTCTGGCCTCTATATCCGTATAATTTTACTTTAATTACTTAAATCTTGTATGTAAATAAACGTTTTATATAAATGTCGAAGTAAATATAGGTTAAGTTAATTTGTCTCTGTTTTTTCTTTTGTTAAATTAGCTACTAAATTTTTGTTTCTATTAAATGTAAAACGTACATTATAAGATGAAGGTATGGCAAGAAGGCGGTGAAAGAATAAACAGTGGAAAGACCATGGATTTGCTGCAGCTATATTTATTGGGTGAGTATTAAGAAATAAATTACAAATCTTTTTGAATTTGTTTGTAGCCTCTGCTAGCTAATTTCGCGTATTTATTTGCAAATATTAACGAAAATGAATTAGCTACTATGTAATACCGAAATCATCCCTAATTGAGTTCGCAAATTGCAGTTCTTTATTTTGACTAGTCTCGGTCGGCAATTCACGTCGAGGCATCGGTTGATATACGACAGAGGGCGACATCCTTATTATGATTTCAAAATAGTTAAGTTTAATCAATTGATCCTCTTGCTTACTTGGGCTGTGTTTGATCCTGTAACGTCCCTAATGTCGCCTATTCAGCGTTATTTACAAATCCAGGCTGTAGAATTAATTAAAACTGGCAGTAAAAACGTAACGCAATTATACGAGGCAACATGGGCGGCCCGGAATAGTTTTCCGGAGGGAGCAAACACAAATATTCTGCTAGGTTTTCAGAGCGCTAATGATTAACATTAGTGTTGCGAAAATTCGAATTAAATAATTCGACTAATTCGATAGTTAATTAAAACTAACTAATTCGATTATCTAATTCGATATATCGAGATAAAAATTAGTAGTATTTATTATTTAGTAGTAGTACTCCGACGGGGGAATGCGGTTGCCGTTGCCCCTGATGACTTTTTTTTTTAAGCTTTTGTTTAATCTGCAGCCATCGCCCCTCGCTATAATTTAAATTCTACTAATAATAATTCGAATTATTAATTCCATTTTTAAATATGAATTATTACTACTAATTCGATAGTGAAAATAATTCGATTATTCCCAACACTAATTAACATGTAGAAAATGATGAAAACATATGTTTATGACGTTACCACATATACATAATACATATATGTACGTTAAGGCCGCTTTACAGTACGCAATTTTTATTGCCGTCAAGAAAAATTGCAGCAATTTTTATTGTGTTTGTGCTTATTTGTTAAGAAATTGTCCACACCGATTTAAATACGCGTACGCTCAATAAAACTTGCTGCAATTTTTCTTGCCGGCTATAAAAATTGCGAACTGTAAAGCGGCCTTTAGACTCCGTTGTGACGTCATGGCATACATATGCAACCAACATTACTTTCAGTCCTAAGATATGTGGGTAAAATTATCTCTAATTTTCAATCGTATGTAGAAGTATTGTAAAAGCCAAAATAGATGTGTTATTTGGCAACCAACTATTTTATTTAATTACATATTCGAATTCGGTACCTATATATTTAAGAGAAGTCATTTGGTAACCATGTGGACGGTATCCTTTTCCATATTGATCGACAGTAATGGAACTTTCTAAGATAATTTGAAAATTTACCGCATTTATTTGATACTACCTATTCCAAAAGTAACATTTAACATTTGTTTAACGAATTTACCTGAAGAAATTTTTCACATCTTGTCGGGAATATAGGACTAAATCAAATTGTATCTAGTTTTCCGTTTATAGATCGCAAAATAGACTTCTAAATGTAGGAATCGTAATTGGGAACAGAATTCTGACCAACAGTAAACCAACTGTTACTATTGTCTGAGTTTGAATCTCATTTCAAACAATTTTTACAACCATTTATTTATTTATTAGAAGTAACCGGATTAAATTGGTAATTTTGTTTGCTGAAACGGATAAAAACCTAAATATGAGTTCATACGTTGACAAAATGTAAAACAAAGTGATGAAAATGTTTTTTATTGAATTTCATCAATATAATTTATGGTGCGTTCCATTATATCTAAAGTATAGGGGGTAATATGATAAATAAGCCCACTGACTTTGTCATGTGTGTAAATCTATTCAGATCGCATGATGTGCTATGATGCAATGATATGATATGATGCAGTCTCCGAAAAACGTTACCTTTCTTGCTTAGGACGCCTATGGAAGGAGAGTCCTTGCGGCCTATTTAGCCAACTGCGACAAAATCAGTTAATACACAGACAGGATATTATTATTTAGCCATTACTTCCTTAATAACGTTTTGAATCATTTATTCTCCCATTGTATTTTCGAACGCCAAAGGAACAACATAATGATTTACGTCAGTCTTCGGTAAACTAAAGCTGCCTTTGATTTCATAGCACAGGAAATTATGGGGAAATTCAAGCTTTTGTATAAAATAGATTAAGTTTTCATTACATACCAATGTAATGAATACATACATGTGTAACAGACGCCTAGAAAATACGCAGCTAAATCATAAATTAATTTAGTTGTTGATTTGAATCGCAATCCCCTTTCGAAAAGGCATAGCCCCACAAAAAAATATGTACATCAAACTGAATCATGTCCCATTGTATTTTTTGTCCGCTGAATCAAATCTGACGTGTAGGGAACTGAGATATGAGTCAGAATTGGTTTCAGCAGGCAAAAATATGTACATAGACCATATTATTATGGTCTGGTCTGATACACAGACACTTTTTTTGTGGGGCTGTAAAATCATGAGGATAAAAGTTTCTTGTGTTCATTTGGTGGTCAACACAAATATTTTACAAGCTGATACTGATATTTCTCAAGAAGAGCATATTTATTTATGTCTGTAGTTTAAAGTTTGGTTAAAAGCTATACTCATCGTCTAGGACATGTGTATTTCAAATTCTACGTCACCAGCAAAATTTGCCGCTTATAGACAATAGACACTTATAGACCATATCCACCGATTCGGCAAGTCTCATCCCAACAGACCGTAAGGAATTGTGCAGATTTAAGTCTACGTTAAATAAGTTGTTGCGTTTAATTTCTCCGTTGCGTTTTACAGCTTTGCGTGTTTTAAAAATTGCAATTCTCCAAAGAGTTGTTAAAATTTTTATGGAAGGCCGTTAAAGTCGGTGTTAAAAATCACATCACATAACACCGGCAGTGGAGCACTGGTAGGAAAAAATGCGGCTACGTGCCGTACAGTGAACACAACAAATATATGTATTTACATATTTTCTTCGCATGAAATTGCACGCAAGTCGAAATTTAAATGTTATATACATTGTGTCCTTGTCCAATAAAAGAATGCATTACATTGGGACCTTGAGAATGTTAAAATCAATAAAATAGATATAAAAATGTTTTTCGTTTTCAAGTCGTTTTGAAAAAAGTATTTAAGTAATTTTGAGGAAACTGCTTTTGCGTTACTGTCTGAATTGAATTTGAAGTTAATTGAAGAAATGGACTTCAACGCTAATTTTGGAAAATTACTTTCCACACTTAAGCATTTGAAAATGGCTTGTTGTAATGATTATTTGTTATTTAGAACAATAAATTAATGGAGTAATTCTTCCTTAAAAAATGTCCTTTTTCCGTGGACCACCTTGTATTTTATATTCTGAATTCAGCCATGTATTATATAACATCGTACTTAAAGTGTGTTTTTTTTTCTAGAATGTTATAACTAGGTTTCATAAAGTACATTTAATAACATCATTCATTATATTTCTCCATACTGACAGAAAACAGGCAAACTCTTCACAAAATCATAATATTAGTTGATAATACTAATTTTTGTGAACAGTTTGCCTGTTTTTTTTTCCAGTTTGGAGGGATACTGACATATGCTATTTGTTCATAAAAAAATGTGTGCAATGACAAATTTTCACAGGGCTAATGATTGTTTTCACACCAGGGCTTGTTTTGCCCTATGCTTTCTGTTTTCATACGAAGTTCCTCAGCAGTTGTTTCTGGTGGATTTCATAAGATGTAGAAAACGAAGTGAAAATGGATTGTATTGAACAGAGGTATGCTTGAAGATAACTTAGCTTTTTGCTGAAATGTACTGGAAGTTTCTTGTGAAATGTGGAGAGTGGAGGCAATGTCGACAATGTCGTTTCGTTTACTTTTTTTCCTCATGCGTTCAGCACGCTATGTAGGGAAAGACGGAAGTAGTGGCCATAACGCGATAAAAACCTGGAAATACATAATTTAAAGCCATATACGTAGTTGATTTTTTCTTCAGCCGGGTTTAAGTAGAACTTTTTAAAATTTTCTCTCACCTAAAAATTCGAATAACCATGCAGATTTTCTATGCAATTTATTTTATTCTAGAAGAATATTTTGGAACAAAAGTTGCCGCCAATTAAATATAAACTTTATAAAAGCTAAAGCATTATATTTTATAAAGAGCAATCAACATTCTTGATACCTAAATTAATCTTTAAAAATGCTAGAAAATAGTTTTTTTGCCACTTCTCATCCTTTTTTAATAGAAGATTGCTGCTCTTAACTTTTTTCTTACATTCAGTGGCTTTTTTATTTTTACGTTCTATATGCGTTCTGTTATGAATTCATAAAAATTGTTTTACTTATTTTAAAAGACGTGTTTTCAATTTTTTAAAAATGTTCATAATCAGGGTGTTTCTTAAATAATCTGAAAAATAAATATAAAGGAGATATTTCCTCAAGTGATTTTAACAAAGAAAACTTCATGTAATTTTTTTTTCTTAACCTTTAGACTGCCGGCATTTTCCCTTATAAATTTATATTTTTGAGGGGCAAAGTTTATATATATAAACATCTAATACATCTAGTAGTTGCCGACGTCACGGGTGGCTCATATATGAGCCAGGCCGGCTGGCAACAGTCGGGCCAATGTTACAAATTTTCAGATCGTGTAAATTACTATATATTTATTTTTAACCGAATGTGCTTGATATTATAATGTAATAAGCCACCAAAAACACTCTAAAATATATTTAGTCACCAATAAAACCACAAGCATCCAAACCGCCCCTAGCGAGGGGATGAAATTTTCCAAAAATTCGTTATTAGATGGGTATTGATTTTTTACAAGATGTTTTTACGTAAACACGCTGTAATATCTGTAAAATGTACCCTGAATTTTTTTCCAATCGATTGAGGTGCCAAAACTACTTTTCGGCTTTTTTGTTTCAGTTGACCAGAAGGGTTGAAATCATGCACGCCAGGACACCTTTTTTTGGACCCCCCCACTTTGCCAGCTCATAACTTTGTCATTTTTGAGTCTTTTTTTTCAGTTAATTTTTTTATGTTATTTTAAAATGTCAATAAACAAATGATAAAAAAGTGGATAGTAAAAAATATTTTTTGTTTCGTTTGTACAGAGCTTCAAAAACCGCCCGAAATTCATGCCTCTAGACTAGAATACCCCCTTAAGTGGCTTAGTTTTTGAGATACAGAGTGTTCAAGTTATGTTTCTTTTTAGTTTTTTTTTTAGAAAATCTTGATTGATGATTGATATTCTTATATTGTCCCTTATCACTTGCCTTACCATTTCAACGTTTTCTTCCGTTCTTACTTTGGGTCTGCCATTTCCTGGTTTCCGATTGACGCTGTCAGTTTGCCAGTACAAATTTAGGAAACGTTTTACTGATCATCAGAAGTGGTCGAAATGAATTACTGTTTCTAGAAAACTCCCCTGAAATTTCTTATAGAAACTATCTAGTTTTCATTGATCCTATTGCTATTTATAAAATGAATTTGAAATGAAACACGCCTCTTTTCTTTGTTACAAATTAATTCCATTATTTATTTTACCGTTGTGACAGCCACCTCAAAAGTTTGACAACAAAGTTTCGCTTCGAGCTTCTACGTAACGTTGTTTTGGTAACGGATTTGCTAGTCAGTCCTGAGAAAACCTAGTAAAATTCAGAACATTACCAAATCTAGAACAAAAGCTAAATTGGGGTATGGGTGTGTGGCGGTTGGGGGGGCCCCCCCCGTGCGCACCCCCGCACAGAGGCCGGAGGTGTGGATTAGCATCTACTTGACAATCTTATATTACGATATTTTTGCGACGTTACGTAATATTTATAGGTCGAAAATTACTGATAATACGACGTAATATTTTATATTACGATATTTTTGATTTTATAGCTATATAGCTATAAATGTGTACAACAACATATTAAAAAATCAGAGCAATCGGTTGAGTAGTTTTTCTTAAATCATGTCAACCATTTCACAAACCATGGTTTTGAGAAAATCAAGTTTAAAGTTTTTAGAAGGATATTTAAAAAAAAAGTTGCTTACGTTCAATCTGCCATGCCTGGGCCATACATAAGACTTTCCTCCTCCTCATACTCCTGCATCCTCAATCTATTGTCTATATTCAAAAGAAGGTGGGAAATAATGGAATGTGTGGATCCAAACACAGCAAAGCGTCGAAAAAATGAAAAAATATGATTTATCAATTTTAAATATCGCTCTTAAAGTGTTGATAACTTGGTTTTGACAACTTTTAAAATCAATAAAAAATCGATTTTTTTGCAAGGTGGAAAGACCCCTTAACCTACTCGGCTACCTTTGACCCTGAATAATAAATAACGTATCAATAAATATATGCAACGATCATGTAATGATCTCAATTGTTTCCGGCTTCTCGAATCTGAACGCACGCGATCGCTTTCCGGGCGCCCGCTCCGCCCGCGGGAGAGAGAGAGAGAGTTCCCCCACCACCGCGCCACTTCGCCTTCGCTCGAGCGTCCACGCGGCCGCTCTCTAAAATTAAACGTTTTTCAGACGCGCTTTTGAGGTACTTATTATTATCGGATCGACTCAATTGATATGGTTGTAGAGGAAGTCTTCAAGAACACGTAGCATTTTGCTCTACGACCATGATTGTGGAAATAGGGTCCGTTTTACTAAAGTACCTGTTTTTACTTTTTTGCAATTTGCGCGAAAACTTATGAATATTTTTTGACAAAAAATTAACTGTAGATAGGTGTTGGAAAACCCTACAATTTGATCCCCGGAAGACATTTCTAGGGTAATTACAGACCGAGTAATTGAACATCGAAAAATCGCTAATTTTCGCGGTTTTTATTTTTTTGTGCAAAAAGTTATCAACCGATTGTAATGATCCAAAAACCATTTTATTTGTATTTTCAAGCGCTATAACGTGATATTTTTTGTTTTTTACTCAACATTTTTTTTCGTGTCTAAAAGTCGAAAAAACCTTTTATTCGCACCATTTTGCAATTTTTTCGCAATGATCCTACAATCGGATTTTGTACAAATCATTTTCATTCGATTCGTACGATTTTTCTCCTAATTATCACGTTGAGAAAGTGCCGCAACTAATTATTTTAAAAAATCACTTGTTTTTTGCTACCTCGCCTGGACTAAGAAGCGAACTTTCGTAAACAACAACTGTCAAAGTCAAATCACCAATGTTCGCATTTTCGCAAAAGGCTACTTGATTGAGAAAACATGGAATTTGATTGACTGTGAAATCTGTATCATAATGAAAATTTGTATCATGAACCTCATTATGAAACATGCAGAAGACATATAATTTGAAAATTATAAAATGGTCATAGAAAAACGTATATTTTATCACATTCGTCTACATTCACTTTTCTTTTTTTTATACAAGTTGTTATGAGAACAAACAAAAACAAAATATATAACTTAAATATTGTACATCCTATCGGTCATCCGGTGTCTCGGTCGCCTCCTAGGCCCTCGCGAAGCCGGGTTCAGGGGCTGAGGGATGCGCCCTGATGTATTCCAGCGCCCTGGCGATGGCTACGGGTACTGGGGGCGGGGTGGGGAGTGCGTCGCCGACCGGTTGGTATCCGTTTTCGTCCGCGACGTACTGGACCTGGATCAGCTGGCCCTCGGGATCTGCCCACTGGAAGGCCCCCTGGGCCACCAGCGCGGATTCGGTGCCCACCTGCTTGAGGGTGCCCTGCGCCGAAGCGGAGATGCCGTTTTCGGTCTCGTACCTGAAAGAGGCGGGGTGGTTAAGCAGGGGTTCAACGCCAAATCTTGTCATAAATGCTCCAAAAAAATCAGTAAAAGTGCTAGTAAACAAACTAGTGCTAGTAGTCAAACAACAGTAGAGTGCGGCGCAGTGGCGGCTCGTTAGGGGGAGGTTGTGAAAATTAAAATTTATTATCAGTGAAAATTCATATATCGGGAAAAAAATTAATTTATAAAAATAAAAATATTAATAAACTTATGTCAAAGCAGTTCCTGCATTATTATTTACAACATATTAGCCCTCATAAACGGCACAGCGCCCAATCTATCGCCGCCGCCGTGGTGGCAAGCCTCCGATGCCAATGTTTTCACATACCTATGTATTTATACGGAACTTTATTATAGGGGGGCTTCGCGGTTCGCAACAACCTGCGTTACTAACAAATTTAATCCTTAACTCCAGTGGCATTAAAGGTCATTTAAAAACCTGCATAGCGGAGACAAACACGCCCACCTCCCACCTCTCTCATGTGACAGCGCAGAAAGCTAGTCATTTGATTTTATGAACCTAACGACCTAACCTACAAAAACTATCTTTTATTGTTCTGTGTTTTGGAAATTTTTGTTGGAAAGTGCCGTTATTCTTGTCGGGTTTTTTAAGTGTTTTGAGTGGTATAGGGGGTAATAATTATTGGAAGAGTTCCATATTACTTACGTAAGTCATTATTTGAACGTTATTTAATTAATTATAATGGAGGTAATTGCGGCATATTACTAACAATGTTTACCATCACAAAAATTTAGGAAAAAAAAATATTTTACAAAATATGTTTGCCTCAAAAAAATCACGAGCCGCCACTGGTACGGCTTGAGATACACAACTATGGAACTTATCACCAAGTTGCGATCAGTTGATACTACTGCATGTAGAACGCTATTGTGTAAAAAGTGTGTCCATTGGAACCATTGGCTTATTTCTTTTGTAGGTGCATCCGTGAACGCTTGGTGAAGCACAGTCTGTTATTGTTTGTTTTTAGCATATAGTTTTTTTATGTTTGTTTTACCAATCACAAAATGCAACGTTATTCGCTACGGAGGCCTTGTTAGTGGAGTATGGGTATTGCCTTGTTACTGGGGCATACATGTTTATTATGGTTTAATGCTTTATCGGAGGCAACATTAGTCCTTAACATTACAGATATGTTTCGTTTTATAATGACGTCCTTAGTTTGTGGGGACGGTTTTTTTAGAGGCTTGCGAATTTCCTGGATTTTTCGGTAAAAGATGATTTACATTATGAAATAATTATTTTCCAAGTTAAATTTTTTTATGTCATATTGACTTATTCCAAAATATCACAACAAATCACAAGGTAACATTTTTTTTCAAAATCGTTACTGTATACTATACGCTCAAACTAAAATGGGGAATCCATTAGTATTAATAATTGAACCAATTAAGAATGAATACATTATTCAATAAATTATTATATAGTACGTATGTATAAATTATTCAGGAAATTTCACTTGGTTATTACTATTACTATTGGTACTGATTTTAGTCTAAATTATTAAAATGTATTTAAATATTTAACGAACCGATGAAAATGTCGATAGAATATGGGATCTTGTTCGTTCAGATCGTCGGTTGACCAAGTAAATGAAGCTTTCAAAACTTTTGTTCTGTATACATACGTATGTATATCAATATATATAAAAAAACGATTTTACTTTACTTTAACGAACACGTCTAAGAATACTAACTTTACATACAGTGTGGCTCATTATAAACCTGGATATCGTTGTAATTTTGTTATTCGATATCGGATTTGAACGATTTTAACAGGATGGTGCATTTATGTTTTCAATTTAAGCCTACTGATTTTAGTTGGATTTGAGTGTGGTTGGATTTTTTTATATTATACAACAAACACTGTTTCTACCTTTTTTTAAAATATATTATAGACATGGATTATAATGCTCTTTAAGAATGATGTGGAAGACAGTAGCACACTCATCCAAATCACCCAGTAGGTACACATAATGTCAGATCTGTTTCTTTTGTGGGAAATTAGTCGTGAAGAGCCTCCATTCTCAATTTATTTGAAAAATATCTTCACCTTTCATTATTTTTATTGAAAAAGAATGTCCTTACTTTCTGATTGGATTAATCTCTGTGATGAATTTTTCAAATAACTCGAGAATAACTCGAGAACCGTGGCTCGTTGCCGATCGTTGCGCCGGGGTCTAGTCATACGAGGTGTGGCTATTAAATAACCGAACTGATACTGCTACCAGCGCGCTGCGAGTGTGTCGCGATAAGTTTGAACAGAACTGTGTTTGGTGATACTTTCCCCAACCTGAGATCGCTGGACAAGCCAATGGGTCGCTTAGTTGACTGTAGCAGTCGTTTGTATTAGTCTACGCACCAGTGACGCGTCGAAAAAATGTTAAGTGTTCAGATGGAGCAACGGGTTAATCTCAAGTTTCTTGTTAAACTGGGAAAAACTTTTACAGAAGCTTATGCAACGTTAAAAGAAGTGTACGGGAATGAATGTTTATCCCGCACACAAGTTTTTGAATGGTTTAAACGGTTTAAAGAGTGATATGTAACGACCGAAGACGATCCGCGCCCCGGACATCCCTCAACGTCAAAAACGGACGAAAACATTGAAAAAAGTGGTAAATTAATCCGCGAAGATCGTCGTCTAAGCATCCGAGGGCTTGCTGAAATAAGAGGAATCGGCAAAGAATGTGTTCGCCAGATTTTGCATGAATTGTTCAAGATGAGCAAAGTTTGCGCAAAAATGGTGCCAAAACTCCTTACTCCCGAGCAAAAGGAATCAAGAATGAACATTTGCGCCAATATTCTTAACAACAGTGATATCCAGGCGTGTTAGACACGGTGATTACTTGCGATGAATCGTGTTTTTTTCGACGGAGGTTCTGAATCAGCTGACAGAAGGGGACTTCCAGCACTGATTTCATGGAAAAGTTGTGTGGTTGAATGCGAAAAAGTTGCTACTGTAATTGGTAACGAATAAAATGTGTCATGACAGCAGTTCGGTTATTTAATAGCCAGACCTCGTACATCACCGTTGCGGCGAAACTGACGTGACAGAGATCGAAATGATTCCGAGGCACGTAGTCATTTTCGCCATTTCTGGTTGTGAATAACGATCGCCCAAGGTGGCCGAGTCATCCCCGTTATAAAACGCACCGCAAAGGTCACTCGTTGCGAGGACAACCTTTAGCCGGGCTTATGTAAGCGACTCTTCTCTCAAAAATGTTCCCGCGTTTCGCGTTCGATCTCTCGCCATCGCTAGCCTTGACTGCAACAATTATATAATGCATCGGGTTGTAAAGGTCACGGGGATCCTGATCTTCGGGCGGATACGAAGTGCCGGATAGTACGCGAAGTATAGTAGACGTTAAACTTATTGTAAACATACTGTAAAAAATGCGAACTACGAACTATGCAAACTCTATAAAAACAATGTGGCAAACTAAGGTATAACGACGGGACGTTACCATGAACGGTGTAATTCAGGCTTCTCGCCTTTTGGATTATTTTTTCGTTAAACGTTCCTTACACGGCATGCAAATAGGGTGGACTAGCGCATTGTCTAAATACTAGATGTGAAAACAACTATGCATAAGATATTCTCATTATTTTTGCTTTACACTTGTAATAAATATAATTATGTGTGTCTTTTGTTGTTTGGAACTATGAATGTTGCTCCACTTGTCCCGCTGCGGCAAACAATGGGTTTGTTTTGATGTTTTTTTATGCCTACAATAAGTTCAACTATATAACAGGGTGTTTCAGAATTAAACGACATTTGAGGAGGTTGCAGCGCTTGAAGAGCGTGAAAATTCACGGTTTTCCATAGCCAACTAGATCAAAGAAATAAATAGGAACTTTAGATTTTTAAATAGGATACCCTGTATATTTTTGTTTAATTCCAATTTACAAGTCCTGAGTAAGAAGGTGCCAAGCTGATTAATTTTGAGACACTTTCTTCAACATTTGAAATTGTATTTTTTAAATCTTTAAGGTCTCAAAGCTTGTGCTCGGAAAATATTTTTGTAAGATTTATTACCCTATTAAGTTTTGTATCACTGAAAAGATGAATTTTCAAAGATTTTAAAAACATAATTTACTCGGGGTATTCATATTTGAAAAGTGTGTTAAATGATCTTGAAGTTAAAAATTGCTTTTAATTTTACAGTTTCAAGGAAAATCGATTTTTAATATTTTTCTAACAAGAATAGAACGCTTTGATGTTCTTTTTTCTTCATCCAAAGGACAAAGGAATAAAACTGAAATTTTGGAAAAAACGTTTAATAGAAACCAGTTATATTTATGTTTTCTTACTCATAACTTGCCAATTGAAATTATAACAAAAATATATAGGGTGTTCAATTTAAAAAATCCATTCTTCTATCTTAGTAAACACTGTAGTTAAGGTGGTCCGAAAGTTTCCAGGACTTTTTTAAAACTGCATTTTATTCCTATATTCTGCTAAATAAAAACGTTTCTTCATGTAATCTGCGCACAACTTCAGTTTCAGCCTCAAACGGGCGTACAGATACTGATCTGTACGCCCGTTGATAGAATTAAGATAAAAAATTGCCATCTTAAAATTATTTGCATCGATTAATCTCACGAACCAGTTGAAAAAACCAAAAGGCCATTCAAAATAGTTTTGACATCTGTTTTTAAAACAAATAACGGAATTTAAGAGCTCACTAAACTGCAAAAGATTTTGGACATCGTGTCATGGGTTTACAATGGTTGGAATGTATTTTAACTGTTACTAAAGAAACAAATTCCACCATGCCTACATGACTGAAAAGAGATTTTTAAGGCGAACGAGATAAGCTAAAAATATTCATGGTTCTATATAAAATGAGAAAGTTGTGTTGACTTCCGGGTAAACCGGAAGAAATAAATAAATATAGAAATTAGAGGCTGTCACAGGTTCCCTGTGGCATCCGGTATAGTCGTGAAGTGCCACCGTTTCCTATACTGTCACTGTCTTTTCTGTACTATTTACAATTCTAACCCATTTTTGAAGTATTTTCCACAGCCGAATAGTTGTTTCTTTTCATCTACATAGATCTATGTTAACACAACACTTACGCGAATTGGTAGTTGCCCTCTGGTGAGATGTCAGATTCTGATCGGAGGATTTGAGCTACTTTCGGATCGCCAGTGTAGGCTCCAAACGCAACGGCCACTACAGCGGAAAAGACTGCCTGCAAAACATAATTGAGAAGATTGGATTTAAATGTTTACAAAACATTTGGGATGATATGAGAATATGAAAAAATAGCGACCAAATAAAAAAAAGCAGATTAGTTTGATTCAACGTGAACATCTTTATGAACGTTTACAGACGTATTTTAAAAATATACATTTTTTTTTGGTCAAATGTGGTTGATACTTTGTAGAGACATATATTAAAAAAATTCCAGTAAACATTATGCTGGTATATACCTGTATCGAATTCGAAGATAATGTTTTAAAAGCTTTTGAGAATTGTGTGCAGACAAATGCCCCTCATTTATCCCCCAAACCCCCTAAAGAATTAAGTAAAAATCTAATCATCCCCCATATATCGTTATGACACATAACTATTGCACGTTGATATATAAAGCGTTCTTGAGTTATCCCGTACTCAAAAAAAACGACGACAGACAGATCGACGTTATTTTGTCGCTTGTATAAGTTGAAAATATTTTCCAGAAATGCTATAACATTTAACATGTTAGACAATCTCATATAACAAACAAGAGTTTAATTGAATTTTGATCTGTTTTGAACAGTTCTGAATCTTGTACTTTTGTTTCGTTATCTCGGGGTATATAAATATGCGTCGTACAAATCCTTGTTGATATTTTATACACATTGAGTAACGCACTTCACACTTCACAATGAACACTTAATGTTTTACGGAAATGGATTATAATCTCGTATACATATATTACAATGAATCACGGTCCGTTGTTATGTAACAATAAGCCGTCTACTCACCAGTCTCATCATCTTGAGCGATTTGTTTAGATAGTCGTAGAATTATGATAATTTTTGAAAACGCCTTACTATTTATACTCCTCCACTGGATGCTAATGAGACGCGATGGGTCCTCTTCTTCATTAAAAGGTTAAGATCCCCACCTATTCTAAATCGGGTTTCAAAATTGCCCACGAGGTAAAGTGTGGATTTTTTTTGTGTACTCGCAAAATGTCTCCGTGATCTCGCCTGCATTAGATTCCATGTAACCTGTTTATTTTGTTTTTCTGTTCTGGCTGGTATGTGCAGGGCGAACAGGTAACAGGGTGGGTTATTTCAAACTCACTTCAACCGTCTATCGACATAAACATGGATCTCACATGTTTTGTATAACAGGTCGTGGATTGTGCTGTGCAATATAATAGGTTTCAAAAGAAATTAAATAATTGGTATATACGTATATCAGCAAATATATCTCATTAATTTCCTACAGGCAAGTTTGTAACTTGTGTTAAATAATATTTAAAATGATAAAAAAAACAATTTAAAACCAAAACATAGGACGGGAAAAGCATTTTCTAAAGTAGAGAGACAGTAAATTAGAACATTCAGAGGAGAGGGAAAACATAGATGCACTGCGAAAATACTCCGCAAAATGCTCACAAAGTAAGGTCACAAATGCTGTGAAATGGCGCCCACATTCCGAAAACCGGGGTAGACTTCGCAAGACATCACTGAAAACAGACAGACGAATAGTCCAATTTGTGAAACGAAAACCATTTGTCACATCAACAGCGATTAAAAAAGGAGATACAGCTAAATGTAGACAGCAGAGAGTTCTCTTATAAGACGAAGACTACCAGAATGTGAGATGCCTGTGACATTCCCCAGAAGAGTACCATTGTTGAAAAGAATACAAGTTTGCCAACGACTAGAATTTCCAAAGATCATATTGCTTGGCCTTCACAAAAATTTTTGATATTTTTGTCGCTCCCTGATATTTTTTTGGATTTTTTGTGTCTATTGTAATGTGCTGAATTCAAATATGAGTTGAAAAGAAGACATGTTTGCCAACGACTAGAATTTTCCAAAGACCATATTGCTGGGCCATCACAAAAATGGAGGAATATCAACTGGAGCGATGAATCAAGCATTAATTTGTTTGGGCCTGATGGATCCTCTTAAAATAGAAGGCAGAATAGTCAGAATATTCACTTCGATACACTTTAAAGACAATCAAGCATAGGCAATCTCACATTATGTGACAGACATTGTTTATTTTACAATAATTGTGACAGTCACTTGTGAACAGTTTGACAACAAAGTTTGGCTTCGAGCTTTGACATAATACATATTTCCATCTCTCTCGTTCATAGCCAGGTTTTAAGACGTTTTTTTTTTTTGGATGGCTCGTTGTTTTGTGTACTTTTAGCCTTAATATTGTTAAAATATTATTTTGATTTTGTACATCTTCATAAAGTAATTATTTCAGCTCGTAGGGAAATGTTACGTAATACAACAATTTGACATAAAGTTAGTCAATTTTGTTTTATATGTTTATTCACACCTATTATTTTGCACACCACTGTATGTAGCCTTAGTATACTTTTAAAGGTTGAGAAAAACGAAGTAGTGGATTAGCGCCTTATGTGGCCAAAAACTGAGCAGCATGAAATTAAAGTATTACATAGGTAATCGATATCTAGCGTAAATATAAAGCGACAGAGTTGGGAGTACTTCGTGTTGCAATGAGGCATAGATAATCCGCGGTAAATAAGTCTGAATGGGAAGAATGTATGACTTATGCAACTCGATGCTGTAATGGTTATTAAAAGTGTTGATAAATTTCCGTCGAGTATTTTGACATTTGGTTAATTCCGTTTCCACGATTCGAGTCTGAAAGTTGTTCTGAAATTTACGAGGAATCAATGTGGACGTTTATTACTAAAAGCAAGACAATATTAATTACTTAATTATATTTACACGGTGAGTTATTAATTACTGGGTTATTTATTATATTTTGCTTCCTGTGACGATATGTACAGGGTGGTTTGTACATACAAATCCACGCCATCTACTAGTGTTTTTATTGACGTAATATGTTATTCTGACTACTAAAGGTTAAAACTATTGTTACAACAACCATGATTAAAAACATATGTTCTGATGCCTAAAATTTCTTATTAATGCTATATAGCATTGTTTTATGGAAAATGTTATTTGTAAATATTTTTTATTAACTATTTTAATATATTTCTATGCAATGTTTACGTGAGATTATTTTTCAGTGTTTACCAGAAATGCCATCGGTTTGGACAAATAGTATCTAAAGCCAAAATGAATATGTATGAAGAGTTAATTATAAAACACAAACAGTAAAACTGTCGAATTATGACAGCGTAATTAATTGTGTGTAAATATTCAATTAAGCTCTCTATAGAGGCCATCGTTAATTTGAACAATTAATTTAAGTTGAAAAGCGTTAATATATTATCCATATTTTGCTTTGTGTTTCGAAATTAAAAAACAGGCACTTTTTTTTACAAAATATACTTCATTTTGTATTGATAAAAGTATAATACAATCAATAAATTTTAAATAGGTAAACTTTTTTAGAGGATTTTATTGTTTTTTGGACTGATCTGTTAATATTATGGCATTAGTAAAGTATGATGACAACCTAGATATTTTGATAACGTCAACGAGAACATTGTGCTATTTGCTACAATAATTAAAAAAGAAATGGTACTTTTTCTAAAACGAACTCTTTTTTGGAACGAGTTTTTTGGAACTATATCTAAAATTATCACAGATAAATCAAATTTGACAACAAAGTCGAAAAGTTCATAAAAACCTCTAAAACATTCTCCATTTAACTATATTTCTATTTCCAACAATAACCGAGATACCAGCCGTAACCAACTTGGGATAGACTGTGCTTAGGATGGCCCAAAAAATGGATTGTTTTTTTCATGTCTCGTGTGAAAATATATTAATATATCATGTTATAAACGCCCCCTTAAAAAATCAGCTCAAAAAAAATTTTAGAGGTCGCTCAAGATTTTTAAAAAATTCCAAAATCGTCAAAAATAGAATTTTTTGTTTTTTATTTTTGGTCCTCATGTTATTATTTTGTAGGTTGAAAAAAAATGTCGATTCTGAAAATTTGAAATCAATATTTTAATTTCCAAAGCCTACTCATAATTTTTTTACTTTTCAAAGTAGTGTACCTAAAATGTTTTCGAGCAATCTAAATATAAATATTTACGAACTGATTATTTTTTTACTGAATTTGACGTACAAAAGAATAGAAATAAAACACGAGACACTGAAAAAAATTATAAAAATTAAACAAATTAAAACATTATAAATATTTGGTACTTACAATGTGGTAGTCAATTTGGTCTCGAGAAATTTTTGTCTCGTGTTATTTCTATTCTTTTGTACGTTAATTCAATAAAACAATAATTAGTTCGTTAATATTTATATATGTATTTAGAGATTGCTCGAAAACATTTTAGGTACATAGTTTTGAAAAGTAAAAAAATTACTGAGTGACCTTTAGAAATTATCTTTCAGAATCGACATTTTTTTTCAACCTACAAAATAGTAACATGAGAAAAAAATATTTTGGAATTTTTTAAAAATATTGAGCGACCTCTAAAAAAATTTTTTTTGAGCTGATTTTTTAAGGGGCGTTTATAACATGACAAATTAATATATTTTCATACGAGACACGAAAAAAAAATATTCAATTTTTTTGGGCCACCCTACTGTACATGCCAAATTCTAATCTCAGATGGTAGGAACGTAGAACAACCTCCCTGTACATTAAGGCAGCTGGGACTCCGGTGGTTGAAGTTTAGTGAGTAGTATTGTTGCCGCGCTGAAGAGCCTACTTTTCCATTCTAGCAATTTACTGTTGAAATTATAACTGAGCAAAAAGTCCTTAGTATTCCGCTTTTTCAAACACGAATAGCGAGTGCTGCACAAGCAGTGGCGAGCAAAGGTGCACTTTTTGAGTAAATTGAAACATTCAGTAACGAAGAGAGCCTTCCGTGCAGCCTCGAGGGACTACACACTCTAGAGCACGCTAGCTTGGTTATGTGTCTCGTGAAATGCAATTAAACTAGTAATGAGCTGCCAACATGCACAGGATACGAATATGCGAGAATTAAAATAGGGGTCGGTGTAAATGCAGAAATAATGTTGCTTAAATTACACAGCCACACAAAAAAAGTTAATAACTCCATAACCACATAACCATATAACCCCATAATCACATACCCCATAACCCTAACACCCGATAAAAAAGTTTCTGACGTGGGGGTCTGACTATGTGTACTGTATGTTTTTGAGGTCGCTGAATCTGCTTTATCCGGCTGTTATTTATTTAGCTGAATCCGGGGTTAGTTTTATCCCAGCACGTTTGGGTTCGGCCATAACCTCAAAAACGACCCTCAAATTTGCTATATCCGTTAAAACCACAAACACTATGGCTCCGAAACCTCATAATCCTATAATACAATAACCCAATGGTTGTACATTACGTCGGATTACGGCATGTACATATACAGTCGGAGTTCTGGCATTTCCAGATTCATTAATTTATTTACAGATTTATTTATTTATAGATTTCTTTATGGTGTATATTTGCTTGAGAACTGTAAAATCAGTTTCATTGTGAGAGATTGCGTTACATGATTACAGCATCGAGTTATAGGGTTATGTAGTTATGTGGCTATGTGGTTATGTGGCTGTGGGGTTATGTGGCTGTGGGGTTATTGGGTTATTGTATTATAGTATCATGAGGATTAAGAGCCATAGGGTTTGTGGTTTTACGGATATGGTGAATTTCAGAGTGCTTTTTGAGGATATGGCCGAACTCTAACGTGCTGGGATAAAACTGACCCCGGATGCAGATTCAGTGACCCCAAAAGCATACAGTACACATAGTGAGACCAGAAACTTTTTTTTTACCGGGTTTTAGGGTTATGGGATTATGTGATTATGGGGTTATGTGGTTGTGTGGCTATGGGGTTATGGAGTTATTAGGTTGTGGGGTCAGTTGGTTATTGTATTATAGGGTTTGTGGTTTTAACGGATATAGCAAATTTGAGGGTGTTTTTTGAGGTTATGGCCGAACTCAGAGGACGTGCTGGGATGAAACTGACCCCGGATTCGGATTCAGCGACCCCAAACACATATGGTACACATAGTCAGACCTCCAGGTCAGAAACTTTTTTTTGTGTGGCTGTGTTATTAATGCATTAAATATAATATGGGAAGGTTGGCTAATTGCTGTTGGAGGTTGATTTAATTTTTTTGGGTCGTGATTGCTAGAAAATAATTCTGTCTTCTTATCTAAGCTATTTCACAAATGCATTATTTTCTGATATTATGAAAAGAGCTTTGTGAGAAACTGTACCATAAAATTCAGGAACACGGTGTGTTTGCAAGGACCACGGCATACTGTGACTTTTTTATGACTGAAACTGATCATCATTGATTATGAAATATTCATAATTTTTATATGAAAAATTTGGATATACCACTTAATATATCATCCCTCAAAATGGACGTGTACCAAATTAAATTTGAAAATATTGAATTATTAATAATTTCTAATAATATCAGTACATTTTTTTCCAAGATTTAATTTACTAGTATACCTGTAAATCACTGAATACGATGTATTAAACTGAAAACAAGTTATTAGTTTAGTGTTTGTAGTTTGCTGACCAGTAGCAAATTCAACAAGGGCCATACTTTCTTGGGTCAACTGAATTTATGGTGTTATGTACTTTATGATAAAATTGTTTGTTCATTTTGTTCGGGATAAGTATAAACCAATTTTTCTAAATTTTCAGAAACGAATTTTCTGAAGCGTTCAGCATTTACCACCTCAAAACCGTTTTTATTAATCCTAAGAGTTATGCTTTACCCAGCTGTGAAATAAGTACTTCTTTTTTATTTATTTTTTGCCTTTCTATTATTCTTAATTAAATAAAAAAAAAACAATTTATTTCATTCGTTACAGAAATCATAGTCGAGTTTGGTTCTTGTATGTAAAAATGTCCCTAACAGTTTTTGATACATCTAAAAAAAATCTGAGCGAGAATCGGCCGTTGAATAAATGTTTTGTCCAGGTTTTAAATGGGTCACACTGTATATTGGAGAGGAGTTTTATTAATGAATGTGATATCAAGGGCCACATATTATTTTTTTTCATGCCACACATTGCCATGCCTTTGGTCTCATGGAAACAAATGTTGAGTGATATTATATGGAAAGTAGAAAGAGATAACAAAACATTAATATAAATTGTGCACTGTCGTACCCATTTATTTAAGGGGTAACACTAACTTGTGGGGTCAAAATCAAGGCTCATTTTCTCGAATTTATTGTAGAAAGGCAATTTATTGAAATTCGGTTTGTTAGACATCATTACACATCTCTTAAAGTACACAGAAATATTTTTTTTAAAGTGATTTAAAAACAATATGGCGGCACAATAGCTCTCGGAATGAAACATCTTTTTTTTATGATCTCCTTGGCCGTAAACCTACAGGTCGCAATTGTGCATCTAGAACAAAAAACCAAAGAGATTTTTAAATTACATCGAAAAATCTAGTCGAAAATCGAACTTGAACTCGAAATATTGATTTAAAAAAAAATGGCTTCAGTTTAAAGAAAATAACACATTTTTAGTGTTCTACGGGCGTTCTAAAGTTCTACGGGCGTTCACTAGAAATTTTTTTTTTTAACTGTAGTTAAAATTTCTCTTTAAAAAAGTCGATTGGTTGAAAATTGTAGGTGTTAGCTTTACGGCCAGCTCGAAAAACATGATTTCGAGAAAAACACGTTTAACGTGTCAAGTTTTTCTGTTACCAATAACAAGTTAGTGTTACCCCTTAAATAAATGGGTACGACAGTGCATTAGCAGTTGGTCTACCTTGAAAATTCGAGTAGTAGAGACATTTAACGGTAGCATGTTAAAGTTTTATCCTACTGACGTAGGTACCTATACTGTGTTTACGAAGGAATAGTGACCCTTACTGCACCGATATTTAACGCTCACAAATTACTAGTTAAACAGCACCGTGACTACACTCGGAAAACCGAAAATTTGCCCCCTCCTAAAACCATTTGGATATCATTTTTGGATAGTTAAGGAAGCATTTAAGCCAATAAAAGTCAAAAAGTTTACAAGGTAGTGTTACCCATTAATTCTTACTATAGCCTCTCTTGTTAAACAGTTAATTAAATTACACATCTAAAAAAATGCAATCATTTATTTAGGTATTTTTTCTGTCTAAACCTCGTCGTGTTTGGAAAGTCAAAATTCTGCAAATTGCCACCAGTAAACATTTTCAAAAGTTTAATGTGCAACTTAATTCTATTATCTGTCAGATAAATCAAACAGTGTATACTTGCATTCTGTTGTTTACATTTACCTACTAAATCTCATCCGGCATTTAGTAGGTAAATTTACGATTTACAGCATTTTTTTTTGGCTGTCGCGACGTGATTGTTTTTACGTGTAAGTTTTGTTTTTGTTATTTCTCTTTGCTCTTCCTTCATTGGCATAACGCTGAATCGAAGATTTAAAGGATTGGACAGGAAATGTACGGACGGCCGGCTCTCGCATAAAATATTCAACATTCACCCGAATGTTATATTGCTGTTCTTAAAATTCGGTTGCGTAATTTTGTGTTGGCATTGAAAACGCCAGACGACTAACTGAAAGTATGCGGTTTTTCTTGTAGCGCTAGTGGTCAGGGGTTTTTTGTGCAGCATGTGGAGTGTACATAAGTTACCTATAGGTATACAGTGCTAGTCAAAATTCCCATCTGTCATATGTTAACTCAGCTCTTATACTAAATGTTCAAAATGTGCTCCATCTACTTCCTGACAATAAAACATCTTATTGCTACCCCCAAGAGGTTAGCAATAAGTACGACATGCGTACGACAAGCCTACAAGAAATAAGTACGACAAGTGTACTCGTTCTAAGAAAGCAGAAAGTTCTCAAAGTCAGCAAGTTCTGCTAGACTCAACAGAAATTGCCCTACATTCTTCAGCAATTCATTGTTTTAAAACGTCAATACTGTCAGGTTCTGTAGCGTAAACCTTAGATTTAAAATACCCGAACAGAAAAGAATTTAATGGTGTGAGGTCCGGTGACCAAGCTGGCCATTCTATCGGACCTCGGCGTCCAATCCATTCACCACAATATCCCTCATCCAGATAACGTCTTACTGCACCATAATGCTGTGTAGGAGCAACATCGTGTTGGGATGTTATTTCCAAGTTACCAAATTCATCTGGAGTATGTTCCAGAATTTCAAGAATCAATGGCTCAATTATTGCGTTTTGTAACATCTCCAGAAACACTTCACTAGTTAAGTTAAGTACTTTCGTTACTAAAACCAACTGTTTTTACTTTTTGTCACAGTCTGGCTGTTGGCCAATTTTAGTGGGTATATTTTCACAGAATTCCAGTCTTCGGTGGGGGTCGTCTGAAAGGTGATGCACCATTTTGAATTTGTATGGGTGAAGTGCGAATTTTGTCAACACCCTGTGTACTGTACTTTGACTGACCTCACGGGTAGATGCAACTTGGGCTGTGGAAGAAATAGGGTTTTCTACCAGTTGTGAAAAAGGACAAATGCTGCCCTTCTCGTTCTAACACCAAGCACAGGTGGTGAGAGGGCCGGTCTTATTCCCTCACTACCTTCGATGCGTGTGCGGTTGCTTCTTATGTGTCGTCTCACTTCTGTTTGTCCTTTTTCATAACTGGTCATGTCAACATATCGGCTTTACACACACGGTATATGACTTATATATGACCCTTATTACCCTTGAGACCGAAGAAAACCAGGAATTTATTTTAGAACTCTATCTACTGTAATCACTGTCATTTATGTAAATGTTTTATTTTACCAATTTTGAATACAATACCTTCCTCAACCCTCGGCCTGTTAAGCCAAAAAAAAAAGAGGTTAACAAATCGACAGGCACACAGACAGAACATTTTTTTTTCATTAAAAATCTCGACGTTTTGGAACATTTTAGGCCTATTTAGCACCAAATATTACAAACTTTTACATCGATGTTATACTTCCACTCCTAGGTGGATGTGGAAGTAAGATCAACAAGTAACAGCTATGGTATGGACAAAAGACAGTCATCACGGCCTTCTGGATAACTACAACCTGACCCTTTGAATTTGAGTTTAATATAATTAAGTTTGATTTTTGTATGTGTGGAAGCAATAATATTATAATCGTTTAAAACCAACTGTCCATCCTCAGAAAACTAAAAGAAATAAAATTAAACGATCAAGACAATAAATTATAAATGACGCATTATGTCCTGTAATTTGTTGATTTGTTTTCGTGTTAAGGTTTTTGCTGATGCCAAAATTGTCGAGTGATATCATTAACCTTTCCGATATTTTTATTGTAATTGCCGGTCGAATGTTTTTTTTTGAAAAAAAAATATGAAATGTCACCATTCGTGTTTTGATTGATATCATATTGCCTCGGATTGTTCGGTATTACCACATATATATAAAAAAAAATGGCGACATGAACATTTTTATTTATCGTAAAGTTCAGTCAGATTATACGAACAAAAAGAAGACTTTATTGGAGATGGTTTATGGGGAAAAAACGTGTGAAAGGAAACCGCGTAACTATATAAGAGACGTGGTCATACGTTTATATTTATAAATTACTTATTTATCTATATATTTACATTTATATGTATTTGTATGAATATATTTAGTTGATAAGACCATTACCGATTGTTACTATTTATTAAGGCAGTAATTAAATAAATTTAAGCTCTCTTTAAGCTCGGTTACTTTCGTAAAAATATTTGTTTTAGTTTAGTGTTAGTTTAGTTTAGTTTGTCAAAATTAGTGTTTTAGGCTATCATGTATACATTCATATGAGATGTGGCTATTAAATAACCGAACTGATGCTGGTACCAGCGCGCTGCGAGCGTGTCGCGACAAGTTTGAACAGAACTGTGTCTGGTGATACAGTGCGTCTCTTAGTTTGACTGTAGCAGTCGTTTGAATTAGTCTACGCACCAGTGACGCGTCGAAATAATGGTAAGTGTTCAGATGGAGCAACGGGTTAATCTTAAGTTTCAATCGAATCATCACAAGTAATCACCGTGTTTAACAAGCCTGGATCAGTATCACTGTTGTTTAGAATGTCAGCGCGAATGTTCATTCTTGATTCATTTTGCTCGGGGGTGAGGAGTTTTTTGAGACAATTTTTGCGCAAACTTTGCGCATGTTGAACGATTCATGCAACATCTTTCGAACACATTCTTTGTCGATTCCGGTTATTCCAGTAAGCCCTCGGATGCTTACACGACGGTCTTCGCGGATTAATTTATCGTTTTTTTTAAGTTTTCGTCCGTTTTTGACGTTGAGAGCCGTCCGAGGTGCGGATCGTCTTCGGTCGTTTCACATCCCTCTTTAAACCCTTTAAACCATTAAAAAACTTGTGTGTGGGATAAACATGCATTCCTGTAGACTTCTTTTAACATTACAGAAGTTTCTGTAAAAGTTTTCTTCAGTTTACTAAGAAACTTGAGATTAACCCGTTGCTCCATATGAACACTTAACATCTTTTCGACGCGTCACTGGTGCGTAGACTAATTGAAATGACTGCTACAGACAAACTGAGCGACTCTTGTCCAGCGAGCTCAGGGTGGGGAAAGTATCACCAGACACAGTTCTATTCAAATTTGTCGCGAAACGCTCGCAGTGCGCGGTAGTAGAATAAGTTCGGTTATTTAATAGCCACACCTCGTATATGAGTATATGAGGGTAAAACTGTAGTAACATTACGAGCCTCTTAAAAAATATAACCGCCGCAATCAGTTGCATTCTTCGTCTGTGGCATTACATTCAAATATCGTCATTAGCAAACAAACGTCTAGTACCAATCCGTCGTCTCACTTTTACTGCCAGTAGGCGTGGCATTTGCATATAATAAAGTATAAACTGTCTTTAAAATTACATTGTTCTCACAGCCAAGAGGTTAACACGGTTTATGGCACGGTTTCGCAACGATATTCATTTCAATCACTTATTTAGCCGTTCATCAAGAAAGGTCCTTGTCACGCGTGTGCTGGGTGATACAGAGCCTGCAAAATACAGTCTCTATCTGCGTTTCACTCTATAAATACAGTGCGAACAACTTAGCTTAACTACATTCGGAATACCACAAAACACTACTTTGTGTTTTGTGTTTGGAGTAAGTCTTAACGTGGAGCCTGAATTAAAAGTTTCACTCAAAACCTTCATTTTAGCGTTTTATCACTATTGAAAATTGCTTTCAACATTTAGCAGTGTTGAGCTGCCTATTTGATAGAAATTAAATATTTTAATACTATTATTTTACATCATAATTGTTTAGTTAAACTTAAAACGCCAATGTTGCGCCTCTGGTTAGTAAAAAAGCGAAGTTCAGCTTTCAAAGTCAGACACTTGCAGTTATCCGAAAACATCAGACATGCAGTTGTACAAAAAAGTCACAGTAGCAGCTGTCGAGTCCGATATACTAAGGGCATTACATCACATATTATCTACCTATCACAGCCTATATACCTGCTTTAACTGATAAGATGGTGATTATTTATTGAATATTTTTTTCACAATTGCGTTCGTTTTGGCTGCAGAGCAAGAAATAATGTTGATGCCTTTATAAGATCTATCCCTAACTGTAGGCAATTTAATAAGATAAATGAGCCGTCGTTGCATTTTTTGATTGTAGGAAGGGATGGCTATTAGAATTATTAGTCACCACAGGCGGTGTGGTGGAATAAACAATGAAAATCCATTAAATTTGATGGGTAGCTTTTAGTGTCGGCAATAAAACGCTCCTTGTCTCGTTATGCGACAGTCGTCGGTATCTCGATTGCATCTGCGGCATATCGCCGGACTTTTTCCCGTGTGACGCGACCATTAAGTGCAATATTAATGTCGCTATGCTAGAGACATATGAGTAGAAACGTACAGTTTATCTCGCGACCTAGATGTTTTGCGATATCATCGCCGCTCCCAACATTTTACGCTATTCGATGTACCCAATCAAAATTCAGAGTAAATAATAAAAATATATATAAATATATAAAACAGCATAAATAAATTTAACTAGCCGACATTAGGACTGCAGAAATACCGTTGGTAACACATGCAGATTTAAACGGGGCCGTTTTAAGATATACGAGGGTGGTTTGATAAGTCCGAGACTTTTTGAATTTCCCGCGCAGTGACTTTAATGGCAACACTGCTCCCGTCAACTGCCATTTATCGGTACCTAGTCTAATATAAAATTTTGAGCAAGCTACGTCATTTAGTTTATGTTTGACAGCCATTGAAAGCAGCCAACCTCGTTAATTTCCACAAAAATGGCCAAAAAAAAAACCATTACCGAAACCAAGGAGAGTCTTGATAAATACTATGGGGACTCTGTGTGACGTTGAACATTCAGGTCGCCCGAAAGAACTCGTTACGCCAGAAATCGTCGATAAAATCCATGGAATGATATTGGACGATCGAAGATTGAAAGTGCGTAACTTGGCTGAGGCTGTAGGCATCTCAACTGAGCGGGTGAATCAGATTTTGCACGAATATTTGGATATGAAAAAGCTGTCGCGATGGGTGCCGCGATTGCTCAAGATCGACCATAAACACAACCGTGTGACCACTTCAAAGGAGTGTTTATGTGGATGTTGAGTGGATGTTCAGCCGCAATCAAAACGAGTTTTTGCGCCGTTTCGTTACCATAGATGAGACATGGATCCATCACACCACACCAGAGACCAAGCAACAATCGAAACAGTGGGTTTCTACAGGTGAACGTGCACCGAAGAAGGCTAAGATGGGTCTGTCGGCCAACAAAGTCATGGCCACAGTTTTCTGGGATTCGCGCGGTGTCATTCATATCCATTACCTTGAAAAGGGTAAAACGATCACTGGCGAATATTATTCACAGCTGTTGGGCAGACTTGACACTGTTTTGAAGCCTAAACGACCGCATTTAGAGAAGAAGAAATTGTTGTTTCATCAGGACAATGCACGGGTGCATACGTGTGTAATCACCATGGTAAAAATTCATCAATTGGGCTACGAACTGCTACCGCATCCACCAAATTCTACAGATTTAGCCCCCTCCGACTATTTCCTGTTTCCAAAGCTGAAGAAATGGCTGGGTGGTAGGAGATTCGGGTCGAATGAAGAGGTCATCGCTGAAACAAACGCTTATTTTGAGGCCCTTGAGGAATCATATCATTTAGATGGAATCAAAAAATTAGAAACACGTTGGACTAAATGTATCGAGCTAAGAGATTATGTAGAAAAATAAAATGATTTTTTGCCGAAAAAAAAAATGTTTTCCTTTAAAATTCGCGGAATTATCAAACCACCCTCGTATTTTTTCACCCACATTAGCATTACATTAGTCATCTCAAAAACAATTTACGCTGGTAATAGGTTGTTGAACTACCCACAGTCTGAACATTATTTTTGTATCACTCTTGTGTTCTAGACGATATGAGAAATTATACATATATTGCTAACGAAACCCCAAACAAAATAGTTGGTAACTCAGTTATTCACAACACTACACACATACATATAAACACGACGAATTGGTAAATGTGTAAACTCCCGATCTGTGTTATGAAGTCACCTGCTGTCCTAAGCCCGACCTCCTACGAATGTTGCAATCGGAGCAAATAAAACAAGTAAAATGTCTTACAAGTTTTGACATGTCTCTAGTACTGAACGAAATTGAGTCAGGCGCAATTGAGTCAATAATGGATCGTTTACACATTTGCAATATTATTTTGTCGACAGTTATAGGTTATTTCGAATGTTTGTACTTTGTAAAAATATATAATGCCCCACTTTGTCCCAGTAGTTAACGTTGGCGGCCTTACATCAGGATATAATCGGTATATTAATCGAATTACTCTTGAATTAATTCAGCGCATTACTTCAAAGACATACCTCGTTGTATACAGAATATACATTTGAAGAATTATTTCCTCATAAAAAAACTTTCTTGCGTCAAACCATGAACAAAATAATTGTTAGAAAAGATGATCAGTTAATGTTCATACTTAGGGATAACTTGATGGTACTGAAAAATTGACTACATCGAATAGCACGTAAATAAATAAATAATAATACAAACCACGTAAATCAATTCAAGTATTTTGGTCACACCATTATACAACTTAGGCTTAGAAATCATTAAGTGATAATAATTCCATGCGTTGTCGTTCATCAGAAAACTCGCGGATCGGCTTAGTGCCTTGCCTGAAGACTGGGGCTGGTAATACGTAAGTGCCGTCCTCTAGTGTGCATAGATGTGTGTGGTTCATTAATGATATGAAATGTACCTTAACGAAAAAATATTTCATGAATTCATAACATAATGGCAATAATTAAAGAAATACTTTTTCTTAGAGAGATTATGTGTTTTCTTCATTATAATAATTTGAAATATGTATATGTAGGTTAACAATAAATCTGAACAGAATGAACAACATAATACGACAACATAATACGACCAATATATATTTTTTTCAGTGTAATAAGTATGAAATATAAATACGAAAGTTATTTATGGATTGCGGCGATTTTGCGTACGAGCTAAAGTTCAAGGGAAGCTCTTCTAAGCGCACTTGATTAATTGCCGGTCGAGGGACACGTCGGATTTTCCTTCGAGATTGAAAGTAGTAACGGGAAAGTCGAACGCGGATGACATTAGGCTAGGCTATGTATGTCGTAACTCCTAGACGCGTCATTAGTTGGTTCCAGTTAAATTTTCGTAATCAGTAGCGCACCTAGGGGGTAGGACTTAAGACGCGATCGTTCGCATTTACAAGGGAAGGCGACGGCTGGCAACTCATACATATGTGAATTAAATTTTTATTGATTTTTGTAAATTTCAAATTACAAATTGTAATTTGTCTGCGTTGTTTGACTGCTTTTCCATTCACCAAAGTCGTTAGACTAAAGTTCCTACCATATTATATTTACTCGTGCTCGAATGGCCACCGAAAATTCCGCACACATATTGCAACGAGGAATGAACTGCATGAAAAACCTTAAGAGTCTTAGAGGCGTAGAACTTAGGATAGAAAAAATAAGTAATATTTATTTGCGCTACAATATTTTGTGGTTTCGTTCAATACTGATAGTTACTGTTACGTTTCCTGTAAAAGAATCTATAATCTTTCAGCAACCTTCACCTGCGCCGCTGTCTCCCAAAATAAAATCCCAAACCAAGTCATTAGGCTAATCTGTCAGTAATGAAAGAAATCGCTGTTAATGACAGAGCGAAAGAAAAAAAGAACAGCTACTGACAACGCTATAACAGTATTATTGACAGTGGCAAATCAATCGTAAACGAAAACAACTATCATTGGTAACAAGTCTTTGTCGAATTTAATGATGCTTGAATTTTTGAGATTACAGATATGGGCATATTTACAATAAAATGCTATTTTACTAATTGTAACCTAAAATAAAATCATTGTTAATGACACAGTTTAATAATGACAAAAATACATACATACATTTTTTTTAACATTGTCTTAATAAAATGCTTTTGTAGTATATTTTATATTTATGAGTAAAGCTGACGTACTGTGTGCCTGTAGGGATTGATTCAATTTACCGACGACGACGAGAATCCAGTTGCGCGATTGATTTGATTGCAGTAGTCCCGTGACCTCCGCTGTCGTTTTTGCCAGCTTTAGTTATTAATCTTGAAGAATTTTAAGAGACTTGCATCAAGGTTCCTACGGAATAAAACAAAAAGTGCATATGCAAGAATTTAAAGATTGAATTCTAGAATCCACGGACCCTTACAGGGACGTATTAAGGGGACGTAGGTAGCGGAAGCAGTTGGTGGAATTAGAAATTCTTATATTTTCATAAGGAAAGAAATACGAACTATTAAAAAATCAAAGGTTTTGTTAGAAGTTGCAGGAAAATTTTCAAACAACGCTAAATGCTAATATAGATATATAATTTATATCGATATATAATTTAATTCTACATCAAAATGAAAGTAAAATATGGGATATTGTATTTAAGAAATTTTAGTCTGGATGGTTTGAAAGTGCGCTAAATATTAGTTCTGTTTTGAAAACCCCCTGTAGACAATTGAGCTATAGCAGAAGCAGTTGCAAATCTCCAGGATTCTACTAACCATAGGATCTTACATTCCAAAGGACCTCTACACAAATGTTATGGTTCTAATGATCTAGGTATAGGGAAGCCTGATGAAAGTCTACCAAAAATATCGTGTAGAATTTTAATATGCAATAAAAAGGGCATTATTCCATTTAAAATGAGAAAGTTAATGCTGAATTCTGGTATAACCGGAAGTGTAGTCATCTTAAAAATACTTTCATCTAACTTGTCATGGGAATAAACACATGGCTAACTATAGACAAATAGATAAACAAACCACTGTGGACTTGTAGACAAACCATTCGATAAAAGTAGTAGGGCTTGTAGAAATTACTGATGTTGGAAAATTTGGATAAAATTAACTTTTTTGGTTTTAAGTTTTGAACTTAGTTTAGGTCAACATTTTCAAAAGCCAATAATCTCTACAAGTCCTAATACTTTCGACAAATGTCTAATTATCAATTACATATACAGGGTGACCATTGCGAATGGAAACACTAGTGTTGTTTATTATCTTATTTGAATGGGACTTTTTTAATGGATAGAACATCAAAAACTCTATTTCAGTACAAAATATTAAGACGATATTTTAATTTTAAAACCACACTACGATTTTTTTTTTCTAGCTAAAAAATTGCTAAATATGTTTTTTTAGATCAGCGATTTTATTTAATCAAAATATGATTACACCAGTGAATTCATCAGCCCTACTAGTCTGCGGGTTGCAAGTTTGGAATTAAATTTACCTAGAGAAAGTATCTGACGCTGTCCCAAAAAACACAAGATAAAACTTTTTAAACCCAAGTTTATTCGTACTTTGGAATCAGGTGATAATGAAAAACGACTAGAATTTTGTTTGTGGGTACAGGGACAATATCTTAAAATAACAGACTTTTTTTTTTAATATTCTATTCAGGGATGAATCCGCACAAGTGAAGTTATTTCATCCCAGAACTCTCGGTTTTGGAATGCAGAAAATCCAGAATGGATAATTAATTGGAAAAGGCGATGCTATAAAAAAAGTCAATGTTTGGTGCGGGATACTTAATGAGAGAATCATTGGCCCGTTCTTTTTTGAAGGAAATATGAACAATGAACAGTTCTTAAATTTTTTGCAGAACGAATTTTCGTATGCAATAGACGATTTCCCACTACAAAGAAGGGTAAATCTACACTTAGATTTACTTCAGTTAGATTGATGTCCAATATACTGTACAAGACAAGTCAGGGAATAGCTTAACAAGAATATTCCTTATTATTGGATAGGTCGAAACAGCCCATTAATTGGATGGCCGCCCCGATCTCCGGACCTAACCCCCCTTGATTTTTTCTTAGGGGATTTTAAGGCTAAGATTTATAAAACACGACCCGGTAACCGGGAATATTTATGCATAAGAATAAGGGAAGCATGAGCGGAGATTAGAGCGCATCAGTTACGAAAAGTTGTAAAGAATGTACAAAACCGATATGAAAAGTGTATCGAATTAAATTGTTATTAGTTGCAAAACAACTTTACAGGTTCCTTTTTTCAAATCACTCAATTAATTTGTCTCTCAGTTGTTGTTCCTCTAAAATTGTTATTTATTTTGTATTTACTATTACTGTCACTACGGTTATTATAGTTACTGTTAATTATAACAATTCATACGTTGTACTTTTATTTATTTTTCGGTTAGTTCTTTTCCATTTTTAGAAAATATACATTTACCTGCAACCGCAAACACTGGCGATAATGATTTTGTCACGCCCTTCTTAAAACTAAACTGTTTGTCACAAAAATTGGTACAAACCCATTTGAGGGGCTACTGAATCCACTGGTGTAATCAGATTTTGAATAAAAAAATCGCTAAAAACATTATTAATTTAAAAAATATCTAGCTAAAAAAATATTAGTAATTTTTTAGCTAGAAAAAAATCGTAGTGTGCTTTGAAAATTAAAATGTCGTCTTGATCTTTCGCACCCAAATAGAGTTTTTAATGTTCCATCTATTAAAAAAGTCCCCTTCAAATCGGATAATAAATAACTTTTTTTACACCAGTTTTTCCATTCTTAATGGGTCACTCTGAATAAAAACACGAGACCGAAATATACTTTCTTATTGAATGGGCGGCAAATTCTCAGGAGATCTTGTGCCAACAAAGCCATCATTATTACACCATTGCAATTCTATTAAATCATTCTGCAGCCCGTCATTATCTCATCAGACGTAGAGAAATCGCTTAGACGAAATTAACGCATTTTGTTACGAAATTCTACGACTAGACGTTATGGTCTTGCTTTAATCTTCTAAATCGCCACGGGGTCAGCGGGGAACGCATTTATCGATTTCATATTTATGTGTTACAATAGAAGGTCATACCGCGACACTAATATTGAAATATGTGTGCATCACTCGATTAATATATCAAGAAGAGGATTATATGCGAAGTGGGTTGAATAAATTAGGAAGAAATGCGGTGATTCAATTTTTTTTTGGTAATTTAGACAGAGATTTGTGCAGCGTTCTTCACCACATTCACATCGGTTGTCAGAAATTTAGCTACACTGAAGAACGAAAAAAATATTTATTTTCATATTTTTGTTTGTCTTCAATACAAAAAATGATCCTTCAATGAAAAAATAAACCGTATTGCTGTTTTATTTATGTTTCTGTATGCGAATGCAGAAATGTGTCAAAATAAGTGCTACAAGAAATGGTGTTCACATCGAATTTTCGTTAAAGTTAAAGTTAAAGGAGCGTTTATGTTGAAGCTGCGATGAACGATTTATGCAAGGATGAGAGCTGTGACAAGAGCGCCGAGTATCGCTCTGCTTTTAAAGGCTGTTTATGTTGGAGTGCGGGGTCATCGATTAGTCTCATCTTGTACTTTGTATAGCATGAGTGATTCCGAGGAAGAAATGTTATTTTGCTCGATGGCAACAATGTATTATTTACGTGAATGTAGAAAACGAGAATACTGTGCGCGTCCCATAAATACCGAAAGAAATACGAGGTGCGTAAATTAAATAATGAGACTGGCAACGTAGCGACCGATCTAGCAACACAGCGGAGATGGGACTTGGAAGGGCGATATGTTAACATGTAATGCACCGTCTGAACAAGTTTGAAGTTGTAAGAGTCATTTGTTTTTTCTTTGAGACTGTTTCCGTATACCATTTTTTTCTAGTGCGTTTTAAAAATGAGTGACATTAATTTTGAGCAACGGTGTGTTATCAGGTTTTGCTTCAGACTTGGACACAGCGTAACGCATACTTTTTCAAAACTTCAATACGCCTACATAGATAGTGTTTTTTCAAGAGCCCAGATGTTTCTGTGGTTTAAGGCATTCTCAGAAGGAAGAGAATCTATTGCAGATGAGCCTTTATCTCAAGAACAGATGAAAATGTCCATAGAAAACGGGATCTTGTGCGTTGAAATCGTCGGTTGACGACAAGAATGATCGGAGAAGAGTTAAATTTGAATCACACCACTGTTCATCAGATTTTGACTAATGCATTGGGGATGAGAAAAATCTGCGCAAAAATAGTTACAAAAAACCTTTCGCAAGAACTCCTGATATCCTTTTATCAGGAAAGGTGTCTTGAATTTTTGGAATCGATTGAAAATGGTCCCCATTTTATGGAATGTATCATTACTGGTGAATAGACTTGGGTGTTTGGGTACGACCCGGAAACCAAGCACCAAAGCATGGAATGGCACACTCACTTCAAGCTCTCCAAGACCCAAAAAAATAAGAATGACTAAGTTGAAGATCAAATGCATGCTGATTTGGGTTTTTTTTATAGCCAGAGAATTGTCCACAAAGAGTTTGCGCCTCCAGACCAAACAGTAAATCAACACTTTTACAGAGAGGTTCTTGAAAAACTTCGAAAAAGGGTCATGCGTGTGAGACCAAACATCAAGAACAACTGGATGTTACATCACAATACGCCTTGTCACACAGCCATTTCAGTAAACGAGTTTTTAGCCAGCAAAAACATTCCTGTGGCTCCTCACTCTCCTTGTTCGCCTGACTTGAGTTCTTGATACTTTTCTCTTTTCAAGATTGAAAAATCACGTCAAGGGACGTTATTTTGGGACCATAGAAAACATTCAAACGGCTGTAACCGATCAGCTAAAGGCTATTCCAGTATATGAGTTCCAGCACTGCTATGAGGAATGGAATAACCGTCTCCAGCTTTGTGGTGGCTTCCCAAGGAAGTTGTTTTGAAGCAGACAGTACTGAATTGTAATTCTATTCGAATACAAAATAAAAAAAAAATCAGTGTCATTACTTAGTTTATACACCTCGTACATTCAGGGAATACTATCTATTGGGTCCTACTTCATTCCGTAGCTTATCCAAAACGAAACGATTATGATGGTTTTTGTCTTTCTTGTCCTGAGAAGAATTTCACTAATCACACGATCTATTTCCACTATTTGGTGACATCATCGATTCGAGCAAAGAAAACGAATTGAACCATTATCACAGCTCTAATCGTTGGTCGGGATCCAAGAGAGGTTTGCAGCGCTGCTCCAACATAAACGGCCATATTTGAAAGCTTGTTCCAATTTTTCTCTGCTATTTTCTCATCGCTGTTCTAGTCGTTTGTCACGGCTCCAACATAAACGCACCCTAAAAGCGGCACACAGTCATTACTCTAGGTACCTGGTAATATAGGGTTTGTCCGGAAAGTAATGTCAGTGAGCTTTGAAAAATGGTTTTTATTGGTTCTATGTGTACAAATCTTTAGAAACTTTCAAAATACATTCCTCCTGGGTTCACACATCGGTTCCAGCGGGTCTTACACGCATCAAAAGCAGCACGGTAGTCGTTTTCCGGAATCGCCTTTAAAGCGTCGGTGCAAGCCTTCTGAATGTTTTTCACCGACCCAAAATGCTGTCCTTTCATTGGGGTTTTGAGGCGCGGAAACAGAAAAAAAGTCTGGGGGGGGCCACATCGGGGCTGTAGGGAGGCTGGGGAACAACGGTGATGCCTGCCTTGACGAGGTAATCGGCCACGAGGAAACAGGTGTGCGAAGGCGCATTGTTGTGGTGAAGCTTCCAGGATTTTGAGATGTCTGGGCGGACGCGATTCACCCTGCGTTTCAGCCGCTTCAGCACCTCGACGTAAAACTTTCCGGTTACGGTTGTCCCCTGCGGAACGAACTCATGATGGACCAATCCCCGGCAATCAAAAAAGGCAATCAGCAATGTCTTGATCTTTGACCTGGACATCCTGGCCTTCTTGGAGCGAGGGGAGTTCGACGTGTGCCATTCCGCACTTTGCCTCTTCGTCTCCGGATCGTATTCAAAGGCCCAACTTTCGTCCCCGGTAATGACGTCATCAAGGAAAGCGGGGTTGTCTTCGCAGGTGTCCAAAAGTTCTTGGCAGGTTTCGACGCGCCTCGCTTTTTTGATCGTCCGTTAGCACTTTTGGCACGAGCTTCGCGCACACCTTCCTCCCCAACTAAAGACTCCGACACAATTTCGTGAACAATGGTTTTCGTAATGTCTAATGTTTCGGAAATTAAACGGACACTTAGACGACGGTCAGTGTTAAACAAGTCACGCACACGTTTCACATTGTCGTCGGAACTGGAGGTTGATGGCCGTCCAGCGCGGTTCTCGTCGTTGACATCTTCCCGACCTTCTGCGAAGCCGTTGTGCCACCGGAAAATTTGCCTTTCCGAAAGACAATCGACGCCGAAAGCCTTCTTCAACATTGGAATGGTTTCCGCAGCACTCTTCTCCAGTTTCACACAAAACTTGATCTCCATCCGTTGCTCAAGCGAACGTTGCATTTTTTCTTGTACCGGGTCACTGTAACGACGAAGAACGAGTGATGCGACCACTACAACGACCGGTAGCCAACTGACGTTTGTTGGATCTTGTTGCCAGATTCCCCCACCACAATCCCAGCACGTAAAGCGCGGGCTGGCGCGTACAGTCTCGGGAAAAAAATTCACTGACATTACTTTCCGGACAAACCCTTACTTACCAGGTATTACTGACAGCGCGTCCAAATCTCATTTTTCACCAAGATAACGCTATAGCCATTAGACACGACAGGTTTTAAAAGACTCTGACATAGCGAAATTTAACTGGTCTTCAAGGTTGTCAGATTTATCGCCTACAGAACGTGTTTGCAAAAAAAACCATTTATGCCAAATAAAACCATAATGCAAGTAATATATTTGAAACTATAAAGAAATCACTTTACAAGACATTCAGAGTGCTCCCAATCGTCGTCCTCTCTAATCTTTGGTGATTTTTTTTGAAATGTCAAATACAAATATTAAAACTCGCAAAAGAACACTGTGGATTTGTTGAAGTAACGGTCAGGTCAAGGCCGTATATTGATATTTTGGCACTTTTTCTGTAGAAGATGTTCCAAGGCCTACCGTCTCTATTCATAGTAATAATTTCTAAGATAATAAATTTATAATTTTTTAGCGAACTGATAATTTCAAAACATTTAAATCCAGTTTTCAGGTTATAACCACTTTTTTCAGGCCTTCTGCTCAGGAACCGTACTATTTTGGGATAAGGTTAAAATAATAGGTATAATTTTACCACGATTATTGAATAATGCATGCATTTCTTTACAGACCTTGTCTATCTTTAAAATAAAAGGTTTTCATTACATTAACATTAATAATAAAATGTCACACGTGCAAACACCTAAAAAAACTACCATTTACTGACAAAGTGAGTAAATCTGGTGATTTCGAAGATTTATTTTTTGACGGTACTCGATAAATAACCATTTCGTGAGTTCTGAAACAAATACGTTCAAGAGATGCCTCTACCAGGTCGCACAACGTTACGTAATTATCTACAAACTGTACGTATTGACTTAATAAAGTATATTAAAAGTGCATTAAAAAATACACGGCTATGGTTATGCACTAACGCGACATTTCGAGTAAATAAAAGCTGTTCTTTTACAATTCAAACCTGCCGAAGCTGCACTTAAGGAGAGCCAGACCAAAATTCAAGATGTGTCCGTTGATATAGGTTTAACCCGTTTCGGCCCAGAATGTCCGCTCTTTGGAGGCTTATAACTTACGCCATTTGCGACTCAAAAAAAAGAAAAAAACATATTCTTAAAGTTTAAGGCAAGCTCTTTCCGATCGTGTACACCAAATTTGCGAAAAATGTTATTAGCTATAAGAAAATGGGGATTTATTATAAAAAAGCACAAGCACAATTTTTTTTTTTGGAAATCGAGTTTTTAAAAGCTTTCCGGCATGCCATCGCCCTAGAACCCCTCTAACAGGTAGAGTAAATATCTGAATTTCAAGGATATACAGTTCGAAGTTTGATTTTTCACCTTGGTGTTTTCAAAATGGCGCCCGAACTGCAAAATTTTCACGAAAACAAATTTTTAGTTATTTCAGTAGTGCTAAAATGTGGTTTAATATAATCTCAAAGCTATGAGAATTAATTCTATCATAGTTCACTTTCCAGGACTATTTCATTTAAAACCGATAATGTACTTGTTTATCCTTTATTCCGATGTCAATAAACTATTTTCAGTATTAGTAACGTATGCCGTCCGTTGATCCGAGTGATCATGGATGTTCGATACATAGCGACAGAATGTGGACAAGAAACGACAGCAAGTAGAATACACAGTAATAAGCAACTGTCCATTTTCTCCCTTGAATGGAGGAGAACAATGCAGGCGTTATCTAACTGCTTTTAAACCACGTTGAACAGACGCCTGACAGAGACACCGTTGAGCCCAGGATTTTCAGTGTGCACAAATACAAATATGAAATTCGATTATATACCATAAAATGTAGGATGAATATATTACATTTAAGTTATTACTTCTATTCGTATGTCAAATAGCTGGTCATACCGTTTTAATAAAACATTTTCGTATACTTCGAAACGATTTTACGAGGTGTGTAAATTAAGTAATGAGACGGATATATTTTAATTTTTTCTTCGAATAGAATTACAATTCAGTATTGTCTCCTTCTAAATAACTTCCTTGGGAAGCCATACAACGCTGGACACAGTTCTTCCATTCCTCATAGCAGTGCTGGAACTCATATACTGGAACAGCCTTCAGCTGATCGGTTACAGCCATTTGAATGTTTTCTGTGGTCCCAAAATGACGTCTTGAGGTGATTTTTCAATCTCGGGAAGAGAAAAAAGTCACAAGGACTCAAGTCAGGCGAATTAGGAGACTGGGGAGCCACCGGAATGTTTTTACTGGCTAAAAACTCGTTTACTGAAATGGCTGTGTGACAAGGCGCATTGTCGTGATGCAACATCCAGTTGTTCTTGATGTTTGGTCTAACACGCGTACGCATGACCCTTTTTTCGAAGTTTTTCAAGAACGTCTCTGTAAAAGTGTTAATACTGTTTGGCCTGGAGGCACAAACTCTTTGTGGACAAGCTCTTGCTCCCTGGCTATCAAAAAGCAAATCAGCATGCATCTGATCTTCGACTTGCTAATTCTTACTTTTTTGGAGAGCTTGAAGTGTGCCAAGTTGTACTCAAACACCAAAGTTTCATCACCAGTTCACGTTCCATAAAATGGGGATAATTTTTAATCGATTTCAAAAAGTTTTAATCTATTCCAAAAAGTCAAAACCCCTTTCTCTCCTGATGCCCTTTTTTGGAACCATTTTTGTGCAGATTTTTTAAATCTGCGTAAAATAATTATCCTCGTATGTTACCTCCATATACATATGTATTACCTAACTATCCAGAAATGTGAGTCTTCCAAGTACTGCGTTCGAAATCCACAGGAGAGGAAAGATGAGAGATGTCGCAAACGCAAAGAAATACATATATATTATTTATATGTATAACTATGTCAACTTTTACCCAAAAAAGTTGTGTATTAATAGAGCAAATCTTGTTGTTTTGTATTTTTGTTTTCCGTTAAGAATTTATCATAAGAATTTGTTGTTGATGGTCCAGCTTATAAATAAATAAAATATATTCTTCTTTTGGCATTTTTCCCCCCGCAATAACAAAGGAATGTTACCATGTACTAAATCTTAAAAAAGAAAAACAACTACATATATTTAAAAAGTCATGGCTGACATAGATGCAAAATACCAACCCATTAATAATATTATTAATTGCCAACGTTTCCGTTGTTAAGAAACATGTTAATTTATAAAATTCTAACTATCTACGCTGGTATTACGATTGACGTTGCACAAATAAAAAAATATCTACATAAATAATTTCGCAATAAACACATTCCAGAAATAAATTTTGATTTTGAATAATTGGGAATGTTTTAGTAGATTGATTTTGCGCCATGCTTCATGAGAATATGTATGTATATTTAAAAAATATACTTTTTGTATATTTTTTTTATTGTTATTTAAAAAAAAATTGTTTCTTTTTCATTCAGTTTTTTCCTCTGAACTATAAAATATTAGAGATAACAAACGAGGTAAGCTATGTCATGTACTTTTCTAAAGGTTGAATAAAACTGTGCGTTCTGTATTCTGTTTTTCTAAAATCATTTTTAGTTTTCCTGGGAACTGTTTCTTTATATTTAAAATAAATTGGGCCTGAATAATGTTAGTAGTAATATAATGAATAGAATAATGTAAGTAGTTTCATCACTGAATTAAAAAAATCACCATAGACAGTACGGCTCGGCAATACACTGTAAACCCCTGACTGTTTATGAACAGTCGCCAAATATACTCGTAGATACTTCTACAATTTTTATTGCTTTTAAAAGAATGCGCAAAGAAGCATTGGTATTTTAATGCCATCAAATGCCTAGTAGATATATGTATTATTATGCATAATATTGTTTTTGTAAATTCCGTACCACATCTGATCTGAATACTTTCGATGCTAATTCTAAAGATTTTATTGCATAACCTTGTGATTTGAATATGTTTTCCTTTTGCATTCTTTATGGCTATGAATATCTTCACTTGTAAATTATAAACCGTATTGAAATCAATACCAGTAGCCTATATGTAAATATACGATGTATTAATTAATATTTTAGATTTATTATGTCTCGTATTCTGGAAGCGAAGGAGGAGGACGACCTTGGAAAGGCCACAGAAATTAGGTCCCATTGGGTCCATTGACCATTTGTGCTTCCTGCGACGATGTTCAGGGGGATCTCCTTTATATTAGCCAAGAATGGTCAACGGTCAGTTGTTACTTGGCTAAGCCTTAATTTTGCTTTGGTCACATCATCGGTCTTATGATGGCAATGTCTAAATCGGTCTAAAAGTTGAATGCATTTGATTACGATTTATTGTGTGTTTTGTTCAAAATTCTAAAGTAATGATTACATTATTTACTCTGAATGTTCTAGTTCTGAACGAAGTTAACTGATTTTTGAGGTCTTATTCAAAATCGTGGTTGTGAGACTTTTTCCTAGAGATGTGGCAACCCTGCCGACATGTATCTTATCTGCTCTATTGAAAACTGTGACGAAAATAAATAACATACGTTTTATTTCGACGGGATCACGTGTGGAGAGATGGAAAATGGCGGTGGAAACGTTCCGTGAGGGTTGAAAACCGGGGGTGGTGCTTGCTTGTTGGGTGTATGATTAATAGTGGGGCTAAAGGAAATTTTCGGAGATTTCGCTGCGAATATAATAGGGGTATATTTTTTATCTGCCGCGACGGCTTCAGCGTGTACGTTCGCAACATTGCGTGGGTCTCAGTGGCGTCTCGCGGGGTGATTTTGAGGGTAATCAATCAATGCCATAGCAGCTTGATATCTGTCAGACACCAGATTGCAAAAGAACAATTTTAGGCCTAAATCATTAGGTTTAGGTCAAAGATATACACGTGTGGAACTTTAATTTGGAAGCATAGGAGATTCTATTATATGCATTTCAAATGCATGGAATATTGGTAGGGCAAGATAGGCGGAGCAGACGTCATACGTAATGTACTCCCCTACAATGCCGGCCACCGACAATCGCTGATATACGAGACGGGGCAAGGAGAGTGCATTAGTGGGTGGAGCTTAGAGTGGACCTTTGTTTATGTTCGGTGCTGCAGCATTAGATTAGTTCAGTTGCAGATCGTTGGTAAGTGGTGGATGTACTCGGTTTAGTACCAGGCACAACAGTAGAATTGCGTAATCATAAGTGCATGTTTTTTTACGTCCGTATTTATAAACAGATCTCAATCTCAGACTGTCTGGTCCTCGGGAAATATTTCTTGAGTAGTCTGTAACTTGTAACATTTAAATTTGTTATGCTTTAAAATTTTCCTAACCGTTCGAGACTGAATATCAAGTTCATCAGAAATTTGGTTGCTATTACAGGGAAAGTTAACTTCAGCTAAACTACAAACAGCAGTTTCGCGAAGTTCCCTTTCTTCCGGTAACGCTCTAACAGGCTGGTCATCGTCTGAATGACAACATTTTCTACAATTTTGTAGGCACCCATAAGTTTCAAGCTTATTAACTATTTTGAAAATTGTAGACCTTACGGGAACCTGTCGACTTTCAAACGAAAACGCAAACTTGCCAATTATTTCTTGCGGTGAATTACCAGCGTAATACGATTTAATAGTTTGTCTTTTTTCCTCGACGGTATAAGCGGACATTTTTAAGGAGTATTAAACGAGACACCAATTTTATTAGGTATACTTACGCCTAGACGGCTCGAGGCTCGAGCTAAATGGTTGCCAGCGAAACGCGAAACGCGAAACGCGAAACGTTGCCGAACCTTGCCGAACTGCCGACTCGAGACGCGGAAGGCGGAGCTACACGATAGGGGAATATATCGTGTTGTTTGTGATAGGTGAGGCTTTGGCAATATTTTGTGGAAATATTTATATGCTTCCAAATTAAAGTTCCACACGTGTATATTTTATGTGTACATCAGACACCCGCCAGTTATGATAAAGGACAAACAGAAGTGAGACGACAGATAAGAAGCAACCGCATACGCATCGAACGTAGTGAGGGAATAAGACATTCTTATCACCACTCTACGCTAGTTTTTACCGTTTGTGTAGAATTTACCGTTGAAAATACGTTCAATCGGCAAAGCATATTTCAGGCCAATTGTTTTGCTATAAAATTAAGCCATTGTATCTTTATAACTTGTTGATGTTTATTTTGTTTATTTATTATGTTTATTTTACTTTATAACTGAGTATGTTTATTTGAATATTCATTATTGTATTATGTTGTACTAGCGACCCGCCCCGGCTTCGCACGGTTTACGACATCACATTAGAAACCTCTAAAATTATGAGTGTTTCTCTACTATATTATGCATGTATTATACATATAAACCTTCCTCTTGAATCACACTATCTATTAAAAAAAACCGCATCAATATCCGTTGCGTAGTTTTAAAGATCTAAGCATACATAGGTATATAGGGACAGACAGCGGGAAGCGACTTTGTTTTATACTATGTTATGATTTTCTGTGAACTATCGTTTCCTAATAATAGTGATCTGAGTCCTACTCTGCGCATGTTGAAAACAAGTTTCCAAATTCACTGCGCCAGCGCTAGAGAACTAGACGATTATGGTCGCTTGGTTAGTTTAGTAATACGAGTATGGTGATAGTTACAGTTAAATATCCATTTTTGTTTTTAAGAATGTATGTAGTGCTTCTACTATACTCTCGTAATAACGCACTTTTGTAATCAGTAACTAGACCAGAATAAAATATAAAATTTTATGTTTCAACCCGCCTGGCTCTACCGTAGTGGTAATCAGCTGTACCAACTTTGGTTCGAGATTGGTTGCCGCCTCATGTGGTGACATCTATTCAACATATAAGTTAACTTATCAATTCCTCTTCATTCTGCTATGTACGCATTAGGGTGATTCGTGCTGTATATAAAATCGACACGTCTAATAAATTGTTCAGTGACAAGCTGTCATTGACGTCACCAATTCAACTTTTCCGATATAGCAGCAGGTAATAAAAATAACCCGAATGTGCGGTTGTACTGTTTTTAGGTAGTCGACTCTTAATATCGATCATTCGACTAAACGAAATTAAATCCAAACGCACCCGCACCCGAACAAAAAATCCGCTTAGAGGATTTTCATTTTCAAAGCAAACAGCAATATTTGCCTTTCATCTCTTAAACACATGTTTCTGTGCGTCGACAGGTTAGGCCGTCGCGCTGTAGAAAAAGTAAATTTCTTGAAAAAAGAGTACAGACGGTCAAAAAAATTCGCCCAGTCCTATTCCCACGCGCGCTCTCTCAAAGTCGCTGCCACTTTCATCTTATTTTGAGTAAATCAAAGAGGAGCGAGCGTTTCGCCTTTGAGTGACGGCGTTTTATTTTGTTTTGCGGCCTGCTCTTTGAACTTTATTGCCACCGAAATGATATTAGCGTAAACAAAGGAGCCGTTATGGGACTGTCGCGGAAGAGTGACTATGCATTGGGAATCGAGCGTTTCCACAAGAGGTAGCGTTTCTTTGTTGTGTCCGCAACGTTGTTCGAGAATCTTTCCGCGTGTATTCTTCTACGAAACTTTATTGCGTATATAGCATTAGCATATTAAATACTTAGTACATTTTCATGTCAAAGTTAGGCGAATTTACTTATGTACAGCAGCCCCCCCCCCCCTTCTTAGCGGAAATCTAGACATTGCCAGGTCTAACTGCAACTCTGTATAATAGGTCTTTCTAAAAAGGTGTTTCCCTATATATATAAATGCATTGATGTACAATCATTTAATCAGTGGCGGCTGGTGATAAAGGGCACAGGGGCACGTGCCCAGCCCAAATTTCAATAGAAAATATTTCTTTTGTGTTAATTTACTATAAATTACTGTTACAATAATATCAATTAATTGTATACGACATACATTCTAAATTATTATTCCTTTTATACCACAAATAATGATTTTTATCACATATATATGACAGACTATCGATCGAGCACCGAGCCACCGTAGTCTGAATTCCTCGCCGCATTTCGCGCGCATGGTCGAGGGCACACAGTTTCCCAGCCCTCGTTTTTAATCGGGCTTTTTCGGTGACTGGTAAAATTTGGAGACGATTGCAGCAGACAGACGTCGTTAAATTGTTCGAAAATCAGCTGAACGGGTCACACTTGTTGAGTGACCTTTTTTAGTGATTGTTTAGTTTCTTCGCTGAGAAGTGTGGTTTTACTGTTTTTGATTGTGAAACGTTTCAAAATGAATTCGGTGGACTTTTTATTGACTAATAAAGATATTACATACGAGATCCGAACGGAAATTAAACGGTTAGGAAGGCCGATACCCGATTTGATTATTTCCAAAACAGACGTAGGAAAATCGCGAAATTATTCACGAAATTTTAATAGTAGTGTCTACGACAGATTGCGAGCTGATTTCCTCTACAAATGACGGTAAGACCTATATCAAATTTTTTTCACATGTTGCCACCCATTATTTTAATATGTTTAATCCCTCAATATTCGTGACTAAATATAATTTCAAAAAGCTACTAAATCCCAAAAATTATTCTTGTGAAATACTATACAATATTTTTGTATAAAAGAATTTTTCATTGAAATTCTGAAATCATGAAGTGTCAGTAAAACGCGTGACCTTGAAAAATGTTCTCCTGCTGCGCCATTGGTAGCTAATAAGTAATCCTACTGACATACCCTGTGCCTATCCATGTAACACACCCACGAGCCGCCACTGCATTTAATATATGCCAATTTCATTTTCAGACTGTGTTGTATATAATAAATTGTATTGTTATCTTTATTACTTTAAACAGTGAAACAATGTTAAAATATGTAATATGAAATATCATGTTGATGTGACAACAGCGAAACAAGATAGAACGGTTCGCTGAGACTGCGTACAGTCAAAGTTCCGGCGAGTCGAAACAGAGTCGGACTCAGGTCACTATTATTGCAAAGCGATAGTTTACAGAAAATACATCATAATACAATAGTGAATATTCGAATAAATGTACTAGGGAGCTAACTACTTCACGACGGAGTGGTACATACATATTTAGGTGTGGTAATGTCAGTGGTCACGAAAAATGAAACTTAAAAGGACTTAACCCACAAAAACTCATAAAATGTTTGAAACAAAAAGTACTATTACTTTTTAATTAGCGTATGATCTTTTGTAGAGCATACTTTTTGCAACTTTTTCTTCTCTTGTTAAACAGTTGCAGTTTCGTTACAACTGATTTTGTGTTAGTTAATGAATTTTACCTTTAATCTGACGAAATATTAGAGTCCTACTTGTCTCAAGACGAGTATTATGGGAACCTGTATTTAGAACAGGTATAAGTACTCTTAAAATAGGAAGACATCATACATTATCGTAAAATTCTAGATACCGACGCTACGTCGAGGTATTCAGAGTTTTATAACAGGTATGATGGGTTCGTATTCCAATGGCATACCTGTTCCAAAAACCTGTTTGGCAGGTATGAAAATGTGACAAGTAAGACTCGAATATTTAGTCGGTTTAAAAGGTAAAATTCATTAAGTATCACCAAATCAATTGTAAGAAAACTGCAGTTGTCTAACAAGAGACGAAGAAAATTGCAATTTTATGGGTTCATTATGCTGCAGTACTTTAATATTAAAAAGTAATATATTTTTTACCTCTAGATCTTCGTGAAATAACTTTTTTGTCTCTTGTTTTTAGAAAATGTCAGGTTTTTAAAGAACGTACATGATGTTAGTTGATTGTTGATTTTTCTAGTATACTACTATCACAGACTTGTGATCTGTGGCAACAATATGGATACTGTATGGCCCAGATTTATAACTGGTAATTAAAAATCTAATTAAGTCATTCGAACTTTATAACTTGTGAGTCAAGCTTCTTCACGTTTTAGGCTCAAATTTTGTAATACATATTTGTGGGTACAAGTTATTTTCTGTTCAGGTTTCATTTTTTCGTGACTACTAACGTTACCACACCTAAATACGGCTTCATTATGTAATATTTAGCCCCTTAGTACGTTTATTTGATTAGTACGGTTATTGTATTATGACGTATTTTCTGTGAACTATCGTTTTGTACTAATGTGACCTGAACCGACTCTGTCGCAACTCTCCGGAAGTCAAGTAATCACGTCCACGTTAGTAGCATCTGCGCATGTCGAAAACGGGGATTCAAAATCGGAGGTTTTTTGAGAACATTAAATAAGCCCGCCTTATTTGAATAGAAATGTTAAAAGTGTTATGCAAAATCCAATTACGTAGTATATAAAAATATAATATAAGTGGCAGGGCAAGCTGATACATGCGCACATCGACATTCTGTATAATTAGTTCTTGGTTTGTTGGATTTTAGGTCCGGGAATAAACAACTATTTGATTTTTTGTCAACGTTTCGGAGATTTTGGCAACGTTGGCAAAAAATCAAATACTTGTTTATTCCCGGACCTAAAATCCAACAAACCAAGAACTAGTAGAGAAGAAGGTCGCCAAATTCCCCACAGACTGTATAATGTTAGTAGGTTGTACCCTATTGTAACGCTTGTGAAAAAAGCCAGAATTGCACCTCTACTTACCACTTACGTAAATTATTATCACGTAAACCCAACCTATCGTTGTTGTATCCATTTTAAACCTGCCACAATTCTTCCATATACTGTAGATCTATTGTGAATATCAGTATAATTTGCAATGTCAGTGTGACACTTGTGTGACGTCGCAATATATTCGTTGTCTAGTTTGGTTCTTTTCAAAAAGGGTGCTTTTTGCTTGTTTCATTCCAATCAATTTCCACATATGTGAGTTAACTTCGCTACTCGATGCTAGATGGCTGATGCAGTCCACAGAAATGAATGTTGTATAAATGCCTCAGGATACAAATAAACCCTAATATTAAATGTGGTAATGTGTATTTATTTTAATATTGTGTAAATTATTGCTTTTGAATATTTTCTTCACCACTGACACATATTTTGCATATGTGTTTCATCATATCATCAATTTTTAATTAAGAAAATACGTCAATAATTTTAGGAGCAAAATGTAATAATCTGTGTAATAAAATTATTCATTTGAATGCGAAGTTGTCTTTCTGTATGTGTAAACAGCACAGAGTGGTGAAAATAGTAAGGGGTTACACCAGTTGAATGAAGAATTGTTGAAAATCTAATTTTTTTGGATTTTTTTATAATGATTTCGATTGATATATTACATATCAATCGAAATGGGATTAAAGGGGTTTATTATACATAAAAAAGGTGTACAAAACGTTTTCTTTTTAATTTTTTAAATTGAAAGAAAATTTTTTTATTTTTTATTTTTCTTTTTAAATTTAGCATGTCTTTTTTTTTAAGAGGTCTGCGGCAGTACAATAACAGCTTTCCATTTGCACCTAAAAAAAAAATAAAAAAAATTCATGTTCTGTTTTAGCAGAGAAGTACACATGCTTATGAAAAAAAAAATCATTTTTTCGCAAATTGACGTGGGTTTGAACTTTTTTTTTAACAAAAAATTGACTTTTAAACGTTAATAAAAAACGTAATTGTTAATCAATCTTAATAAACGTGTGTACTCTTTAAAATCTATCTAAGAAGCTACAGTTAAAATTTCAAGACGATCGGATGAAAATTGCAGACGTTATTTATAATGCCGTCCTCAAAAACATGGTTTTGAGAAAATCGCGTTAATTTAAATTAGCGAAATCTATAGTTAGTATAAGTAACCGTTTCGGAGCATCAAAAATAACTTCATAAATATTGCTCTAAAAGTATCTTAAATTTTTTTTTGCCCTATGGTGATTTTTGGATACCATTTTTAGGTTGCTTTTATCATTTCCCAATAAAAAAAAAATCGAAAAAAAAATTCAAATTAGTGTAACCCCTTAAATAATCGCCTAAACTAGTAATCAATACGTTTTATAATAACCATTTTTCACATTGGGAAAACTGAAGACCTTTCATATGTTGAGGTTTGCTAACAGTAACTCGTTCTATATCCATTACGATCATTCTTGGTTTAATAACAGAAAAGAATCAGTGAAAGTTAGACTTCAGTCAGCACTCATCATGAATTCAGAGCGAAGAGACCTTTCATTAGTAACAAAAAAATTGACATATTTTTTTTAGAGTACAGCCTATACAATCGGTACAGCTGTTGAAAGCTGCTGAATGTATTATGCATTATGATCAGCAATCTATTTTTTATTGTATTATTGAAAATATATCTGGGCGCGTGTATATGGGAACTGTCTACGTGAAAACGGAGCGACATGCGACAGATTAACAGTTCGATTAGCCTGATCTTAAAGAAGCGGATGGTATAAGGGAGGCTAAAGTTAAGAGGAAAATATGGGCGGTTAAAGCTCAGGTACTTCAGAAAAGAGGTTGCAGTGGTATATCTGGTGATGACCAGGAAGACTCTACTTTATAAAATGCATTCTTACGAGCATTGTCAATTAAAAAAAACACATATTGCCTGCCCAACATAAGGGCGATCTCTCTAAGCAACGTTTTATCTCTCTAAACGACTCAGCTTTTTCTAAAAAATTAGGGTGTCTGACGGCTTACATGGGTTGAATTTCCAAGGGAAGAAGCACATGGGTTCTGTGGGGCAAAAGTACAGGCACAAAATGGGAAACAGATACGACACAGAACTATTCACAGTTATCGAATTAGCGTCAACGAACCTACAGCTTCATGGCTTCATTACGTCTGTTTATCGTGACCTAAAAATCGAAAATGTAATTAAATCCTTGCTGCGAACTGATTCGATTACCGCCCAGCGTTCGAGTATCTCACCCTGAGTTGAATTTAGTCGGAGTTGCGAAATGAAACGTGGCAACATTTTATTCGACCTGGCTCATTGTTTTGTATAATGTTCAATGGGGGGTGGCTTAACGTTCCACTTTTATGTGTTTGACCTTTGAAATCCCTGGTATTAGCAAATATTCTGCTTTTATACTCTGTGGAGAAATGGAGATGCAAAAAAGTTCGTTACAAATGTAAATTTTCTCTCATAAATAAATTATTAAGTGGCTGGGAGTAAATATATTCGACAGATATGGACTTAATTTGTTCCGTTTATCTACAACAAGGGTTACAAATCTGACTTTTGATGCTTTACTTTAATTTCAGCATCACAATTTTACGTAACTTAATAAAATACCGACAACGGGAATAAAAATAAATTAAACAACAGTTGATCAGTTTCCTTTGAATAAAATTGGTTTAAAAGTCTTCATACTGAAGATGCTAACAAAAGTATTTTACAATTTTATTTTCTTAAAATTTCATGCTTCGTTTCATGTTTTTTTTTTCACGCTCTTAAATTTTTTTTGATCGCACTTTTTTCCTTTTCTAAAGGTCTATGATCGATTGACGCGCCCCAAGTGGCGCAATTTAACCCAAATCTCTCGTTAGACGTCGACCTCGGGGAGCATCGAGAAGTTGTAAAACCTTTTACCGGCCATAAATTCTTTCATTAGCGATGGGTCGCAAAAGTGAATACTAAACGGTTTATTTTCCATTTTATATAGGACGGCCGTCCATTAGATCCCCGCCATTATCGCGATAGAGGGCAAATCTAACGCGATACGAATGCGAAATGTAATGGAAGTAGCACTATTTCCAGCACCATTCATGAACAGATTTATTGAAACATCAATTATTTATCATAAACTACATATTAATGCTTAACTAAACTATACTATCAAATTATGAGAAGCGGCCCATACTCCTCTACCAGACGCAACTTTCTTCGGATGTCTCTCATGAGGCCCTGGACGGAATTCAAGTCAATTTCTCTCAATTTTTAAAAAATTCGACGTCTTAGTTGCTGTTCGTTTTGGGCTTCCCGGCCTCTGTCATAAACTTTCCGCGACAATAAAGCCCAAAAAATCCTCTATTGGGCGAGCCTGAGGCAAGTTAGGAGGATTAGCGTTTTTAGGAACAAAAGGTATGCAGGGTTGACGAAGCCAGTTTTGGGTATCTCTAGAGTAATGACACGATGCTAAGTCTGGCCAAACATGATATCATCCTCAGCATGATGTTCTTGGACAAACTGGAGCAATTTGGAAAGATAGTTCTCAATATACCCTTGACTGTTCAAAGCTTCGCCTCTCACTCTTCCCACAAAAGGTCGGGATACGCCCCTGTTAGAAATTGCGCACCAGACAAGGATTTTATCGGCAAATTTTGCTTTAAACTTTACATTGTCAGGGCATTCCTCTAGGTTATTTGTATAAAACCCATCATTTCCTTTCATTTCGGAGTTAGCCAAAGTGAAATACTTTTCGTCGTCTAAAATAATGCTCTTGCCATCGGCAAAGTAGACCCGTCTCAGTTGACGGCAGCATCTTGGTATACATAGAAGCTGCCCTTGAGTGTATTTGGGGCACTTACGTCTTTTTCGATATTTCAGACCATTCCTCTTCAATGTCAACGATACCGTACTCTTAGAAGTGTCATATTGACGAGCCAGTCTCCTTGATGACATCCCAAATTGGTTTCTTGCTCTTCTTACCAACCGCTCTTCCCTCTGTGCAGTAAATACTCGTGGTCTTCCACTTTTTGGAAGGTTCAAACAAGGTATTCCCTGCTCGCACTCCGCTATTGTTCGATAAATGGTTCTGCGAGAAATATTTTCATTCTCGAATATTCGAAATATTTCAGCTTTGGGTACCCGCCCAACTAAGTTATAAATACTTTTTCTTATTTCTAATTTATACGACATTTTAAAGCATAAACTTCAAAATAAATAACCCTCGACTGACAGTCAACAAAGTAAACAATATTTTGTTACCAAAGGCGACTTGATATTATTTCATTATTGTTAAGATTTAAGTTCATGAATTTTGTGCCAAAACTTTTAGGACATACGTTATGTTTAACCCGTTTCGGCCCAGAATGTCCCTCGCGGTACACCGCTCTTTGGAGGCTTATAACTTACGCTATTTGCGACTGAAAAAAAATTGAGTATTCTTAAAGTTTAAGGCAAGCTCTTTCCGATCGTGTACAGCAAATTTGCGAAAAATGTTATTAACTATAAGAAAATGGCGATTTTTTATAAAAAAAGCATGGTTTTTTCGCACTATTTTTTTTTTGGAAATCGAGTTTTCAAAAGCTTTCCGACATGCCATCGACCTAGAACCCCTCTAACCGGTGGAGTAAATATCTGAATTTCAAGGATATACAGTTCGAATTTTGATTTTTCACCTTGGTGTTTTCAAAATGGCGCCCGAACTGCAAAATTTTCACGAAAACGCTTATGAATATTTATCTCAGACAATATGAATATATGGATAAAATTACCTTAAGTGCTTAAAATTACTCAATAAATGCATCTGTTTCTTCAAATTTTTTTGATTTTGCAGAGCAAAATTTTTGCAAAATCAAAAAATCGTTCAAATTACTCCGGAAAAATTCATACGTATTCCAAAAAATTGCTCAAAAATTTTTTTTAAAAATCCTAGTGCAATCACCGAGTGATTTTAAGAACTTTGTATTCTTGACAATTTTTTTGTAAAAGTGCATCATTTTCCAATAAAACATTTGCAGTTCAGGCGTCATTTTGAACGCATAATGCAAAAAATCGATCTTTAAACCACGTATACTTAAAGTTCAAACATTTATTCCACCGGTTAGTGAGGTTCCAGGACCATTGCAGACCGGAAACCCCTTGAAAATTTGATTAAAAAAAATGTGCAAAAAAATAGTTTTTTTTTTAAATTGCTTTTTTTTTCATAAATAATAATTTTTTGGTGGAATTTCATGGACACCATCGGAAAGGGTCTTAAACTTCAAAAATATGTCCCTGTCAAATTTTTTGCAAATAGTATTAGTTATGAGGCGCTGAAGAGCGATGTACCGCAAGTAGCGTTTTCGGCCGAAACGGGTTAAATAGACTTATTTTAATGTATACATATCTTTTTCCGTAAGACTAGTGAGGCTCGTAAAATACACCATTTGTGTTTCTCTGCATTGTTTTGCCATAGTTATCGTGAATAGTCTTTTTTTGTCCCACAATCTAACTGTGCTAAAATCTTCCTGGTTATGGAAGATTATTATGGTTATTGTCGATTTATTTTTGATGTTTTCGCTGATCATATCGTCGGCTTCTTCAGCAAGTTTCCAAAGACTGGTGTTGTAGTTCTCGTTAGGCATATACCTCGGCGTTGCTTCACTTTCTTGCTCTTTTGTGCTTAGTTGAATCTGAGTTTCCTCTTCATTGGCGTTTGGTAATGCGAGTCTCCAGGTGTTGCTCAGCCATTACCCAACCTGTGCTGAAGTTATCCTTATTTTCCATTATTTCTGCAGATCATCTTATTTCTCCTTTCTTGCCCCATTTTCCGAACTCTCTATAATATAGAGTTAATTATGAATATTTTCTAAAATAAATGTACTATCATTAAGAGTCAAATTTAAAATATATGTTACTGCTTACTGTGGCCTGAATAATTCGTTTTTAAGCTTTAAAAAGCCTCAAGCTTTCAGAGCGTAACTTGTAAAATATGCAATACTACATCTTTCCTCCGTATTTTCCACTTAAAAAGGCCGTTACGGGAAACTGTACATCAACTGCGCCGAAACGTCTACTCATTTTCCAACAATTTATCACGTGTAGTAATCCTCCCGGATCTTTAAAATTCGCTGCGTCCCATTTTTTTCATCGTTTGTTTCGCAAGTCACTTAATGTGGGCATACAGGGCCGGCATCAGATTCTGGTTGAAATGTAATGACATGGATAAAAATCGTTGCTGAGAAAAAAAACTTGTTCGAGATATCGGTCCAGCCGACTCGAAATTTGTTTTCGAGAAAAACGCGTTTAAAGTTTTAAGTACTGAAAAAACAAAGGTAAATTCAATATACCTTTAATTTGCAATGCCTGCACCATACAATTGTCCTTCCAGATTCCTTCCCTCCTTATCCTCCTCCTGCCTTTCCTTCCTTACTGAATTTACGTCGATTCTCGCCTATTTTGCAACGTCGGATCAGGATTTCTCCGCCTTGTTAATGCGTTTCGCGTCGATCTCTTAGCACATATTGTAAGTGTTTCGGCCGATTTTCATGCCCATGGTCTCTAATATTTGTATTATTGATGCAAATCCGTCGTAGTAAATATCGATGGAAATGTGCGTGGCATTGAAAGATATCTACGTAGTATTGTTTTACCACTTTGAATTGATTTCCGAGCCAATAGTTAGATGGTGGCATTATTCATTACTATTTTGAGTATATCCGGCTATACACCGAGTGAGAAGATCGTCACTACTCAACGTTTCATACGCTGGTTTGATGGCCTTGAGTACGTGAAGATTGAGAGCTGACATACAGGTTTAGAAAGTCCAAGATTTCAAAGCCGAGCATTAAAAGATAAGAAAAGAATAAACTCTGACAGATAGAGGAACTGACAGAGAAATATTATATCCATGGTTGCCAGACTGACATGTCATATTAAAACTTTTATGAGCGTTATTCTCTGTCTTTCGTGATAGGGTAGCAATAAAATATGTAGGCGGGACGCCCCACCCATATATTATAATGCGCACGTGTGAATTGAATTAACGTATTAAAAATTCCGTTCAATCCGAATATCAAACTATTACGTATTAATCCGAATAGTTGCCAACCGCAACACAGAATCGAAATTATTACGAACGTTGTCAAATGCCGGAAGATAGCGTGGATATCGTATTCGATGAAGTCTCGGACGAAGTAAACAGAATACGTAATAATACGTAATAGTAGGATGATACGAACACGAACGAGGTCCGAGGGAATACGGAATACGAAATTATTACGGATTATGATGCGATGCCGTGCCGTGACATTGCGTATAGAAGGTCCTATCCGTATTCCGTAAGCCAAGAAAAGCAAAGCACGTATGAAAATTAATACGTATTAGTGAATTCATCCGAATATTCACTTATTCAATTGGCATTTTTTCTTTCTTTCGTCTTATAACCGGGTTGATTTATATTTTTATTTTTTTATTTTTTATAGAACTTCAATTTTATGTTCTTGCAGACCGGTTAGTTAAGGAATACTAATATTTGAAAATAAATACAATTATGTTCGTACACTTCTTTTAAGCGTATGGGATAATTGTAAAAGTCAGAATTACGTAAGAATTTCGTTTCATACAGCTAAGTCGATGTACACCTCCATAACTGCGAAAACGTACTGAATCCCACTCAAATTCGGCGATGGGCGTGTAGGCAATAGCCCTTTCCACTACTCTTTCCACTTCCCTTTCTATTAGGTCTCATACGTTTCTAATACGTGCACAAGCGTAAAACAATGTGGCATCTAACTGTCTTTGTCTGTCCTCACTGGTGTCTTTTAACTTATTCTCTTCTACACATGTATCGCCAATATGTAAAGGTGCAATTTCCTAGGGTGTATGTGAATGTGAAACACAGCTACACAAAAAAAGTCATGATCCTGGATATTGACCTTAGTAGGCATCCCTATGTATTTTTCGACGCTGAATTCGAATCAAACCTCAAAAAAGCCAATACACCCTCAAAATTTTGAGATAGGGGTAAGAAATGAAAATTTGACAAAATACGCAATTTTAATTCCAAGAATATATTTGGGGGTTTTCGAGGTTGCTGATTTCAGATTTCAACATGCCTAAAGCAGGAAATGTACCCCAGAGATGAAAATCCAGTATAATAGGGGTTGAAGGGGGCGCGAAAATGTTTATGTGACAAAATAATTATTTACGCCAAATTAATTATTTAAGTGTGATATGAAGTGGTGGAAGCAGTATTTTACTGTGATCAACTAACCGACTTTCTATGTTAGTATTTTACCCGATTTCGAATTCCTTTCGCTGAGGCCAGTTTGTTTTAAAAATAATGGTTACGTTGTTAATTTTTGTTTCATTGTTGTTGTTGTTTTTTATGTTGTTTTGTTGTTACTGTTGTTGTTCTTGTTGTTATTATTGTTATTTTTGTTGTTGTTTTTTTGTTGTTTCTGTTTTCATTTTCTTCGTTATGATCGGACCTCTAATAGCGATACTGGTCGTGTCAAAAGGCTGTATTGATTTCCTTATCACCAATCAACCATTTGGCTGCTGTGAGCTGGCTTTCAACATTTTCGCATCCCCCTTCAACCCCTGTTATACTCGATTTTCACCTCTGGGGTACATTTCTTGCTTTTGGCATGTTGAAATTTGAAATCAGCAACCTTGAAAACCCCCAGAAATATATTCTTGGAATAAAAATTGCGTGTTTTGTCAAATTTTCATTTCTTACTCCTATCTCAAAATTTTGAGGGCGTAATGACTTTTTTTGAGGTTGGATTTGAATTCAGCGTCGAAAAATACATGCTGTTATTAAGGTCAATGTCCAGAATTTTTTGTTGTGTAGCTGTGTAATTTGCCAGAGTATTGGTAGCTTTTGCTCTAAGCCACGAACACCATGTGGTATTCTCCCGCCGGGGATCTATCGTGTTACGGCTTGGCATCAGTCGACAATTTGTGGTACAGCGTGGCCCATATTTCATTCCTCATCTTTTCAACCGAATCAGAATTCCTGCGTTTGGCTAGTCCGTAATAAATAGAAAGTTTTTCGATGAGCTTACCAGTCAACTTTCCTTTGCCTCTATATCCATCGAAAAAATGTCACAACACTTCTTATATACCAGAAACGGCGGCATTCAAAATTCGAGCCTGTACAGATTTATCCCATACATGAAACTTTGCCACGTGATTTTTACGATATTAAGGTTACTGATTTTATTTTACATAATGCGTATAAAGATTTTAGCTGTTTCAGCGACGGAAGTGTTCAAAGATCTTCCTTGGGGCCCAGATAGAATTTTCCTAAGGCCGGCCCTGCCGCCGGCGCTTTTCGAATTAGTTGGGGGCCCGGTGGCAGTCAGTTAATGGACTAATAAATATTCAGGGCCGCGCTAATTCTTCAGGAACCCCGCTGGAATACTGCTGGAGGTGGGATTTGCAGATTAGAATTTTTTGCTTTTTTGCAACTTTTCAGACCTCACTCACGCCCTCCTGAACCTGCCGCTGATTACGTCAACACAGACATATAATTTCGGAGTCTTTATAACGCAATGTTTTTATGAGCATTGTACGTACAGCGTTTTCGTTCATATTTTGACACCAATTTACAGGGTTTATTATGCAAGGAAGAAAAAAACTTGCTATATAAGAGTTTTAGTACATTTTCCGTATTATCTTTAATATAACATCGTGTATATTCTATGCTTTTCTTCAAGAACAGACTTTTTCTGAAGATTTTGTTCTGAAAAATAGTATAATACAAGGCGTGTAAAATAAGTAATGGGACTGGTTTTTAAATTTTTTTAATCGAATAGAATTACAATTCAGTATTGTCTCCTTCAAAATAACTTCCTTGGGAAGCCATACAGCGCTGGAGACAGTTCTTCTATTACTCATAGCAGTGCTGGAACTCATATACTAGAATGGCTATTCCTGTATATGAGTGAACCAGCTGAAAGCTTTCAGCGCGTAACCGTGTAACCAGCTGAAGGCTTTCAGCTGGTCGGTTACAGCCGTTTGAATGTGTTCTGTGGTCCTAAGATGACGTCCCTTGAGGCGATTTTTCAATCTCGAGAAAAATCACAAGAGAAAAGTCACAAGGACTCAATTCAGATGAATAAGAAGGCTGAGGAGCCACATGAATGTTATTACTGGCTAAAAACTCGTTTACTGAAATGGCTATGTGACAAGATGCATTGTCGTGATGCAACATCCAGTTGTTTTTTATGTCTCTCACACGCATGACCCTTTTTCGAAGTTTTTCAAGAACCTCTCTGTAAAAGTGTTGATTTACTGTTTGGCCTGGAGACACAAACTCTTTGTGGACAATTCCCTGGCTATCAAAAAAGCAAATCAGCATGCATTTGATCTTTGACTTCCTCATACTTCACATTCAAGACACATTTCTCTCCTGATGTCCTTTCGTTCCTGCGAAAGGTTTAATGGAACCATTTTTGCGCAGATTTTTCTCATACCCAATTCGTTAGTCAAAATCTGATGAACAGTGGTGTGATTCAAATTTAACCCTACCCCGATTATTCGTGTCGTCAACTGACGATCTGAACGCACAAGATCCCGTATTCTATCGACATTTTCATCGGTTATTGAAGATGAAGGCCTTCCGCTGCGTGGTTCATCTTCAATCGACTCTCTTCCTTTTGATAATTCTTTAAACCACCGAAAAACCTGGGCTCTCGAAAAAACACTGTCTCCGTAAGCGTGTCAAAGTTTTGCAAAAGTATCCGTTGCGCTGAGTCTGAGTCTGAAGCAAAACTTGATAGCACACCGTTGCTCAAAATTAATGTCATCTCATTTTTACAACGCACTAGAAAAAAAACGATTTACGAAAACAGTCACAAAGAACAAACAAATGACTCTAATAAGTTCAAACTTATCCTGAAGGTGCATTACGTGTTCGTCTACCGCCCTTCCAAGTCCAGTCTCCGCAGTGTTCTAGCGATCGGACGCTACGTTGCCAGTCTCATTACTTAATTTACACACCTCGTATTTATTTTTTTACACGAATGCTAACATCAGTCTCACGGATCGATCATATTCGTAATTTGATCAATATTTCTCGTTGCTTTTTTTATACACAGGATACTGTTCGACTTCATTTGAATTTGTTCGCCTTTTTTTTGTACACTAGATACAAACTGTTTGATCGGAAGCTACTTCAATGCGGAGATCATGCACTTAATCGGTTCGAAAAAGATCGGCCGGTTAAGTCGGTCTCAGAGACCATACTCATAACATGTACATACATACATATAAACCATAGAGTTATTAGTATTGAAGGATTAACACGAACAATTACAATTTTCACGAAATTGCCTTAATCCATTAAGTATTATCAGATTCTCACGTAAACAAAAACCACATCAGTCTCCGTTACTCGTTACTATGACGCCTCCAGGCCCTTTTATCTTCGCGAGACCTAAGCTAACTGGAAATCATCATCCTCATCGCGCCATTAATAATTAATGCGATTTAGCCGGCATTTCACCGGAGAACCACCTTCGAGGGGATGGAGGGTGAAGGAGAGACTCTTAGATCCAAGTAACCCGATTCCACGTCTTGGGTCTGATACTCTTGACGAGGTGTGACGTCAAACAGGTAAATGAGGAGCCCGGGAAACAATACATGGTAAATCGAAATCTGATGTTATGGCGGTGCATTGGTCGACTCCAAGAGGGTTTCGCCCCCTTCCAAAGAATTTATCATTTGTCTCCTTTTCTTTTGTGTATTGATTTACGAAATACTTATATACGAGGTGTGTAAATGAAGTAATGAGACTGATGTGTGAAGGCTCATTGTCGTGATGCAACATCCAGTTGTTCTTGATGTTTGGGCTCACACGCATGACCCTTTTTCGAGGTTTTTCCCAATTCGTTAGTCAAAATCTGATGAACAGTGGTGTGATTCAAATTTAACTCTTTCCCGATCATTCTTGTCGTCAACCGACGATGTAAATGCACAAGATTCTATCATTATTTTCATCGGTTCTTGAATATGAAAGCCTTCCGCTGAGTGATTAATATTCAATCAATTCTGATTGATCTTCAGACAACTTCAGACAGATTTCTAATCTTCAAACAAATCTTCCTTCTGATAATGCCTTATAGGTATCACCGAAAACCCTGGTCTCTTGAAAAAACACTGTCTCCGTAGGCGTCTTGAAGTTCCACAAAGAACAAACAAATGACTCTAACAAGTTCAGACTTGTACTGAAGTTGCATTACACATGTTAACCTACCGCCCTTCCAAGTCACATCTCCGCAGTGTTGCTAGATCGGACGTTACGTAGCCATAGTCTCATTACTTGATTTACACGCCTCGTATATTATTTATAATAGATAGACAGTGTGGAAACTATTACGAAATAAATTTGGTAATTTCAAATCTGTAAATATTTCACAAAAATGCTGAAACAGTTGAGCTAATAATTTTAGTGACGTTTAATTTGATATATTTGACACATACCTGTGATTTCGCCAGTTATGACGTGATATGCATTTTTTAATGGAATGGTGTTATTTATGAAATCATCGATGTGTTTTTTATGAGAACCCTTTTTTTTTGACAGAACTGAAAAGAGTACTTTTTTCATGTACTGCAATGGAAATAGCGATGTAGGTCATATCAGGAAATTTTGAAGAAAATAGATTTTAAATGTTAACAGCTATTTCTATTTTATAGAAATTAAAGGAAATCAAGAAAAATAACAAATTTTATTATTCAAAGTATGCACCGTTGACATTCTTATAACGCCCAAGACGCTCGAGAAAATCTAATGGATCGATAGCAATTAAAATTTACAAAAAATTTTTACATTCTCAAATATGGCGAATGCGCTAGTGGTGATAAATTTGAACATCAGGAAAATGGACTTCATACTAACTGAAATATAAAAGTATTAATTTCGAAACGCCAACGCATATAATATTTGTAAATAGGTAGTAAAGAACATTTTCCTAAGTGTCTTGCGCAGTGTTATTTCTAGTAAATTAAGTTTCTTAACTTTAAAGTCGATTTTCTTACCTTATTTAATTTACATCGATATTTATTACATTATTGTACGTAAAAAAGAGTGTCCTCTCTAGTTCTGCCAAAGCCAAAAGAGGAATATATATCGATGACGTCATAGCAGTGCGCTGAAATGCCGAAAAAATTAAACACTCAAGATTATCAAAAAATGGCATTCATATGTATCTTTTAAGCGTGTTTTTTCAGAAAATAAACCATGACGATTGTACCGATATTTGGAACAGTACTGACTTTACGAAAGCTCCGTATAATAATAATGCACACACTAATAGTACAATTTAAGGTTTTGGTAGACATAAAAGAACATGAAAGCAAACCCATTATTTCCACAGCTTAACTATGTAAGTGAGGGGCAAGTGGAGCAACATGCATAATTCCAACTGACGGAATGCAATTTTACGAATATTTATTTTACATAAAAGTGTTAAATGATGACAACTAAACTGTAACTAACACAAAACTGTATTCATTGTAAACCTAAAACACGAAATATCCAGAATATTTTATACATCTGCTTATCTTATGCATCATCTTGTAATTTTACCTAGTTTAATAGATTGTTTCTATAGAATTTGTGCTTTGTAATTCGTACTTATCGGCGCAGATCGAGAGCAGTCCAGACTAGCATAAGAGTCGGAAGTACGATCGAGAATGCAGATATTGTGTTTATGATTTATTGTGTTTGGTCTTCTATAACATAATTTAGTATAGTTAAATATAATATAGTTACACATTTACTGGTGGAAATTGTTTTGTGTACGCTAGTGTCAGTGTTTTGGTCATCTTCATTCACTTATTCCTCAGTGTGTCTCTTTTTGTAGCGGTGCTTTGTGGTGTTTTTGTGGGATTGCTTATGTCTACTATAAATTTACTGTATACATTTTTGTTTTAACGTCCATGAGAAATTGGCTGCGTACGCCCATGGGCAGCGCGGTGCCGCCCGGGCAGGGTGTGGATCCGAAACGGCTCTAATTCGGTCTAATTAACGCACTTGTTAGCTACTCTAGACGTCTGAAAGGACAACGGTTCGCGCTTCGGCCTTATTCTTATACAAATATCCTTGTGAGGGGCTACAGATTAATTGTGTATAACTGCCTTGTCTGGCACTGCTTTGATCTTCAAGTATTTTGAGCACTGGCACACTTAGGCCTTTATGGCCACGTGGCCCTATGACAATTTTCAATTAATTACGTTTTTCTGAGAGACACATTAGCCCTCTTGCGACGTTCCACGACCCTCGCCGAGAAACGCAAGAAGCGAAAGGGGAAGGGAAGAATAATAAATTTTAAGTTACAAAGGGTTGTAATGTAAGCAGATACTTTGATGTTCCTTTAAAACACGCCTTCGAGGGAGGTGATTTAAATCGAAAGTTAATTTGAAATGCGATAAGTCGAGCGTAAGTTTCAAAACAACATGTCTACTTAATCAGATATCTGATATTAATGTAGATTCTTGATTAGGATGATGGACTTGATCTAACACCTTAAAACTCAATTACTCGTGACATACGCTCCTATTAAAAACATTAACACTTCGATTCTGGAATCTACTTTCATCCACAGAATCGTAAAAGACTGCTCAGTAGAACCCTAGAACCTTAACCTCAAAATCTAACCCCAAATCCCTAACCCTTTAAAACTCTATCACTCGTGACATAATCCTATAAACATCAACATTTGGAACTTATTGCGTTCATTCCCAGAATCATAGAAGAACATTTATTAGAACCTCGAAATTCTAACCCAAAAATTCCTAAGCCCTTGTAACTCAATTAGGTAAGTCTTTGAACGTTAAATCTTTGGAGCCTTCTACGTTTAGCCAAGCCTTATGTAATTGAATTACGAGGACTTTTAAGGGACGAGGAGAGTTTTAAGGAGTTTGGGATTTGGGGTTAGATTTTGAGGTTAGAGTTCTAGGGTTCTAGTGAGTAGTCTTTTACTACTCTGTGGATGAACGCAGAAGGTTCCAAAATCTAAGCGTTAATTTTTAGAAGCGTATGTCACGAGTAATTGAGTTTTAATGAGTTAGGGATTTGAGGTGAGGTCAGACTTTGAGGTTAGGGTGTTGGGGTTCTAGTAAGTAGTATTTTAAAATTCTAGTGGTGAATGCATTCCAGCTTTTTGCAGCTATTTTGTATCAATAGATCGAGCTTGAAAGGAGATCTCGCTTTTTATCCATTACTATCTCGAAAACTCTTTATAGCAGAGGCTATCGAGAGGCTCATGGACTATAGGCTCATGAGAACTTTTATGAGCCCATGACAACTTTTGATCAGGAAGTCAAGAACTATATTATACTAAATTTTCAACCAATTCAACAGGGATCCAATTTCCATAAGATTTGTACAGCGTCTTCTAAGCCACCTCGTTTTTTGTTTGAACTTCCGATATTTAAGATATTTAAGAGACTCGCTCCATGATATGTCTATCGATTTAAGATAGAAGACTTGCAATCTGCCAAATTAGCGGAAACGTTTAACTCGGATTTTCATCCCCGGCGCGATGTCGAATGAATTAATTGGAAATATTTCCTTTGCCCCAAGTTAAATTTGATATCGACCTGCAAAATGTAAATTCCTCGCGGCAGTGGATTTTACTCGCGAACCAATTTAACTTTTGTACACTAATTTAATGCGACTAATTTCAGGGTGCGTTCTTTCCGTGAATAGTACATTACGTGTCAAGTACAGAAATGTGAGATTTCACTGAACGAGTATGGGGGCGTTCAAGTATTACGTAACGCAATTTTTCAAGATTTTTGACCCTCCCTCCCCCCATGTAACGCGCCGTAACGTTTTCCTGTACCCCCCCCTAAACGTTACGTAACAACCAAGTGACCATTTTTACCTAAAAGTCACAATTATGTTGCGCAAAGTACCGGAAATTTGCTAAAATAACTTTGTTATTGTTTTAGTCGCGTTTGCGGTAATAATAAATAAAACAAGAGATTTCTAACTCGCAATACATGCGTATGTTGTTTATTTTATTTATTCATATTGTTATACAATCACACATAATGTAATAAACATTTGCTTAAGTTTAAAATATGTTAAAATGGGCTCAAATTTGTCCTAATAAACTTTTACTACTAATCTTACATTTAAGGGGGTATTCTAGTCTAGAGGCATGAATATCGGGCAGTTTTTGAAGCTCTGTACAAACGAAACAAAAAATATTTTTACTATCCATTTTTTTTTAATTTGTATATTGACATTTTAAAATAACATACAAATTAACTGAAAAAAAAGACTCAAAATCGACAAAGTTATGAGCTGGTAAAGTGGGGGTCAAAAAAAATGGTGTCCTGGCGTGCATGATTTCAACCTTTCTGGTCAACTGAAACAAAAAAGCCGAACGGATTCTTAATTAGTATAGATGCCCATATAGCCCGAACCTTGGAAAAGTAAAAAAAAAATTTTTTTCATAAAATGGCGGCCGTTTGAAAAAAAAATTTTGGTTTGCATGTTTTTTTTTAACAATTCAGATTTTATTAAAAATAGTAAAATTAAAAATTTTGATCGGAGCGTGCTTGAGGCGATAGAGGAATGTATAAAGAACATTCACACCAAAGAGCAAAGGGCCATAAGGGAAAATTTTACATTGTGACGAATTGAATGATTCGAAAATCATCGAATTAGATGAATTCTAATGTTGCAAAATACAGTGAAAAAACATTATTCTAAAAGCATTTGTTATTCGTTACTGAAAATGTATTTTACAAAATAAAATTTACATTAGGTATTTACAAAGTGAATCACATTAGCTCGTCTTTTTTTTATTTTCGTCCCAATGCATCGATTGAAACCCATTTTAAGCGGAATTTTAAGAAAAAGTAACAAAAACCTTGACGCCCCCTAGCGGCCACAAAAAAAATTAGTTACAACTTGCCGCCTTGCCAAAATATGTCTTATGACAATATCTTTCGACCCTGAAAGTTTCATGCCCCATATCGATGAGCCACGTGCTCATCAAGAGGCTCAAAGTTCGAATTTCTACCATAGACCTGATGCTGAAAAATCGACGGGTATAATTTTTTATAAAAAATTATACCCGTCGATTTCCATAATATTCTAGGGCTAGTGGCAGGTCATCGTGGGTCATCGAAGAAAAATACCATTTTGAAAATCGGAGTCACAATGTAAAATTTTCCCTTAAGGCCCTCTGCTCTTTCAAATAAATCGGTTCATTAGAACTTGAGATATCGTGCACGCCAACTCTAAAAAAGTAGTTTTGAGAAAAACGCGTTTAAAGTTTTGAGACAAGTTTCCGGCAATTTTACTCAGTTAGCACGTCCACGTTGCTTGAAGGCTGGCTCAAAACTAATTTGAAATAAATACTAAGACGAAAAGATTCCGACTAAATACGTTTCGTGTTCGTACTCGGGCAGCGTCTACCGTCTATAGTTCATTTGTTCTGGTCGGACCGGAGCCGATGCCGCGTCACAAAAATGGCTGTAACTCATAAAATAATTGAAATTTTGAAAAATCCTTTTAAGGACATATTCTTGAATGTCTAAACTTCAAATATGAAGCAAAAAAAAATTCGATTTTTTCAAATTTGTAGACTAGAATACCCCCTTAATTACGCCGTTTTCTTGACTTAGGTACTCAAGTTGTAATCGCCGATTTTCGTAAAACGACTTTACGAAAACTTTCCGTCGACTTTCCAAAAACGTTCATTACATATGTATACGTCATTTTAAACCATTTCTATCCAGGTCTCGTTCATTAGGTCTCGATCAAAGTCATTTCAAGGTCAAACATGTGAAAAACAGTTCCCAGCATAGTAAACCACCACATCTATGCGTTTTCGGGGTCGCTGATTACAAATCTGAGGTCAGATTTACGTAATTCAAGATGCTGCATCCAATATGGTCAACATCGATACATAAATCTTCGAAGATATTGGTGAGATTTTAAAAATTAACTCTTTCTTGACACAGCTTCATATAGCTAACGACGATGCCGTAAAAAGTTCTAGCTCCAATTTTTTCTTTTTTTTTTCATTTTCACATTCTTGTTTATTATTTTACACTTTTATTTGTATTGAATTTCTTAAATATGATATTAAATGGAAAAAGATAGAAGAGTGGGGCTAAAACTCTTTACGTCATCATCTTTGTGCTGAAAAAGAGTGAATATTCAAAATCACATCGAAATTTTCGAAAATTTAGGTGTCATTGTCGGCCATATTGGACCCGCCATCTTGAATTTCGCAAATCTAATGGCGGATTCAGATTCAACGACCCCAAAAACGGAAAGGTGTGATGGTCTCGTTTCTTAAATTGCTGCTCAAAATCTTACAGACCCGAAAAACGCCAACATTTTTTAATTGTACATGGTTGAATACCCCAAGTGTTTGAGTTGCAAGGTTATGAACAGAATTCAAAACGGGCATCTAAAATGGTTTAAAGTGACTTCTACATATGTAATGGAGGTTTTTGGAAAGTTGTAGAAAAATTGACGATAACCACTTGGGCAGTGTTACTTGTAAGCGAATAAAGTATAGCAGGTAGAATCTTAGTAACATAGTAGTAACTTAATAACATGTCATGAATTGCTGTATGTAATAACACCCAAACAAACATTTTTTTTGGTTGTCCAATTCATAAACGATGGATTATGATGACGAAAATTGCGTGGAAAATAACTGGGACTCCTTGAACTTTCTTGAACTTATTCGGTTTACTAATAAATGTTTTCTTTCAAACTGTGTTTTAACGACACTGACGTTATTATGCATTAACATTTGCTGTGGTGTAGTGGTTACTGTGTTGTATAGTTATATATTGCTGTACGATTTTAAGGATAGTAATACAATATACAGTGGACGCCGCTTATACGACTCACTTTGGGACCAGCAAAAAAGTGAGTCTTATAAGCGGATGAACGTTATAAGCGAAGGGGGAAAACAAGATTTTAGAATGTACGAGTATGTAATACACAAACTTTATTTTACCTGTGAATAGACATAATACAATACAATAGCGTGTTATTTACTTATAAAAAAAGGTAACTCTTCAAATAGGTACATACGTACAAACATACATAATCAGTTCAAAGTTTAAGATGGTTTAAAGAAATTTTTTTATTTTTGTTTGTTTTTTTGTTACTTTCCATCATTTCAATTATGTATTTTTCATAAACCGAGTCTTTTATCCGAAATGGTGTCTCATAACCGAGTTTTTTTCAATGTATTCGGATACGTCCGGACTGTTTCTGGCGATTTTGAGTCTTATAGGCGACTGAACCTTATATCCGTGAGTCTTATAAGCGGCGTCCACCGTATTACTGTATAAAATACGGTAGTCAATTTTATCATATAACAGTTCTTTTATTAGAAAATATGCCTTAAAAGATCTCACCTCAAAATCAAAAACATAATTTTTTGTGGCTATAATTGTTATATTATATAATTAGGGTCCCGAAATGTGTCCGGCAACGCAGGGCTCGGCACTATAAAACTATGATAATGAAAGTATAAACCGTTTTTTTTTAAGCGTCTTATACATTACTAGCGACCCGCCCCGGCTTCGCCCGGTTTACGACATCACATTAGAAACCTCTAAAATTATCAGTGTTTCTCTACTATATTATGCATGTATTATACATATAAACCTTCCTCTTGAATCACTCTATCTATTAAAAAAAACCGCATCAAAATCCGTTGCGTAGTTTTAAAGATCTAAGCATACATAGGGACAGACAGGGGGAAGCGACTTTGTTTTATACTATGTTATGATTATGATATGATACTCGTATACGCATCCTCATTCCCGTCGTCGCGGGAACGCGGGATACTCTTATGGAGTTTTACACGCCGGCACGCAAATATTCGGAAGCATAGTTATAATAAATAGTAACAAATAGTTATAATAAAAAAATAGTGTTGTATATGTTTGTGCATAGTGTCCACCTTCTCGTATATCTCATTTTTTGTATTAATTGCAGATAATTAGGGAAAATTATTCCTATGCTGATGATGTGCGTAAATGTATGTATGATGCTGTGAGTAAAAGTAGTGTTTCGGGGATAATGGAAAAGGCATTTAAGTTTGTGATTACTCTTAATATGAGTAGTTAAGAAAATACACCCGTAAATTAGCGTACCTGTATGCGAAGATATCGATTTCGAGCTCCTCTCGCGGCATCTAATTTTAGACGTATGCGCCCCTGCACGAGGGCCATTATTCGCGTTTCATCCGAAAGTTACTGTAAAATTTTATGCGATGTACCACCTGTCCGTTTTGATTTATTGGACTTTTAAAATTTTTAACTGCACTCTTCAACAACGTAATTTTGTTGTTTACATTGTTTACGACCGAACCAGATTACGTGTTTATGGAGTTTTACAAGAATGGCGGTGTTTTTCTTTTATAATAAAGTCTGAATTTAATTTTCAACTATCAACAAAATATCAATTATTATACCGGGTCCCAGATTTTAGCTTACAGGCTGGAACTACTCACCCATTATAAATGTTTCAAATAAAAATCGCTCGGCATCGTAGAGACTACAAAATGACGTAGTCAGTTTGTCAGTTATTCGTCATCCTGAATGTCATTTTCGTGTTAACTTTGGGGGACCATGCTCAGTTTAATACCCCAATTTTAAAGCAGTGTTAAAAGAGTGCCAATTTTGGCCCCCTTTCGGGAAATGAATGATCTATAAAAAAATGTTATATATACGAGGTGTGTAAATTAAATAATGAGACTGGCAACGTAGCGTCCGATCTAGCAATACTGCGGAAACAGGAATTGGAAGGGCAGTACAGGTTTGAACCTGTTAGAGTCGTTTGTTTGTTCTTTGTGACTGTTTTCGTAAACCTTTTTTTTTGTAGTGCCTTTTGAAAATGAGTGACATTAATTTTGGGCAACGGTGCGCGCTATCAGGTTTTGCTTTAGACTTTTACACAGCGAAACGGATACTTTTACACAACTTCAACATGCCTACGGAGACAATGTTTTTTCAAGAATCCTGGTTTTTCGGTGGCTTAAGGCACTCTCAGAAGGAAGAGAGTCGATTGAAGATGAATCACGCAGGGGAAGACCTTCGTCTTCAAGAACCGATGAAAATGTCAATAGAATACGAGATCTTGTGCATTCATATCGTCGGTTGACGACAAGAATGATTGAGGAGGAGTTAAATTTGACCAAACATCAAGAACAACTGTATGTTAAATTTGACCAAACATCAAGAACAACTGTATGTTGCATCATCACAATACGACTTGACACACAGCCATTTGTGGTGGATCGGTAGGGTTGCAGTCGTAATAATACAATACATGCATAAATACCTCAAACCACAGATTTATATAAGGGTTCCAGAGGTTCCTCTAGCCTGGTCACATGTAAATAAAATACTATTCTAGATACAACAAGATTAAACGGTAATCTAACTAATAAAGCATTAACTAGTAGCATCGGTGGTCAAGGCACACTCTCCCGATGGCACACTCTCCCTTTTCACCGCACACGCGCACTCACACGCACATTACCCAGAGTTCCATTACCCGCACTACTTAAATTTAAATATACAAACAATACAGTAGAGAATAGATAGGCGAACTACTACACATTTCAGTAAACGAGTTTTTAGCCTGTAAACGCATTCCTGTGCCTCCTCATCCTCCTTAATTGTTTGAGTCCTTGTGACTTTTTTCTCTTCCCGAGATTGAAAAATCACCTCAAGGGACATCATTTTGGGACCATAGAAAACTAAAGGCTATTCTAGTATATGAGTGCCAGCCCTGCCTGGAACAACCGCCTCCAGCGCTGTGTGGCTTCCCAAGGAAGTTATTTTGAAGGAGACAATACTGAATTGTAATTCTATTCGAATAAAAAAAAGATAAATAAAAACATCAGTCTCATTACTTAATTTGCACACCTCGTATGATAAAATAATTCTTGTCGCATACTAACAAACCAACACCCAAAGGGGAGAATATAAGTCTTTTACGCTTTACAGCCGTTCTTGCTATCCAAATGAAATATGCGAAATAAACAATAACAAGAGAAGCAATTTATATATTCGTAAAATTTGAGAATGACTTTGAGTTCTGAGAATGAACGAAATTATTTTATGAAATTTGAATTCATTTTCGACGGAAATAGCATTAATATGCAAATCTATGATGTAATGAGTCATTGATGTAATGGGGCACGGGTAGCCGAGTGGGTTAAAGCACCGTCTTTCCAGTCGCGATACCTCTGTGCGCGTCGTTCGAGTCCTGGTCGGGGAAGACGATTTTTAATTGTCTCGCTTTCTCTGCCAGGGCTTGATATGCAACCACTAATACACTAGTATATAGATGTGGATGCATAGATGCCAATCCAACCGCACATGCCCTAGATTTGGTAATGTTCTGAGTTTTTTGGGTTTCCTCAGAACTGTAAAGCAAATGCGTTACCGAAATAATCTTAAGTCGCTCCCAGTGCGCCATGGCAAATAATAATAATAGCCACTCCTTCCGGCACAGATCCCTGAGTACTCTTCGGAGTGTAATTATAGGGTGAGTATTATTATTATTATTATTATTATTATTAAAAAAATCAAATCTGACTATGAACGAGACAGAAATAGCGGTTATGTCGAAGCTCGAAGCGAAACTTTGTTGTTGTCAAACTTCTGACAAGTGGATGTCACATAATGTGACAGGCTTGACAATTCAATAAACTTAAGATTAAGAATAGAAATACGTATTTTTTTTGCCCAGCTAACTTTGATGATGTTTTTTTAATGGCTCGTTATAAATGTGTCGTTTAAAAAGAGGTATGTACTCATTGAGAATCAAGAACTTGAAGCATTTGTACACCAAATTGTATAGGGAGATGAAGGGCTCTATTAAAACTGGAGTATTAAATTGAGCACGGTCCCAAAGTTAGTACGAAAATGACATTCAAATTGAAGTGACAAACTGACTAACAAGTCGTTTTATTGTCTCAACGAGGCCGAACAATTTTCGTTTCAAACATTTATAAGGAGTGAGAATTACAGCCTCTAAACTAAAATTTCAGACACCAGGTATAATAATTATAAAATCTATTGTTGCTGTGTAACACTTTCTTGAGCCATTTCAGCAGTGTTCCCACCACTTTCCGGGAAAACAATTGATACTTTTTGTTAATTGGTGACTTTTTATTTGGGAACAAATTATTAAGAATTCTTTTGGTTTAGAAAAAAATATTACGAAAGGGAGTATACCTGAATGTGGATTATTGTTCCCTAAATACCGAATTGCCCTTTGCTTCTCTAAAAACCTCCCGATCCTTCAATCTCCGAAATCCTCGTCGATCCTCTTACACAACGTTGATCCTCTAGAGTGTACACTCCATTCTTGTTATTTTGCAGCGTATTTTCCGTGCTTCCGATTCATCGAGTACCGGTCTGTTTACCTTTAATTACTCGCAGGGGGTTGGGGGTGATTGAGTGAGGCGAACGCCAAAAGTGCTCTCTGCTCTCAACGGCCGCGGGGTGAGGTACGTGCGAACATGGCGGCCGACCGAAAGGGCGAATTAATTAAAATTACGCGTGCTTTTGTTACTGATGTTTTTGGGAAGGAGCTCGTCGCGTAGAATTCATAAAATGTTTCGGCATTAACGCGAAACGGGGCGAATTAATGGCCCTCCCGCCGCCAGGGTCGCACCTGTACACGTAGGGAACAAGAAAATAGAAACAAAATTTTGATTGAATCATTTTTAGAAAATACACACAGAGAAAAGTTTTACAAAATTAAGAATCGCCGTTTTTTTGGAACTTACTATTCCACTGACTAAGAAACGTATTGAAAGTAATAAAAAAGTGTCTGTTTAGAGTCACCTTGTATATTTTGCAAATTTTATTATTTTGAATACTTTTAATTTTGTTCGCATTTCTTGTTTCTATTATTAAATTTGATAGTCAAGAAAATATGGCGCTGTAACTTCATCTGGACAAAATTATTGTCCTTAAGTATGTACTAAGGCATCCAAAAGATTGATGATCAAGAATTTTAATACTGTCTAATTTTTCCATATGAGGTGTGCTTTAATATTTTCGTTATATACACTCTTAAAAATTTCCATGGTAATTTTACAAAAAATGCGTTGGAAGTTTTGTATTTATTAAATCAGGAGTTGTAATGTTACAAAACATTTTTTTACTGTTTTTGTTTTGGAAAATTACAAAACAAAAGTACTAATATAACTAAACAGATAATAAAATAAGGTTAGTAATTTTATATGACGAACATTGTAATTTTACGAATCAATTTAACTGGAAATCGTTTGTAAAATGAGAATGTGTAACGTTGATAATACAAATATTTCAAAGGTCAAGTGTATTGTAAAATTTAAAATTTTGTAAACTTTTAATAAATTCATTGTAATATTAATTACAACATTTGTTTGTGATTTTGTTTAAAGTTCTAATAAATTGAATCCTAAATAATGCTTGTAAATCCGATGAACGTTTTTCATTAGCAACTAACAAACTGTTTTCTAAAATAACAACACGTATATGATTTATACATAAAATTTGTAAAATTACAACTCATTTTTGTGATTTTCTTTACGTGTCTTGAAAAATTACTTGAATTGTATAATAATTTTGCATTGGTATACATTGGCTTGTAATTTTACTAAACCATTGTTTTGTAAAAATATTGTAATTTCACAAAAATTTTTAACAGTGATTTAAGAATTTTAACAGTAAGAGTTACGATACTGCGTACATAGGTGGATATCAAATAGTACATTTTTATGTCAAAGTTAGGCGAATTTACTTATGTAGGGGGGCTGGGTTGTTGTACGTCTTAGCGGAAATCTAGACATTGCCAGATCTAACTGTAACTCTGCATAATAGATCTTTATAAAAACTAATTTCATTTTCAAACTGTGTTGCGTATAATAAACGTATAATATTAACTACTGTGAAACAATTTTAAGCAGCTAATGTTACTTTAAACAACTGTGAAACAATTTAAAAATATCTAATAGGAATCTTATGTCACAACAGCGAAACACGACAGAACGGTTCGCTGAGACTACGTACAGTCAAAGTTCCGGCGAGTCGAAACAGAGTCGGACTCAGGTTACTATTATTGCAAAGCGATAGTTCACAGAAAATACATCATAATACAATAGTGAATATTCGAATAAACGTACTAGGAGGTTAACTATTACACGACGGAGTGGTATTTAGGCGTGGTAATGTCAATGGTCACGAAAAATGAAACAAAAGTGAAAAATGAAACTTACCCACAAAAACTCATAAAATATCTAATACAAAAAGTAATATTACTTTTTAACTAGCGTATGATCTTTGCAGAGCATACTTTTTGGCACTTTTTCGTCTCTTTTTAAACAGTTGCAGTTTCGTTACAGCTGATTTTGTGTTATTTAATTAATTTTCCCTTTAATCTGATGAAATATTATAGTCTTACTTGTCTCAAGACAAGTTTATTTAATTAATTTTCCCTTTAATCTGATGAAATATTATAGTCTTACTTGTCTCAAGACAGGTATTATGGGAACATTTCCCTTCATTCTACTATGTACATATTAGGATGATTGATGTTGTATATGAGTAAATTATACTACGCTTATTTAAAGATTTGATTTTTGAAATTAATATTTTGACATACGAAATATTACTACTTATCTTTGAGAAAGGTTTAATGTTGAAACAGTTTCTTCCCGGTTCTGTCACGGTCGTCTAACTTGTCTTGACGTTTCGCTGATCATGCTGTCAGCTTCTTCAGAAGGTTTCCAAAGACTGTTGTTGTCGTCTTCTGCTCCTAGTTAAATACTTCGGTTCTGTTACCCTTCGCTGCTCATCCATCATGCTCCGTTTTCCTTGATGAATAACATCAAGGAAGCATAATATCAAGGAACCTCTGACAAAAAATGTATACAAGGGAAGATGTAGAAGAAGACAAGGCATGCCGTCGCAATCAGAAGACAAGAGAGGCATCTCAGCCAATGACATGTTCTTGCTTACATTACATTGCAGGAGTCAGAGATAGACTAAGAAAAACTTTATGCAAGAAAAACATTGGTATATGATATCTAACAACGACGAAAATACAAGTGTTTCCCTCTAAGTGCTTCTCACAAAAGGCGTTTACCAGTTGAAATGTACTTGTGGCAAAAGTTATATTGGACAAACAGAAAGGAGCATTCAGTGCCGGACCAAGGACCATCAACGACACACCAGACTCGGAGATACAGACGAATTGGCAGTAGTAGAACATGTTCACACCAATGAGAACCATCGAATCGATTGTGAGAGTGCTGAACCACAATACGAGATATTATCCAAGAATAATTAGAGAATCGCTAGAAATCATGAAGAAAAATAACAACTTTAATAGGGAAGATGATTGGTGAAAGTCATGGTCAATCGAGCATGGCGGATGAGCTGCGAAGCGTAACAGAACTAAGGTATTCTGGAGAAGCTGACAGCATAATCATTGTGGACACAAGTTGACGCTAGAAAGAATCATTTTGAAATAGATGAAATGACAGGACCTATGGACTTGTTTGTTTCACTTTGGTGTATTTTACTAATGGGGTAAAGTAGAAATTGCACATGTTTGTGTTACCCATTTTCTAAAAGCGTTGCTTTTAGAAAACTCGTAGATACTGATTCATATTTTTTACCGACAATTTAATCAATATAAATATCATTATTACGACTCATTGCACGCTCGTATTAAAAACACTAAATGTGTTTGCTTTGCCCCACTTTTCTCCTACATCCCCTGCTTCCCGAAAAACGTTTCCCGTACTACCGCATCTACTGCCATTCCGATGATTTCGTCCAGGTGCGGGAGGTGAGGAGTGGGTAAACTCCCCTTCGTTAATGCCGGAATGATTAATAAGTTCTCGTTGTTTCAGGTGAGTTTCCAACCGAGTGGCCCGGAAGAGTGAGTATTGTTGTATATCTGTTGGGATGCCGTCGTTTTTTAGCGGATTGTTCCATTCGAACACATTGACCTGAATTACCGTCCGGTATAAAGCCAAGGGTTTTGCTAAATAATGAAAAAACATTTGCATTCCACCCCTACATTTCGCGTGTAAAGAAACAAAAGCCATAATAATAATTAGAATAATTAGAATTGGAATGCAATGTTGTGATAATTATTAAAATTTCTTAATTTGCTTTTTAAATTTTGGTCACACTGTTAAAAATTTCTATCATTTTATAAAAAATGCGTTGGAAGTATTTTGGCAAAGAAGTTTTGTCTTTATTAAATCAGGAGTTCGATGATTTTACAAAACATTTTTTACTGTTTTTGTTTTGGAAAATTACAAAACAAAAGTACTAATATAACCAAACATATAATAAAATAAGGTTAGTAATTTTATATGACGAACATTGATATTTTACAAATCAATTTAGTTGGAAATCGTTTGTAAAATGAGAATGTGTAACGTTGATAATACAAGTTTTTCAAAGATCATGTGTATTGTAAAATTTAAAGTTTTGTAAACTTTTAATAAATTCATTGTAATATTAATTACAATATTTGTTTGTGATTTTGCTTAATGTTCTAATAAATTGAATCTCAAATAATGCTTGTAAATCCAGAACGTTTTTCATTAGCAACTAACAAACTGTTTTGCAAAATAACAACACGTGTATGATTTATACATAAAGTTTGTAAAATTAGAACTCATTTTTGTGATTTTTTTACAATACTTGAAAACTTACTTGAATTGTATAATAATTTTGCATTGGTATACATTGGTTTGTAATTTTACTAAACCATTGTTTTGTAAAAATATTGTAATTTCACAAAAAATTTTAACAGTGCACGTGGCACCAACTTAAAAATTTTAAATGGTACGCTTTGTATAATATAACTTGTTTTAAAAGATATTTCAAAAAGAAGAACGCCGTTTAGTTTAATAAAATATAAATAAATAAAATCTAATATAGGTACTAATGAGTTGACATATATTCATGATTGAAAGATTCTGTGTGGAAGGGAGTAAACACCGCCTTGTGCCAATTGTACGCGTGCAGTTAATATTGCATAATTTGAATTGACGATGATACCTAGCTAAACAAATGCATTTAGCATAGGAGCATATTTGCGGAAACGCTTTGTGGCTGAAACATGTAGAATTTCCAACCTTGTATATACATTATATATACAGGACATATACTTAACATTCAGTGTGAAAAGTTTTGATTAACTTTTAATAGATTTTGTCATTTTTTTGCTACAAATTATTTTGAATATTTTGGTAACGCGATTTTTACTAATTAGTATTTCATTTTTATTTTCTTTATAACTTTTTCAATATAAAGTACTTTTGTCTGACACAGTTTTCGAAAAATCGGCTGTCTAGAACGTGTATGTATGTATATGTTCCATTTTAGCGGGTTCACGTATTTTGGTATTTATTATTGGATTTAAAAAATGTATTGGCAGCTATGAGTAATCCTACTGTATATAGTTTTATAATCTATGGATAACATCTCCTCCATACTGTCTTCAACGAAACCTGTCTAAAATTAATAAATTGTATTAAGCATTTTGAAGAAAAATCGATGGCTTATCGATTTAAAGGCATTCCAAAATTTTTCAAAAATCATTGTACATGATTTTTTGGTTTTGGCTTGGTTTTTATTTTATATAAAAAAAAAAACGGTTTATAATAATTTTCAAAATAAATATTAATAGAATCGATACACATGTTTTCGATGATTAGTGTTATTACAATTGAAAGTCGATGATTTGTTATTACAAGCACACAACATTACCCATTTCGGGCCTCTCGTATGTCAGACTCGGACAGTTTATTCGCTGTGTTGTGCGAGCCGTTATTAAAATTGCTTATTTTAAATTATTAATTACATAGTTTGTACAGACAATTTCACAGACAATGCCGTGTTTCCCCTGATGCGGTCCTGTTATACTCGGCGAGTCTTTAGTGATGACGTATTGGGCCGATTCGCACTTGTTGGCGATTTTGTACCCTCTCTATTTCAGCAAGAACTAAATCCCCGCACTTTGGAAGCCATGACTGGAATGGGAGGGGTAGTTCGCTCTGATTTCTGCGTCTGTCTCACTTATGTAATGAACATCTCTATTCACATTTGGAGAATGTAATTTAGTTCACATACATATTATTACCAAAACAACCTTTTTAACTTAAAAGAATGAACAAAAAGTGCAAAAGCGATCCTTACCTTGATTTTTAGCACAAACGACAATTTCAATCATTCCGAGCACTATGAACGACCGTACTTTTTGTAAAACTGTAGCGCTTTGAAACTATCAGGGTTTCTTTGGGGTACATGAAGGTGGAAAAGTTGCAATCAATATACTTAGTCTATCCATTATTTGCAAAATTATGCAATTTTTCACCTCTTTTTCAATCAACAAGTTTCGTTTAGTTTCGAAAATTTTTTTTTGAAAAATCAGTCACTACTACTTATAAAGGGTACTTTGCAGTTTTCAAAACCCTACTTGAATTTTCTGTACGTTCATTATTTCCCAAGTAATTGATTATCAAATTCAACAATGACATTTTTGCTTTGAACTGCGTCAGTCAGCGTGAAGTCAGCGAAAAATCATCGTACAGGGTTCAATAACAGGTCAAATTAAAGAGAATTGAATTATCTAAAAGACTTTTATGATACATATATATTACAATTATTGTGGTCCGTAGACCTCCTAAAAGACAAGCAAAAATTTCGAATTTTTTTTTCGATGGTTTTCTTATTTTGATTACTCAAAAACTGCTGATGCTAAAACATTTAAACTCAAGATCCAGAAACTTGGAGTCTCAATTTCCTTTTTTTTCCCTACGATCGTTTTTTCCCAAGTTACCTACAGCTCTTTGAAAATCACCTAAATATTTGGGATTTTTTTATATCCTTTAATTTCTGTGCCTAGTGTGATATATGTATGTAAGTTCTTGTAAAATTATGGAATTTGAATTTTGATATAGGAAGAACATTTTGACACGTATTTACATATATTTATGAGGACTTACAAGCTGGTTGGTTATCATCAAATAAAATCCTCTTAAAATATTTTTTAACACTTTGCCTGTCACAAGCCGCCACCTCTCTCATTAATTTAATTTTAAAACACGCAATGACTTTTATATTTCACGCGTGGGAGTACCCATCCCGAAATCTGCATATGATGTCCTGTCAGCTTTTCTACACGCGTCGAATTATTAATTGATATAAAAATGTCGCGTGGATTTTCATTTCACATTATCGCGTGTTCGAGTAGCCGTTAACACGATTCCATGAAACAGCATTATAGACTATTATATACCATAATATGTATAATATGACTATTATATATATATATAATATAACAGCATTATATAATATTATATTACTATTTCCATCTGATTGTATTATGTGCATAAAGATGGAACTGGATTTTTTTAAAACACTATAAAAATCAGAAGAATATAACATAAATAGTAATGGGCCTAAAATTTAGATTTTAGGTCCATTGCTATTGCTATTTATGTTATGCTGGTGAAGGCTAACCTTGTGAGACACCAGAAACAAGAACGTGTTACATTAATTAATTAGATACATTATCAGTATTTACTATTACTCTCTGTTTGTGATTGTAAAATAGGACATAACAATCAGAAGAATATAACATAAATACCAATGGTCCTAATATTGAACCTTGTGGAACACCAGAAACAAGAATCAGTTACATTAATCAATCAGATACATTATCAGTATTTACTATTACGCGCTGCTTTCATCTGACGTCATTATATTTAAAACGGTATCAGAAAATCTGTAGTACTTTAGTTTAGCTAACACCAAACCATGGTCAATCGTGTCAAATGCTTTAGAATAACCAAGTAAAACGAGTACAGTAACATTCCTAAAACCTGACTGATTTTCTGGTATAATATAATTGCTACTTTTTTTTTTAATTTGTTTGTGCATTAGTTTTGCAACAATTACAGTCATCAAACTTGTTGGTTGAAGATGGGAAAACTCTAAAGGAATTGACGCCTTGTAAATAGTGCCTGAAAATAGTACTTTACTCCTCGAACTCAAGCAGAACAGTGTCCTTTTTTTAACGATGCACACAACTTTTTTAGAACCTGAAGAATTCAAGGCATATCCATTAGAAATATGCTAACATTAAAGTTGAACTGACTGATTTCAAACAAACAAGCTACTATTGAGATGGAGGGGAAAATGTTACGAACTCTTTTTATACATAATATAAAGACGAAACTTCTAAATCGGTAGGCTGCTTTCTCTGTTTGTTTGTGCTCGTGTGGGCAGCTCATTTCGTGTTTTTCTTTGTGCAGGGGGTCCGGCCTGGATTATTTCAGCGGATCGCCTGAAAAAACATGTGACCAATGCGTATGTTGTAACCGCTCAAAGAGAAAAACAAAGGGCGAACGAAGTTTATTTGCATGAGGATATTGATTCGGTGAAATTTTGACCTAACGCGAATGCGCCCCACCAAATTGGCGTTGACCACATCAATGTGGGCGAATATTTAGAATGACGTAGGGTCATCAGTTGACCATTTTTGTTTCTAACAGTATGAGATTCGACTACGTAATTAATGTCCTCATAAAGCAATAGAATGCGTTGTGTCAGGAATTAAAATTATACATACCGTGTGTATTCTTACATTAGTAGCCAGCCAAGAAAAAGGAAAGAAAGTAAGACTTAAGTGAAGAACAGAGTAAGAAAATGAGACATAAAAAACATCATCAAATTTGGACGTAAAAAAGAGCATGTATTACCAATTTTGTGACAGGAATACTGTGCGTCAAGGTGCACAGAGGCGGACTAACAAGGTTTAAGTGTATTTCACCTTTATAATAATTCATGAAGACGTGACTTAGCAATTCCTACATGATACATCTGAACAATAAGTTTTTGTTGTAACAAATTGACAAATAAAAGTTTTGTTGGCATTTTTAATGACATCTTCACACACATATTAATGAGCTGAGGAGAATACTAATAGTAGCACTGTAATGTTTTCAGTTGGAAGCAATAAAGGTGTAAGTGTGGCCTGGAGGGGTGCTTGAGTTGTCAAAGGATGAAACGGAGTTGTGGCACCCACACCAATTTATTGGGCAGCATTAGGATAAATAAATTCGCCCACAGGGGTGGATTACAGGGTCTGGAAATGGGTTAGAGAGATGGGACAGCGACTAAATGCATATAACTTATTGAGGTCTTAATGTGTGCCGGGATGTAGTTTTTACCCGACAGGGTCCTTCTTAGTCCATCCCGTAAGTCTCTGAATTGTCGTCCAAATCTTGTGAATTCATATTTCGACATAGGGTTGTTTTTTTGGGGCGTGAACGGCGAACCGTTTAAGTTACAGCGTAGCGACTTCGGGGCAATAAAACTAACCCTATAGGCTACCGAAATTTAAAAACCCAAGTCTCTAGCTCGAATAAAACGCAAATGACGCTAATATAAAAAGTGATGATAATTTTGACGAGCAGTTTATTTTCACTGTTAAATTCTGTTCCAAAAAACATGCTTCCGAAATGAAAAAAAACAAACTCCATATTTCTTTTTAGGAATGATTTTACAAGAAAAGCTGGGACAGGTCGATTTTGTCTTTTAAAATCATACTTTTTTTTCAATAAATGCCATGTCTAGATCATAATTTGGAAAAAGGGGTATTTTTTTACGTACAGTTGTGTAAAAACGTATTATATTTATTTATTATGAATGAACGAAGTTTTTTTCAAGTCAACAGAAATTCAGTAGTGAATGGGCAAGAATTTCAGTAGTGAATGGGCAAGAATTTCAGTAGTGAATGGGCGAATACCAAGAAGTAGGTATAGTTCTTTTCTTTATTTAAGAGCCAATTCGGCACCTTTGAATATACCGCATTGATAAAAAATATTGGTGACCATAAAAACAACAGAAAGAGAAGTGCTGGCACACCCGGGCAAAGTAAATCTGATTCGCCCTAAAGGGACACTGCTTAAGTCATACCTACCAATAGAATTAGGGCGTTAACATAGATGGCCCAATGCGAATGGAGAACCACAGTATTTACGTGGTCAACGTGGACTCCCAGGAAACTAAAGTTCAACAGAGAATACACAGAGACGGACGCGCTTAGCTCTGGTCTTTTATATTTGGTCGTTCCAATATTTATCGAATACCTTTAGTTTGTAAAGTGAGTGAAAATGCCTTTTTTGGGGTCCTTTTAAGCATATGAATAATAATAATCTGTAGTGACCATTTGTGGATGGCAATGAGAATGGGGAGTCCGAGCTAAATGTTTGGCGTCCATTCCAGGAAGATATTGATATTGCGCACGAAAACGATCAAGGTGTTAATATTGTTGAGGATTATGATAACAATAGGGAAAATAATGTGGAGTGTAGCTCTAAGAATTATGTAATTCGTCAACATTTACCTCCGGTAGCACAACAAATAATTTTAAATATGTACCAAAAGCTTAGCGATGGAAAAGGGAGCAAATATGGCATTATTAAACGAGTCTGTGAAATGACGAAAGTTTCTCGGTCGACAGTAAAACAAATTGTTAATCGTAAATATGCCGTACGTCGAAAAAAGTATGAAAAGGGGCAAATAGAACATAATAGGGGCAGATAAAACATTCACATTCTGAACAGGAATATTAAAAAGTATGTACAGTTACTTCGACGTTTTTAAGACATTCTTAAAGCAGAGAAAAGTTTTTACGTTAAATTTAAAACTATATGTATACTCATAAAATACATTACTATAAAATACAGCAGGTACTGTAGTTAGATTAGTGAGCAGCCCTCCAAATTTTCCTAATACGCTCCTGGGCTGCCTGTTTCTACCACGTGGTGACGGACGCCGACTGATAAAAACGCTTTTTTTTTTTGCAAGGCGGCATCGGTGAAACGTGCCGAACTGGCTCTTAAATAAAGAAATGGACTATACACAGAAGTCACTTTGAGTATAAGATTTGTTGTATTCTGCCTAGCTGTTATGTTTGTCTATCTGTTAAAATACCTTTAATACCCTTAGATAAAATACTTTAAAATATTTTCTCCTAAATATCCGTCCCCGAAGTTCTTTCATTGTGAAAATACTGTATTTATAAGAATCCGGTTAACTCGAAGTTTTGGGCTAAAAATATTAATTCGAGTTTTGCTGCGGTGTTTTCGTATACTTATTCATAAAAAAGTTACGATGGAAAGACCATCTGCGAATCTCACATTAACCGACATTCCACGAAGAAAACAATACAGAGATTGCAAAGCGAAGATTTATTTTTGTTTTCTTTCCGTTATTTACCTCGCGGCGTAAATCGACGCCTTCAAAATTCGCCGTATTCCCTTTTCTTTTTCATTCTCTGAGTTCTCTGGAAAAACAAACGCCGAGCGAGGGGCGAGCCGGAAAGGTTAAAGGTGAATTAGCCTCTCTCGGTGCGACCGAATTAACCGATTTAAACCGTCCGAGTAGGCGTCTCCCGACTTTTGCCTCGTCGAGAAATTTTAATTAGACCACATTGTACGACTTACCGAACGTAATTTAATCGTTTTCGTTTAAATGCAGGATAAATTGAATACTCTAGCTCTAGGTTAAAAGAGTCAGGGGACGATTTAACGTTTCGTTCCTTTTTGTGCTCTTTTAGGCGCCATCTGCGGAGGGATATTAAAAACGTAAGTGTGGATTTTCCCATTCGTTCGAGCAATATTACAGTTTTAATAGAAAATTTATACCCATTGCTTATTGAAAATTTATATTGCAAAATAGTTCTCCTAGGGCATTCATTCATAGACTCCCCAGCGACGCCAATGAACTCCTTCAGACCACCTGATTCAACATATTAAAACATTTGTCAAGTTACGTTCTACGCGATTGGCAATTTCCCTAAGAGAAAACGGCCTTCCCCCACACTAACAATCCAGCCACATTCAAAATCACTTAATTGACGATAACACAGGCCGACAAGATTGTAACTAAGAATCCAGAATATATTTATCCAAAGGTTTTTGATGTGCCGAATCAGATTTTCAAAATTTTTCGAGGAACATTTTGGAAATCTGACCTTTGATTCTGAACGAGCAGGTCATTTTACAAACGAAAACATTGACCTGCTATTGGATTTCAAACATTTTCAGCGTTTCCTAATCAAAAGAACCAATCAACTGTTTGATATACACGTGCTCCTTAATGGATTTCAAATTTTAGACTTAGATCTTTATTGTTTCACGATAATCTACACATGTAGGATACAAACATATATGTATGTATTCAGTGGTGGATTTACACACTAGGGGCAGTCGGGGCTAGAGCCCAGGGCGGCAAAATTTGGAAAGTGGAAAACAATTTTGTTAGTGTTATCAAAAGTTCTCAATAGGAATTGTTTATTCTTTTAATTAATCATTTATTATATAAGAGATAATTCAAGAAATTCAACTCATACATTATACTGAGTTTCCGAACGTAGAAATCGCATATCGAATATTTATTACTTTAGCTGTAACAAACTGTAGCGCAGAACGATCGTTTTCTTGTTTGAAAAGAGTTCAAAACTACTTACGTTCTACAACGAGTGCAAATAGACTCAATAGCTTAGCTATTCTATGCATCGAATCGGACGTACTTCAACGTTTAGATTGTGAAGATTTAATCGACCAATTTGCAATTCAAAAAAGTCAGGCGTGTTTGCCTGTGAAAAAAATTATTGTAATACAATTATGAGTCAAGCTTAGTGCAAAATTTGTAGTTTTAAGAACAAAAACAAATATTTTTTCATATTATATTGAGGTATATAATATCATAATCATAACATAGTATAAAACAAAGTCGCTTCCCACTGTCTGTCCCTATATACCTATGTATGCTTAGATCTTTAAAACTACGCAACGGATTTTGATGCGGTTTTTTTTAATAGATAGAGTGATTCAAGAGGAAGGTTTATATGTATAATACATGCATAATATAGTAGAGAAGCACTGATAATTTTAGAGGTTTCTAATGTGATGTCGTAAACCGTGCGAAGCCGGGGAGGGTCGCTAGTATATAGAAAAATTCACAAACATACAAATTTCAAAATGCGATATCTCAACGAAAAAAAAAGAAGATATTTGAGCAAACTCAACGGCATTTAAAAGAGCAAGGCTTGTACTTTAAGATGATGTCCATAGTTTTTTGAGAAAAAAAAATTGCGATGCTACATAATCTCAAATATATGCCAAATTCATTATTTTTGCACTTTTAGGTTAGGATATCTCGAAATCCAGAGCCAATTGAGAGATTTGGACTCAGCGGATTCAGCACATCAAAAACCTTCGAAAAATAATATTCGAGGGTCGGCCCAATTTTGTCGGCGTGTGTAATTTAGAATTTGTCAAATTCTAGGCATCCCAAATATTGTTTACTATAGAAATATAAAAAGCAGGACTCATAATAATTTGCCCATATTTGTATTAAAAATTCCGAAATTAGCTCACGAAGTTATGTACGTGAAGCCATGGAACATTCTATGTCTTTGGACCCATGACGTCATGCGTCACATACATGATGCTCGATAGAGTTTTTCCCTACCCCAGATTTTGCCCCTTCAGGTTATACGTCGGGCCGGCGAACAGATGTAATAACCGCGTGACGTGACGCATGACGCAATATTTTCCAGGGGCAATTCCATAATAAAGACCCCTTCAGGTTATACGTCGGGCCGGCGAACAGATGTAGGAACCGCGTGACGTGACGCATGACGTGTCACGACCATAATAAAGACATAGAATGTCAAAAAAAAACTGGACGTTTTCCACGAAACACCGAACTACTACACTTTTCTCGACGCGCGTTTCGCCAACCAAGGCATCTTCAGGAGAAGATTAAAACTGTGTAGTAGTAGTTCGGTGTTTCGTGGAAAACGTCCAGTTTTTTGTTTCTACGCCGAAGACTCCAGTAGCCACTCCAGGAACATATTTGTGTTAAGCAAACACTGCTTCAAAACATGCCTTTTTTTACATGAAAATCACGACAAATACCAAGATAACATTGCAATTTTTTATGTTTTTTACATATGTTGAAGTATGTCTTTTTGTGAAAATTTCAGATAAATTGCTTAAATAATACTGTGTTGCATTTTTTTATTCAAATCAAGATATTTCCGTGCAGTGTTCGACGAGTGTTCACATTAGGATCCTCCAAATTGTTTACTGGATTGAAAAGAATCCTGTCACTGTCAAGAGCCATTAATATTAGCGTGATTTAACAACGTTTTTGCGGTGACATCATTTTATGGTAATAAACGGAAAAACTGAAAGCGAAAAATGTATTCTGATTAGAACAATATTCTCCTTTATCTTCCGAAAATTCTAATATCTGGCGAATGCGCCGGTATGGATATAATTTTGTTCGTTCTTTAATAGTTTGGTATTAACCGATTTAAATAATAGAAATAGGGCACAAATAGGGATAAAATATAACGTGTGATAATAAAACAATTAAAGAAAAAAGGTATAAAAAAACTCAAACTAAAAAATTAAAAACTGAATCAGTCTTTCCGTTGAGCTTTGCACAGACTTTTAATTGATAAGGAATAAGTATGGAATGAAATACAAAATGGTGATTAAGATGTAAGCTTTTTCAAATAATTATTTTTGCAAAGTATAGTTGCCTCGTTTAAAAGTATGTCTCCTAAAAAATGAATTAAGAATACATTGTAGAGTATCGTAACTTGAGATACTTTTTGAAAAAATATCTAGAAACTTTGATATCTAGATCTTTCGAAATATTTAAATCGAATATTTTTTAGTATCTATGGAAAGTATCTTAATTATGTCCTTTTTTAAGTATATTTCATTTTACGACTATACTTTTCACTCTTGTCTGAATCTATTTGAATCACAAATGCGAAGGCTTGGCAAATGCGAAGGCCGCGTTGTTTCTTAAGTGGGCCGCCCTGTATATTTTCGTCGATATTACGTGCTCGGTACGCCGATGTTTATTGTATGCCTACTAGAATACTTATTATCCTTATTAGTTTTATAACGCTTACAAAAAATCGCCGGTGCTCTCTCGTACTTGTTACTAATTTTCAGGGGTTATTTATACGCTGGTTGCTGCACAACGCCATTATAGGGATCGATATAATGTAATCGACGATTGTATACTACGGGGAAGGAATATCAATGCCGTAAATCTGCTTATGACTCGCATGCATACGTACATGCGTACAGTGGCGGGTACTGTTTGAAATTTTCGTTTACTGATTTGAATAAAGACCACGACATCCAGTATTAGTTAGTGCGCTTCGATATAACACACAGAAATGATTAAGCTTATATGATATGAGGGATATTATCAAAGAGTATAGGTACAAGGAGTGTTATAAAAATTTATGTTGTCACATCCAGTGGCGGCTGGTCGAATTTGAAATACTTCTGTTTACGTAAGAAAATGTGAGTCCTACATCAGGTTTTAGGGGGTTATTAATAAATAGATCCAGTTGAAAGGCTAGAATAGCAAAAAACTTAAATCTAAACTTGGGAAACGTTTTTTCAAAAAAATGTCTGCACTCAGAGGTGAAGTACAATTGAGGAGCTTGCTACAAGAACAAGGCAGCTCCATTTTCAACGCGTGACGAGGTTAGCTGCTTATAATTTCGATAAAAATATTAGACGTTATGTAACGCAAATTCGACGCAGCTCAGCATATGTCAGGATGTATTCTTCATGCACTGAGATGTGTCGAATTTGTGTTAAATAACGCCTAAAATTTTTATCGAAATTATAAGCAGCTAACCTCGTCACGCGTTGAAAATGGAGCTGCCTTGTTCTTGCAGCAAGCTCCTCAATTGGCCTAGAAGAGTCCTGAGTATACGTGGATGTCTGTTCAGCACCCATCTGAAGAAACCCGAAATCCGAAGATTTTCATGTGTTTTTAACCTGATGACCTGATGAAAATATGTTTTCAACCTGAACTAATTAGTTCTCAGTCATACTCTATTCTAGTCATACTCTATTCGATCATAATTTATGGGTCACCAAATATTTCTGCTATAGGATTGCCTTCGGATAACGATGGAAAAACATTTTGGTAATACTAGAGTGCAAGGCCTTGTTGCCCTCAAGTGATTTTACAAAGTTTTTCATTAAACCGAACTATCATTGTAGAGTTTAAATAATGTTTTTTGGTGGAACTACAGGATTGTATTTCACATTCATTTTTCTAAGAACATTAATTTCTAAGTGGCCACATCTCTTTAACGTAATGGTGGTCTGTGTCCCATAAGCATAAAAAACAAAAAATACTTTGTGTACCCACCTTTCAAAGTTCACGATTGAAAAAAATTTACTCAAATATTTGCCGTTTCTGACATACTATTGTAGAAGAATATGCTTCCACTGAATTCTATTTTCGTTAGAACCTTTTTGATATAAGCTTGCCTCCTGTCGACACTCGTTAATATCTCACTTTGTCTCACACTACAGTTTCAAAATGTGAGTTTCAAATTACGCCAGCCGTCTCTGAACTGGATACCGGGATCCGTATCCTCTTAATAATATACATACGTACTTATTTGTTCTACATCGTTAGGGTGGATTTCAAAAATCCATACCAGCTTTATTTGTGTTAGCTAGGAGTTTAATACGACAATCGCGGTCTTCCAGAACTAGACAAAAGCTGTCGTTTTGAACAATGCACCTCTTGTCTGACGACATCGTCATCGGTATTGTGTGTGCATATGCATAAAGCCATATTTACCGTTCGTCTATAGACGCGCATGATGCTGCTTCAAGAATAAACGCCGGAGAAACTTACCGAGTGGGATCCAATACGAGTACATACAGCCTTCTATCGGCCTTTCAAATAAAGGATTACAACGAAAAATCACATAGGTATGCAAGGTTCTGTTGATTTAAAACGAATGGTCATTCCCCGTGTATTTTTTACGTTGCATCGAATTCGGCCCTCAAATATTCCCACCGCATCGGTATTCTGAGATATTTGATATTAAATGTGCTACAAGTAACGTTTTTTGGAATCCTCTATCTTTACCTCGATTTTTTTGTGTCAACTTTCTTCATTTTAAACTGTCGTACTAGTTTTTTTTTTCGTAATATGACACATTAAGGGTATCATCATTACAACCTCATATATATGAAATATTTAACCGTTATGATCTGGATGATTTTTATGAGCTCTGTAAACGATATGACCTATGTGACTAATATGACCTTTATAAGCCACATGACCCGTATAACCTATATGATTATTATGAGTACCTGTATGACCGTGACTTTTATGACCGGTATTCCTTTGATGACTTATGTGACCTTACTACCGATATGACCTTTATGACCCACATGGCCTCCATAACCTCAATAACATATGTGAACTTTATGACTTCTAAGGCTTTTATGAAGTTTGTGACTTACATGAACTATTTTGGAAATCTATATGGAAACCTAAATCCTTAAGAGGAGCATGCGTTTTTTTTGTAGAGCTCGGTCCACTGTGTAATTACTAAAATACGAGTATGTTAAAATTTAACCAAACTAATAAAGATTAAAAAAAACATAAATACTATACTTCCACTCCACTACGTAGATGTGGAAAAATAATTGCACAAAATATTCGCCATTATATTCATCAATACTATATTTAATTTTTCTTTTCGATAACTCCGTCGGAAAACAAATTGTCCGATGTCCCCTGTAGGTGCCGGAGTGTTGCGTGTGACCGAAATTTATTTTATGTAACTATCCGGTCACCATTGATCGAACAATATTTATAAAACGATGGTTTATTTTCATTGCTAATAAACCGTGCTAATAGAATATACAAAACAAACTAGAATCTGTTTGTTTTATCGATACCGAAATATCTCTTGGCTTAGTAATTCACAAAATTCGCGAGTGATGGTGATGATGAAATTAGGAGAGACTGCAACAAAAATGTGATTTTGTCTAGTGTATTTTAAAATTGTAAGGAAATAGTATTCAGATTAAGACCTTTCCTTTTTTATAACTTAAAGAAAAAAAACTAAGACTAAAGGCATCTAAGAGATTTTCCAATTTTATTGTTGCAAAAACATGTTTCTGTTATGTCTCTTTTTTCCAGAAACATATCAGTTATCACATGGTGTCTTATTAATAGGGTCCGAAAAGTGTGGTACAACGCAGGGTCGGCACTATACAACTCTATGATAAATAAAGTATAATCCGTATTTTTTTAAGCGCCTCGTAAATTATGTACGCGTGTATTTCTTGCCCATGTATACGTACGCCACCGACCGTGAATGGAGACGTGCACTCCCGTGCTGGTTTTCAGGATACTTGTATGCAGTTTAGACACATGGCGTGCGACGATTCCGTAGTATGTTACGTTAACTCGATGCGAGCGGATGGACAATAGAATGCAGAGTTCAAAATAATTTTATGGGTCGTGAGTGACTAACTAATAAACGTGTGCACATACGTATTTTGCACAGTGTACGCAGTTCTTTTAGAGTCCGTGTAGTGTATTTACATATTATCGGATTTTGTGTGGATTTTGCAATAATGGCACAGTCGTTACCATTTGTGCATAGACTTAAAAGTTACGACGATTTTCCAATAAACGGATCACATATTTTATGAACTCCTTGCAATCGTCGATATATATTTCGTAAACACCGAGAGTGTGAAAGACATTTAGAATCGAATATCCATCAACAAAATATTACCGATACTGTTACAAAAGAAGAATTTTGGTTTGATTTGTGTATAATGTTTTGCGCATGTAGCCTTTCGTGGAAGGCGGTCGACAATATATATTTTAGACGTTATTTTGCCAAATATGTATCCGATTTTCCATTGCCTAGAACATTGCGTAAAATATATTTACAGGAAACATATCAACACATCATGGGAAATATTAAAGAAGATATGCACTAAATTTCTGTGACTGACAGTGGACGAAACAACAGATTTTTGCGGTAATAAGGCCGTTAATGTTCTGATATGAATTTTAGATGTTTCAGATATTTGGCCCCCGATATCGATAGCTAGTAATAAGCTATCCACGTCCTCCCACGCTTTCGTTTTTATTAACCCATTAACCCATTGAAGTTCGAGTTGCTGCCGTTCAATGAATTTGAGAAAAACAAAGTTCCAAACTACCTTTTCCTATGTTTTTGAGGGTGCTCTTTCAAATGGTGATGGTTAAAAAAATTCTTAAAAAAATATTTAACCATGAAAAATTAAAATTAATCAAAAAAAAACGTCATTTTTCACTTGCATTTTTTTTAATGACTTTTCGTTCCCTTTTCATATTTTTAATGACTTTAAACCTATTCAGATTTGTGGCCTCGATGTATAAACTTAAGATGAATAAAGTTAGTAAGGTCTAAAATTTTGTTACTAAAACGAAATGATTGAATTTTTTTTTTAAACTACGAATTTTTTTTCTCGAAAACGATAGACTTTATCAAAAATTCTCTCAGAACAAAAATGTTTTAGAATTGGTCAAAGATTACTCTCAAATTCACTCTCAGAATACTCAAATTTTTCAGAATGTTTCGAAACGATTTTAGATTTTTTGAAAAATCGTGAAATCGAAATTTTGAAGAACGTCATAAAAAAATCTGAAAAAAATTTGATAATATTCTTTGGCCAATTCTAAGACATTTTTGTTCTTAGAAAAAATTTGGAAGTTTTTTTTCGTAAAGCATACATATTTTTTTTCTTGTATGATTTATCAAAAATTTTCTAAGAACAAACATGTCTTAGAATTGGTCAAAGAATATTATCAAATTTTTTTCAGATTTTTTTTTAACGTTTTTCAAAATTTCGATTTCACGATTTTTCAAAAAAATCGAAATTGAGAGTATTCTTTTACCAGTAATTCTAAAACATTTTTGTTTTAGAATTGGAAATTAGATAATTAGAAAGAAAAATCTTCTATCTATCTTAGAAAATTTTTGGTAAAGTCTATCGTTTTCGAGAAAAAAATTCGTAGTTTTGAAAAAAAAATTCAATTAGGCCGCCATTTTGTTTTAGTAACAATTTTTTAGACCTTATTAACTTTATTTATTTTAAGTTTAGACATCGAGGCCACGATCTGGATAGGTTTGTCATAAAAAAATGAAAAGGGAACGATGGTTAAATATTTTTTAAGAATTTTTTAACCATAACCATTTGAAAGAGCACCTTCAAAAACATAGGAAAAGGTAGTTTGGCACTTTGTTTTTCTCAAATTTATTGAACGGCATCAACTCGAACTTCAATGTCGAAATTCTGTTCTGTGGGCGTTAATGGGTTAAAGTCCTCGGCTTGTTATTAAGAACCAATGAAATAATCCGCCATATGTTTAATTTCTCCTCATTGATAACTGTGCATCAGTTTCAACTCAAAATACAAACCCTATCATCCACTGCTGCCGACGACCTGCAATAGAGCAGACGAGGACGAAAATACATCACACAACTAGAAGATAGGATGCACTGCTGACTCCGCTGCACCCGTTGTCGACGGCGATTCTTCACGCGCGGCTACCCATCCGTTGAAAACTGCATGGAAAAGTCTGCGGCCAACGGATCGATGATTGGGAAAGAGGAAAAAAAACGCGGTTCTTCAATCGGGACGATTTCATGACTCGCTGGGCGCTGTTGGATCATAAAAGGGGACGTGAATTTTTTAAATATCGACGGAGTGCCTTTAGAGAGTATCCGGACTCGATTCCGTGCCAGAGCGGGTATAGAGTAAAATGATGGACGGCCCCGACGTGTCGTCGCTAGAAGCGGTTGGCTTAGAATGATAGAGTTCGATGCCTCGCCTCAAGTTCCTCCGCTAAGCCCTTTGGCTCGGCAGTTACCATCAGAACCGGAAAATCGGAAAATCAGCTTACGTTAAATGGTGAAATGACAGGAAAAGCAGGGTAGGGCCAAGTAGGGTAACTATAATAACTAGGCAAGTAAGATACTGTCATCATTCGTATTTTTCTGTGACTGCTCTTAGAATAGTAAAAAGAATGGTGCGGGGAGCAATCACTGTCTGTAATCTCCAAGAAAACAGGGATGGTTCTCTTCATGAAAAAAAGGAATACAGAACACCTAAGGACGCTTGTTTCGCATCAGAAGTGAAATTGACGTAACCTTTGGCTACAAAGTGACCTGGAACCTCCATCTGGGCAGGAGAATCAAGAAGGCTTATATCTCTTTTGAGCAATGCCGCAGAATCATAGAGAAGACTTGGGGTATGAAATGCAAAGAGGCCATGTGGATGTATACTGCCATCATAAGTCCGATGGTAACCTATGGAGCTGTTGTTTGGTCGCCTATAAACCAAAACAAAACTAAAGCCTAGCCAATTACCAAGAACCATGTGTCTAATAATAACTGGCCCAATGCGAACAACACTAATCAGAGCGATGAAGCTGATGATATAGCTGCGTTCCCTAGACTTGCATCTAGCTGTGACAATGACAACGATGGTACGCCTCAAAGCTGTTGGTATGCAGAAAACGTGGGTAGTGGTGCAACCAGGGGTGACCTGTACAATGACGCCATCAGAAGACTGTCGCTTCTACAGGTTGCTACTAACGACATCCATTTTCTTTGACAAACCTTACGCGATTTTGATTAAAGGTGAGAATGAAACCACCGTAGAAGGTTATAATCAAGGGACAAATATACCAGCTCACTACAAACCAAGTTGACAGTCAGACAATTTCACAACTGTATCTTCCAATAAATCGCATGCTCTTATTTTTAGCCATTACCATAGCAACTAAAAAAAATTGTGGAAATTTTTGTCCTGCTGGGTATCCTAGTTGAAATTACACTGATGAAAAATAGATCGGACTTAAATCATATTTAAATAAAAAATTGATTGGTGTCCAGGTTTTAGATGGGTCACACTGTAAACTTTTTAATTGTGACACTTCATATAAGTATCCATTAAAATTAGATGGCTATTTTTTCAAAATACCTTGCGTTGTCTTCAGCTGTTCCAGAATATCAGTTTTTAGATTCCTTCTTGAATTACAATCATATCTTCGTACTGCTAATGACCTCAGCTGTTGATGTGGTAAGAAAAAAAAATACATATTCACCTCGTAGATGTTTGCTTCCTTTATCACGCAACAGATGGTCGTCTTTCGAAAATGTCGTACAACAGCACCAGCCATCACGAGACTGCTGCAATTAATATGAATTGTGGCGGCCCCCCCATCACATGCTACACGAGTTACCTATGTGTTGCGTCGCCGTATGCCAACTTTAATAACATCAAATAAAATTTATAAGATCGTTTACTTGAAGCCTATTATGTAGAAATAAAAGAAGGATATATGTAAAAAAAAACATCGAGCTCTGCCGGTATCACTGATGGATTTTGTTGCGGAGATCTGAAAGAGGGTAATCAAGGCTTTTGTTCGCTTTAACTTAAATGAATCAAAATGTCATCCCTCCGTATTTTCCGTCTGTGTGCAAAGAGAATAAAAAAGTGGGTTCTTTATCGTATTGGCTTCACGTACATTCAAAGGGAATTAATATTTCAGCGTCTCTGAGGAAGCCGTTTTATATTTTCCAAGGTTGTGTATTGTCAGAGTAAAATAGTTAATGTCGTGTAATTTTTTTGTTTCGTTCTTGTTCACCTAAAAACCATGTTACTTATCGTTTTCACGTGGGAATGACAAGCACAAGAAATTGTACAAAGCAAAGCATGAGTAACGTTTAAGCGTAGACAGGCTGTTTTTTTTTTTAGTAAAAAAAAGAAAATTAATACTGAGCAAAAACTGGTATTTTTTTTGTCATTTCCAAATATTTCATTAAAACGTGCAATTTTGACATGAAATAGATAGTGTACAAGAATATATCTCTTGGTGGGGACCTAACGTCACATTTAGACCTTTCCTCCTCAAATTAAAAAACAAATGCCTCCCATAGATAACAATTTTTGTTTCCTTACGGTTTTGCAACATATCTTTTAACGTCTTCAAATTCTTCAAAATCTAATCTTCGTTTTTAGGTCTCACCCAGAAATCTAAAAAGTCGCGTTTTTAGATTTCTGATCAAGACATCATAAATTTACGTTATACAAAATTTTTAGCCAATTTAACTGGAATGCATTTTCTATAATATTGGTACGGAATTCTTTAGCACAGTAGTTTACAGTTTTCAAAATCTATAATGACACTAGTTTACAGTTTTTTTTTCCTTCAATAATGTAGTTATTTTGGAGGTTGTTGGGGTGCTAAATCCAGATTTATTATCAAAAAAGTTCGAGCACGTCACATTTTCTTATTATCAGCCAACAATAACCCCTTGTTATGTTAATTTCAAAATTCTGGTATCGTAAAAATCTGGTAACACCTTGTTCGTTACTCATGTTTTCTAGAATCTCAAGACCAAGATGTGAATCCAGAACATATATTTTTTCGACCTCTGATAAACAGTTTACTTTGTCATCTTCTAAAATTGTTTTAATTTGTGACCCGTCTTTGAGTTTGGATTTGGGTAACTTAAACAATCACTTAGATGCTGGTCAAGTGTTTTTACAAAGTTTTTCCTAATTTTTCCCTTTTCCTTATCTTAACTAAGTAATCAAGCGCAAATAAATTATCCATTGTTCAAAAGAGTTTATACCTATATCAGATTCAAGATATCAACAGTTAAATTAATAATAAAACAAAAATAATAACAGTAATTGTAAATATTTTCAAAACTTCCAATGTCTTTTTGGTACCAAACGATATAATTAAACATCTTATAAGTAGATAAATCTGTTTCTAAAAATATTCATACTTTTTGAATATGACCATTATTTAAATTTTGACCAGATCAAATAACCGCATTCTAAGCCAAAAGTCTTCTAAGCCAAAAATCACAGAGTAGAGCTGATGTGCACATAGTCATTCTTCACACAAGCAGATAAAGCCACTTGCATAATTTGTTTTCCAAAAACAATTTGAAATAAGCTTTTTTTTTCAATTGGTGCAAATTTTGACAGTCGCTGATTATGTATGCATATATTGTCATCAGAATAATATTTATAAACTAGTGTTATCTGATAATTATCATTATTTTTTGTTTAACAACATCAAATTATTATTTGTTTGTATTGATCGTGCATCATATGATGTGATCACCACCGTATAAAGTTTGGTGAAATCAGCAAGTAATTTCTCTCTGGTTGTACCAAAACTTTTGTTTTTGGTACACTTTGTTATTGGATATAATGTTATTACGTTTTTGATTTAAAAATACTGGGTATAAAGAATACTTGAAAGTGTGTCGAATGAAGTGACACACCCTGTACATATAAATGTAGGTACCTACATATGTATATGCGTGCGTTTTAGTTGTTCGATAGTATCGATCGTCTGTTGCCGTCTAGTTTCCATTTAAGGGATATCAGACCGACAGCGTCCGTTGGCAAGGCCCACCATTCGGAATATAAATTTATTCATTTTTTTTTCATAAATCCAAACGAGGGCTGGCAGGTTGTTGGCCTGGATCGTATGTAAAAAGTTGCGGAATTTATAGTTTGGAACGATGCTGAATATGAACGAAGGTGCGGACTAGAGTGTACAGGGTGCTCAGAACTGGTGAATTTGAATTTTTTCTCTTGTCTCTTCATGTATGAAAATCAAAGTATATTCGATTGTCTCTAAAGCGACTTAATTTTATAATAAATGGTTAATTAAATTAAATCATAATGTCTTAACTTTCTTTTTTAATACAATACACGTACATGACATATAACTTGAAAATTAAATATTGTTTCTGTGGACAAAAAGCGACGATGGCTTCATGTTGCCTAAAATTGGTTTATCCAATTTACTACAAAAAAGTTTTCTCTCTTTGGCATCCAGTAAATCGCAAAAAATATTCTTCTTTTTAGATTTTTATAATTATAATAGAGATTAGAATGAAAATTCCAACTGATTCACGTAAAAACGTTACAAAGGATACAACACTGTGCTTGTTTTAGAGAAGTGCAAAACAGACTCAACTGCATATTTTATACTACTACTTAACGTACTTAAAATTCCATCGAAAATGTCTACAGAATTCAGTCTAAACACTATCTTCAGTAGACAAGAAAAAAATATATCGAACGAAAGTAATTTGAAAAATTCCCAAACGTACTTAAAAATACCTCTATTGATATAATTTTTAAATTAGGAAACAAACGACTACCTAACAGCTTGAGATTGTTGTAACAAGTACGTGACGATATATACTCGTTTTGTTAATATATCTATTATACACATACGTATTGAAGTGGAGTAATTGAACTATTCGTAAATTAGTTAAATAGTAAGTCGAAGAACAAATTTCTGTACTAGGGTTCAAACGTTTTATTTATATGAGACTGCGTGTCCTGGGATGTGTTTAAGGTCATCGGGTTATGTGTGCCTGCGGATGTGGTTAGATTCTTTCGCAACGTCGAAGTGTCCAGGTATGAATTTTATAACAGGTATGACGTGTTCCCGTTCCAAGAGCAGTCTTGTTCCAAATACTTGTTCCCTAGGATTGTGAGGATATTGCGGTCTTTCCGTGACATGCTTGTAATCTGTGGCAAACATACGGATGCTGTGTAGTATGGCCCAGTTTTATACGAGGTGTGACTACATATTAAATAACTGAACTGCTGTCATAACACTTTTTATTCGTTACCAATCACAATAGCAACTTTTTCTCCTTCAATGTACTCTCCTTGGCGATCTCTACACCGCTCCATTCGACTTTTTCATTGTTGAAAAAACAAAAAAGAAAAAACAAATATGAGGAGAGGTTTTTCGATTTGTTACAAAATATTTTTTTGTAAAACATTTTGTTTCCCAAAATTAAAATGGCCATAACTTTTTGAAAAAAAATATTTTGTAACGAATCGAAAAACCTCCTTATATTTGTCTCTAGATTATGAAAAAAAATATATTACAAATATTCCACAGAGCGTTACTGAGATCCCAGGGGTGTTCTGCAGTTTTTTTGAAAATTTTTTCGCAAACTTTGCTGACGATTTTTTCACTATAAATCCTTTCTTCTAAAGGCTGGCGCGCACTAGACCGGCCCAACCAGCAACGGATCGCGCCGCAACGGAACGCGAATTTATTTTTTACTTGGTACGTAAAGGAAATCGCGCGCACTACTCGGCATCGGACGGCAGCGCCCCGGCCGGTCGTCGGCGGAAATCTCGGCCAACAATACTTTTGCCGTTAGTTCGTTGCGTTTTGTCATGGAGAGAAGTAGTGGGCGCTTTGTTTAGCGTTTTGGAATGATTTAAAAAAGAAAAATTAAACAAGTTTGCATACTACCCTATATCAACAAAATAGGTTTAAGTAGATTGACTGCCTTGGCTTCTTTGCTGCTTTGTTAAACAAAAAGAGTATTAAACAATGACTTTTATTTTAAACCCTTTTTAAAAACCATTAAAAGAAATAACGAATAACTAAAAAAACTTACCGCAATGTTACTGCCAATCGTTCTTCGGGTGGGATACTGCTTCTGAAAGTGGTATTTTGCCTTGTTAAATCAGTTTTTTAATAAAGATAACAGTTCCTGAAATTTTTCATATGTCATTCTAAAATATTGGAAGAATTTCTCTTGATGCGTTATTAAATCCGGGAATAAAGTTGCGTATTCACTTTCTCTCTTCCTTTTTCTGCAAATTTCGTGAACCCATTTTCGCTTTTTCTTTGCATTTTCTTGATTGCGTTCCTCTTCTTCGCAGAGCAGTCTAACAACTATTACGTTTACATCCATCTCCAACAAAATTCTTGTTGCAACTGTTGAAATTTTACCGACTAGTGAGCGTAGAAACGAAAATTCGCGTTCCGTTGCGGATGCGGTCCGTTGCTGGCCTGGCCGGTCTAGTGGGCGCGAGCGTTAAGAGGTGTATAGTCATGTCATCACCTAAAAGTGAAGTGGGTCCTCAAAGTGAAATGGAAAATGCGTCGTTTTCAAGATATGGCTAACTGATATCACCAACCAACCGCCACCAACCAACCGCCACTGCGCTTCTGTAAAAAGTTTTTCCCAGTTTAACCCATTAACGCCCAAACGGACACAATTCTTCGTCCTTTTTGGAGCGTCAATCTCGAAGGGAAATTAATGAATTCACTCAATAAAAACCACTTATCCTAATGTTTTCGGATGTGATCTTTCGATTTCCGTCAGAATTGTGATTAAATGCTCTAGAAAAAAATGATGCTGACTTTTATGGAGAAAAGTACTGAAAATTTGAGGGATTATTTTTTTTATATAATTTTTTTTTGTCCAAAAAGTACTCTAACCTACTCCGGATTGTGGAGGGAGGTGGAGGCAATAGTTGGGTTGATGATAAATGTTTTTTGCCGACCTCAACTGACTCTAATCTTTTCAAAATGGCGGATATTGCATAAAATCTCATGAAATATGAATTTTTCTCTAGTATTAACGAGAAAGTAATGTTATTGTGAGTTTTTCTTGATCAACAGTCATTTTCCTCAATCAAATAATACTACAGAATATATTTGACAAAATTTTCAATTTTCAATGATGGCGGATTCAAAATGGCGGCCGGATTTCTCAAGAAATGGCGCGTTTTCATTATAAAAAAGTAAATACGAGTTTGTAATTATAATTTTCCTGTCATTTCATATTTTAGTAACATTTTGAGTTATTCCTGGTGAAAAAAGTCTGAAATCCAATATGGGGATTCAGTATGGCGGACATCATTCTTGAAAATTCAAAATTTGAAAACGGAAAAATTACGTCATATTTTACGTAGAATTCTAATGGAAAATGTCCTCTCAATCTTTTTTCCATAAAAATACGTTCTATCTGAGTAAAAAATTATTTGTCATTCTAACCTCAAAACGAGGTTTTTGTCCGGTGTTGAGGTTCTCATGATGAAATCATGAGAATTATAACTTATGCACTTAGGGATGCTCGGGCGCAAATTACTCGCCGGAAGTACACAACCTACTTGTTTCTCGTGGTGCATATACGATTTTTTCTCACATCCACCAGAAAGTACGTTCTACATACTATTCTTTGAATAAATATGCGAGGAAGTTCCGGAAAAAAAAATCGTCAATGCGCCCGAGTTCAAAATATATATTTTCTATTTATATGCGGAGAAGTTTCGAAAAAAAAATCTTCAATACGCTTACATCCCTAAGTGCATAATATATAATTCTCATGATGAAATCATGAGAACCTCAACACCGGAAAAAACCTCGTTTTGAGGATAGAATGACAAATAATTTTTTACTCAGATAGAACGCATTTTTATGAAAAAGATTGAAAGGACATTTTCCGTCAGAATTCTACGTAAAATATGACTGTAATTTTTCCGTTTTCAAATTTTGAATTTTCAAGAATGATGTCCGCCATACTGAATCCGCCATCTTGGATTTCAGACTTTTTTCACCAGGAATAACTCAAAAAATGTTACTAAAACATGGAATGACATAGGAAAAGTATAATTACAAACTCCTATTTATTTTTTATAATGAAAAACGCGCCATTTCTTGAGGAAATCCAGCCGCCATTTTGAATCCGCCATCATTGGAAATTGAAATTTGAAATTTGGATTTGAAAATTACTTTCTCGTTAATACTAGAGAAAAATTCATATTTCATGAGATTTTATGCAATATCCGCCATTTTGAAAAGATTAGAGTCAGTTGAGGTCGGCAAAAAAATTCTATCATCAACTCCAACTATGGCCTCCACCTCCCTCCACAATCCGGAGTAGGTTAGAGTACTTTTTGGACTAAAAAAAATTATGTAAAAAAATAATCCCCAAATTTTCAGTACTTTTCTCCATAAAGTCAGCCATATTTTTTTTCTAGAGCATTTAATCACAATTCTGACCGGAAATCGAAAGATCACATCCGAAAACATTAGGATAAGTGGTTTTTATTGAGTGAATTCATTAATTTCTCTTTGAGATTGACGCTCCAAAAGGGACGAAGAATTGTGTCCGTTTGGGCGTTAATGGGTTAACAAGAAACTTGGGATTAACCCGTTGCTCCATCTGAACACTTAACATTTTTTCGACGCGTCACTGGTGCGTAGACTAATTCAAACGACTGCGACAGTCAAACTGTGCTACCCACTGGTTTGTCCAGCGAGCTCAGGGTGGGAAAAGTATCACCAGACACTTAAATTATAACCTTATTATAATTTTTAATAAGGGGGAATTAAAAGTTTAATGAAGTAATTATAACCTTATAGCGTATTGTGAATCAAGTTTCTTCACGTTTTAAACCTAAATCTTGAGTTTTATGGGTAAGTCTTTTAGTGCTATTGTTACCTGAGTAGGTAACACGGCTCTGCCATGTAATAAATAGTTTGTATCCTAAACAGTACTATATTCCTCAGTATGAGTTTAATTGAGGATAAGAAAAGAACTCCAGAAGTCACAAGAGCTATCTAAACGCTTGTTTAGAGCGAGAATGCAAAGTAAAGTACAAAAATGATTTTGCATTTCAAAGAAATCACTTTAATTTGATTTCGAGAAGGGAAGAAGTACACCTCATTCAAACATCCTGTATAACTAATGAAAGTAATCGCGAGCAACGCCAGCCACTATTGTCATACCTGTATACTGATTTGAATAAAAACTGCAACGTCCAGTATTAGTTTAGGGGGGCATTCTGAATCAAATGATCATGCCAATCATCTTGTCGAGAGGATGGTGTAAATTATCCAGTCAGGTACCGATCATATCCACAAACTGTGCCACAACTCTTGCCATGTGAGGGCGGGCGTTATATTGTTGAAAAAAAAATTGGTACAATCAACCCCATGGATATGGCATTGCAACAGGTTCTAAAACATCGGCTGTATTGTAATGGCTGTAACAGTCCAGTAGGCAGAGATTTTTATGTGTTCTTGAAAGATATAGGGCTAGTTTTGACGGTTTTCCTATGTATTTTTTTTGCGTAGAACACAATGCGCGGGGTTAATAGACCTGAAACCGTCCGCTAATTTTTTAAATTAACAATTTGTGAAAAAACAACGTATTTTTTTCACATTTCCGCTTATATCTCCGTTCCTTGGCATATTTTAGAAAGCATATGCATATAACAAGTTGTAGCCTATTGAATTTCCAAAATTTTAAGCCCAACCCGAAGTCTCCAAGTGCTATTGTTAACTTGCAAATGACTGCTGAAGTTGAAAAAGTGCTTTTTTTCACTATTTTTTTACTTCGAAAGTAGGGCCACTATTATCATGAAATTTCTTGGAGGGACTGAAATTTGTAGTGTGAAGTTACAAAAAAATATACAGCTCGATCTGTTAATCACTTTTCGAGTAATTAACGATCGTTTTTTTTTAAGACTTAACAATGACGCCATTTCTTTGTTTATTGTTCGATATTGACCGGGTTGGGCTAGAAAATCATAAATCTTCTTCAAGTTTGCGAGACTTTCTGAGATTTTTGAAAAATATTAATTTGGACCAGTTTTATAAAGTTTTCTACGCGACTACCTTTTTTTGACGCGACGTATATACAGTGTGGAACAGCCAAATGGAATAAATTCAGTAGCTCCATTATTATGCATTTTTTTTAGAAAATACCGAGACACGACAATTTCTAATTCTAAAATGACATCTTGCGACGTAAAAAATGTCATCCCTAAATTCAACTTCCTTCAGGTGAAAGCTACAACCCCTAAATTTTCAAATTGGAAGTAGGAGCTTGTGATACTTCATTTGAAGGGACTTTTCATTCTCTATTCAAAACTGCTATGGTTTTGAATTTTATTGCAGAAATTAACAAGAAAAAAAGATAAGTTTCTCCTGCGTAGGAAATTCCTTACATTAAAATAAAACACAAATCATTATCAATGCAGCAAATGTTCAAAATGCATGCCTCCAGCATGGCTTCAGGATGTGTATTTAAACAAAAAATGGGAGTCAAGATATAATAGAGCCACAATTCCGACAATTTCGAAGCGGCAACGCTAAAATAATATATGTATACGTCGCGTCAAAAAAAGGTAATCGCGTAGAAAACGTTATAAAACTGGCCCAAATTAATATTTTTCATAATCTCAAAAAGTCTCGCAAACTTGAAGAGATTTTCTAGCCCAACCCGGTCAATATCGTACAATAAACTAAGAAATGGAATCATTGTTAATTAAGGCTTAAAAAAAATTAGATCGTTAATTACTCGAAAATTTAATAACAGATCGAGCTGAACGTTTGATTTTTTTTTTGTAACTTTATACTAAAAATAGCAGTCCCTCAAATTTCATGATCATAGTGGCCCTACTTTCGAAGTAAAAAATAGTGAAAAAAAGCACGTTTTCAACTTCAGCAGTCATTTGCAAGTTAACAATAGCACTTGGAGACTTCGGGTTGGGCTTAAAATTTTGGGAATTTAATAGACTACAACTTCTTATATGCATATGCTATCTAAAATATGCCAAGGAACGGAGATATAAGCGGAAATGTGAAAAAATACGATTTTTTTTTCATAAATTGTTAATTTAAAAAATTAGCGGACGGTTTCAGGCTCTACGGACCCCGCGCATTGCGTTCTATACAAAAAAATACATAAGAAATCATCAAAACTGGCCCTATATCTTTCAAGAACAGTTTTTGATGATTTTAGCTCCCTGCCGACTGGACTATATAGGTCTAGGAATAGTATAGGACATTCAAATTGCTCGTAAATTGTTGAAATTTTTTTATGAAACTGTAATAATTTCTTTGTTCGTTGTCTTTAAACTGAAGCATTATACTGGGTGTTGCAGTATTTATTCAAATCAGTATTCAAGTTAAATAAATCATGCAGTATTTAACCACAGTATGTTTTTCATTTTGTAAATTGACGGATACATTTAACTCGATAGTGTTTTTCCGAAAAATTTGTATGCATGACGAACAGACCTGTGCTAGTCAGATATGCACCGTAGGTGTATTTATGTGTTAGAAACGACCTTTCACCGTATTGGACTAATCACCACAATAAAATGTACAATGCCCCACGTTAGAGAACGCTCAATCTAAACAGTTTATACTCCCATCCAGAAAAAACAAAACGCGAACGGAATAACATCGACGAGAAGAAAAAAATGATATAGTCATTTGTTACATTTATTTTCTCGTAAAAAAATAACAAACTGTCGACTCACGATTTATCATCTAATAGTAACTATATTGTTTTGATAATACCTTTCGATTTATTTTCTCTGGCATTTAGATTGATTTGGACGGGTATAATAATTCTTTTTTATTTAAATTCGAGATTGTGACGCTAAATACTAAATAGGGTTAGCATTTTATACCGTGTGGGACGCACTAAATCATTTTAATTGTTCGGATTTGTTTTTGTACATAGTAGGTTCGTTAGTCGACTAGCGTTATCGAATGAAATGGATATTGATTCGTTTTTTTTTATTGACTTGTCAATGTTTCGTGGCTCAAATAGTTTTTCTTGATGATGATAGAGCAATTTAACGTAATGACTTACAGGTAATTATGGGAAATGATCTTATTATTTAAATAATTCTTATGAATTATAAGAATAATTGAGTAATTATGATTTTTATAGTGTTTGTTGATTTGTCGTTTATATAAAAATATATGACAAAATAGACCGACAGATAGGCAGATTTTTTTCATACATAAACTCAAAATTTGTTATCACAGTGCTCTAAATCTATCTCTATTTTAGATATCCTGGATTGGGTTTCCTCTTTTTATCGGTTTGTTGACATTATCACGACTGGAAAAGCCGAATCTTGTGTATTGTGTGAGAGGGAACGAGTTTGACGTGTGCCATCAATACTACATATAAAAAATGCGTATAATTACAAAAATAATACTGGTTATTTGTAATAGTTTTACTTCTTTTCAAGTTATATGAAGGTCAGCGTGTCTACCTGTATATGTAATATAGAAGAGCTAGAAACTGGTCGAATATTCTCTGGTGATTAATGTGTACTTACTGATTTGGAAATCAAACAGATACAGGGTGTCTGTGGGTATTTTCAAGATAATTTGTAGATTTTTTTTTCGTTTCAAAAAGAGGCGGAAACCACTTCTTCCAATCCTTCGAAGTTACAGCCCAAATGGCCTGCTACGATATTTTTACACCCCAGAAAATCAATATGACCATTTAGCGTTTTTTTTTTAATTTAAAATCTGAATCCATAAAATATACAAGATGTTTCTTTTGATCTCAATTTTGAGCAAAATATCGAATATGAAAGCTGCTAGACGAGTCACGTGTGTTATGGAATTATGTCGAGACAGTTGAATGTTATCTGGAATCGCTTAACCAAATACTAGCCCTTTTTGGATGTCAATCTTTCAATTTGAAACTATTAGGTATTACGAAAATTCCAAAAATCACTCCATTTTTTTCAATATGCAGTCTGGAGTTTGTTTTTTATTCCACAATTTTCAAAAAAATCCTGTCTTCTATGATTTGAAAACAAAATAGTTACTGCATTAAACTTGATTAATAATTTTTAGCACATTAGCAGGAAAAAATATTTTCTACAAAAAAAAATGTACAAACAATTTTTTGTCTACTACAGTTAGTGTCAAAATTAAATTTAAAAGATTCCAGATAACATAATTTCATGGCACATTGAGTCCTGACAACCGCAGTTGATTCAGATTAAAAAAGGAACTAAATGGTTATATTGAATTTCGAGGGTACAAAAAATGGTAACAGGTCATGGGGTTCGTGATTTCATCTTAACCTTTAGAGTACCGATATTTGGGGTTCGTGATTCCCCTCAGAAAATGCATAAAACATACGAGGTGTGTAAATTAACTAATGAGACTAATAACGTAGCTCCCGATCTAGCAACACTGCAGAGACGGGACTTGGAAGGGCGGTATGTTAATATGTAAGGCACCTTCAGTACAAGTTTGACCTTGTTAGAGTTGTTTGTTTGTTCTTTGTGAATGTTGTCCTAAACTGTTTTTTTCTAATGCATTTTAAAAATGAGTGACATTAATTTTAAGCAACAGTGTGCTTAAATTCAATCAGGTTTTGCTTCAGACTTGGACACAGCGCAACGGATACTTTGCAAAACTTCAACACGCCTACGGAGACAGTGTTTTTTCAAGAGCCCAGGTTTTTCGGTGGTTTAAGTCATTCTCAGAAGGAAGTTAGTATACAATATTCTGAATCGATAGGAAATTTAATTCTGAACAGAATTTGTCCTATGACCTTTTATCCTAAAGTCAAAGATAACAAGGTTATTGATGATTTTTCAAGTTTGTCGAGTTGGCTGTGTTAGTTGTCGTAACTTTACATTACCGTTAAAGTATAAAGTTAAGAGGAATATCCATGATGTGAAATAGTATCGTTTATCTTAAATTATTCTATAAACTTAAATTATTATATATAAACTAAAAAAAACAACAAAAATTAAATTAAATTAGATGCGCAAAAATATCACCCTCTTGCTCCAGGCATTTATGAGCCCGCTTGTAAACGCTTGTAGCCTTGGAATGATTCTACCATCAATAGTATCGATAGTATCAATTATGAGTTGCTGGAGATCCTCAAGATTATCATACCGCCTTTCATACACAGCGTTCTTCAAATATCCCCAAAATAAAAAATCCATAGGCGTTATGTCTGGTGATTGAGGAGACATACGAACAGGGCCGTTAGTTGATAAATATCTGTCATCAAAAAAGGCTTGTAATAGAATATCAATCTGGCAAACATTATGGGCAGGAGCTCCATCTTGTTGAAAGTAGATCTATTGTCTATCTATTAAATTAAGGTCATTCAAAAACTCTCGAAGTGTGGCGGTTAACATTTTGGCGTACCGCTCACCAGTTAATGCAGTATTTCAGTTGCTTCACTGATTATGAATTGTCTCTTAGTTCTAGTTTTCTTAAAGACATTTTCATTTGATCTAAACTTACGATACAAAATCAGAAAGTAAGTACCTTCGTCTGAGAAGTTACGCATAGGATACAAAGCACAATAACGTTCACGAGCTCGGTGGCTATTTTTTTTGACGAACGATGTAACATTACATCATATCACATTTTTCTGAATGCGTAAAATGCATTTTTCCTCAAAACACACACACTGTAATCTTTTCATTAGCACAACACTGTAATCTTTTGTAAAAACACACACTGTAATCTTTTCATTAGCACAACCTCAATTTAACATTTTCATATTGATGGCATTTATAAAACATACGAATTTTGTTTATGAAATAACAGCCACCTCGACAAACTTGAGAAATCATCAAAAACCTTGTCATCTTTGACTTTAGGATAGAAGCTCATAGGACAAATTCTGTTCAGAATTAAATTTTCTATCGATTGAGAATATTGTATCCTGACTATCTCATTTGAAATAATTGAACTTTTTCACATAACTCGTGAAACGCGATGTTCGATTTTTGTTCCATTTTCACCATTGTATTCAGCGGAAAAAATACTACTAGTTTGCCGACTATTTAACCGACTTTATGGCTAATATAATAACGAACTTTGCAATAGTGCCGACTTAAGTTTGAAAACCCTGTATATGTAAGTTCCAGCACTGCTATGAGGAATGGAAGAACCGTCTCCAGCGCTGTGTGGCTTCCCAAGGAAGTTATTTTGAAAGATACAATACTGAATTGTAATTCTATTGGAATAAAAAAAAATAAAAAAAACAGTATCATTACTTAATATACATACCTACACATTCGTATATCTTATATCATGGACTGACGATTTGTAAAGTGTCAATCATGGGTCGAGCCGGTATACTGGCTTTCCGGCCTGGAACGGTAAGGAAGTATGTTTTCAAATAGGTAAGGCGAGTTAATTTAATTCACTGGAATTTTGCACAGAGGTGATAATACAATAATATGTGGTTAATTTTAGACTTGGTCTTCGGGGTCATCTCCGAGGAATTGGGTCGAATTCCTTAGAAATGGCTTTAGCCTTCGTTTTTGCAGTTCAAAATGATATTCAGGACCTAGACATCTGATCTTCGACCCGATCATCTCCTGAATAACCTTCATCATCAACCGTAAACTTAGTTTGCTCCGACAAATGTAAATTTTCGACGCAATTTTGTGTCAAATCTGTTGCCGGGAAAATGTATATGAGTAAACTCTAAAGGGTCAAGTGAGATCGTCGAGAAAAACGCGCCAGGCGATAATTTCGTGTGGCGGGATACATCACGCCTGCATATGACACTTATAAATTGCCGAGGCGTTACTTACTCACCGTTCTCTGTGCCGCTTTAGCATTTACGCTGAATTTTCGAGGACTTCCGACTCTCTTGGGATTCCGTTTAATTTTTTTCTGAGCTTCTTTAGCTGTTTTCAACGTAGGTGGAAATATCGAGATTATTAACGAATACGTGGCTTTTTCCTGGTAAAAAAATTGTTTCTGTTGACCACTTTCTCAAAGAACATTTCAGAACTTTTTCAAAGAACTAATACAACAACAATTTCCTGAAATGTCCTTTGAGAAGGTCCTTGCCAAAGTGGTCAACAGAAGCAAATGTATTTTTTACTAGGTAAAAGCCACCGTATTCGTTAACAAGAAAGAAAACCAAAACCAGGAAGGGTTCTGGTTTGGAGAAAAAACTGCAAAACGACGTGTTTTCATTTGTGTCTCATAATTTTTCTGTCTAATGACAACATGAGCTTTTGGAGCGCGGACAATCCTCACTTTTATATTGAAACTACACTACACCCACAAAAAAATGGAGTGGTGGCAGCTGTTAGCAAAAGGAGGATTGTTGAATTTATTTTTTTAACGGAACACTGAATGCAAAGAGATACCATTTAGAAATCTTAACACATTTTGTACAAATGTTGCATGACGACGAATTGCAAGAAGGTTATACCTTCTTTAGTTTTTCAACAAGATGGAGCTCGTGCGCATACTACTGTGGCAACAATTAATTAAATAGGCGAATTTTTCGAAGATCGTATAATTAGTTTGAACATGCAAACCAGATCCCCCCTAGATCTTGCGATTTGACCCCTTGTGATTTTTTCTGGCGTTATCTAAAAAATCAATTTTTTTGGACTTCCGTTGGCGATATGGAAGACCTTCTTTCAGCAACGTATTATCAGTTACATTGAAGAAATTATTGATGGAACACCGTGGATACTGCAGCACATTATTGACTCTATTAAAATAAGAGCTCAGTTGTAAATAAAAATGGGCGGTCGTCATTCCCTTTAATGGTAAAATATTTTTTGGAAAATATAGTCTCTTTTGATTAAAGTTTTTTATCTCTCCGGTAAAAGCACCCATCATATAATCTGACAGCCTTGAGAATTCAATAAGGTTATAAACTGAAGATTAAGACTAGAAATACGTCTTTTTTGTTCTCGGCCAACTTTAAGGCTTTTTTTTTAATGGCTCGTTATAAATAGTCCACCCCAATACAGATACCGCTAGGTCTACGAGGTGTGTAAATTAAGTAATAAGTGCGGTAGGTTAACATGTAATGCACCTTCAGTAAGTTTGAACTTGTTAGAGTCATTTGTTTGTTCTTTGTCCGTTTTTTTCTAATGCATTTTAAAAATGAGTGACATTAATTTTGAGCAACGGTGTGCTATTTTGCTTCAGACTTGGACACAGCGCAACGGATACTTTTGCAAAACTTCAACACGCCTACAATACAGTGTTTTTTCAGGAGCCCAGGTTTTTCGGTGATTTAAGGCATTCTCAGAAAGAAGAGAGTCGATTGCAGATGAACCACGCAGCGGAAGGCTTTCAACTTCAAGAACCGATGAAAATGTCGATAGAATACGGGATCTTGTGCGTTCAGATCGCTGACGACAATAATGATCGGGGGGAGAGTTAAATTTGAAACACACCACTATTCATCAGATTTTGACTAACGAATTGGGGATGAGAAAAATCAGCGCAAAAATGGTTTCAAAAAAAACTTTCGAAAAAGGGTCGTCCGTGTGAGACTAAACATCAAGAACGACTGGATGTTGCATCACGACAATGCGCCTTGTCACATAGCCATTTTAGTAAACACGTTTTTCGCCAGTAAAAACATTTCTGTGGCTCCTCAGTTCTTTATTCGCCCGACTTGAGTGCTTGTGACCTTTTTTCTCTTCCCGAGATTGAAAAATCACCTCAAGGGACGTCATTTTGGGACTATAGAAAACATTCAAACGGCTGTAACCGACCAGCTGAAGGCTATTCCAGCATATGAGTTCCAGCACTGCTATGAGGAATGGAAGAACCGTCTCCAGCGCTGTGTGGCTTCCCAAGGAAGTTATTTTGAAGGAGACAATACTGAATTGTAGTTCTATTGGAATAAAAAAAATAAAAAAACAATCTCATCACTAAATTTACACACGTCGTATATCTGTGCGTCAATGAATAAATACGGGAGAGTAGTGAGGGGTTGGGGGCGGGCGAGCCCCGCTCTCGAACCCGGCCGGTTGCCGTTCGGAAATCGCGGGAGAAGAACCGCCGCCGCCGCAGCCGCCCCCCGGCCGCCCGGGTCGCTCCACCTGCGCCGCCGTCCAGGTAACGTGCCGGGTGCGTGGAGGCGGCGGCAGAGCGCGGGAGCTCCGCCGCTCCCCGATATTGATCTAAGAGCGGCGGGCGGCGGACGCCTCGGGACCGCCAGTCGCAGGACAGAGCCAGTGCAGCCAACCTCGCGCCGTCGCCAGCGCTCTCTCCTCCATCTCTCTCTCACATCGCCGTCTCTCTCTCTCTCCCGTTTACCCACAATGCCGTGCTCCGATCGGCGATAGTGCGTGCGACCTCTTCCCTCTTCGTCGTCGCGGTGCTCTTCGGCTCCGGCCTCCAGGTGTTTCGCTGACCGCGCGCGCGTGTACGCGATGTATCCTCTCTGAAGACGCCCGCCACGGACTCTGCTGGTACTCAGGAGGGTGGATATCGAGGGATTCTGTCTGGTTTTTGCGTGGTGACGCTGCGGAAAGTCCGACCCGACAGAGAGGCGAAAGACCAGAAGTTCCTGGGGTCAGGGATCTGCTTTAGGCAAGGGTAACTATGTTGATGTATATGATGTTGTTGTCAAAGTCGAAAGCTTTTGAGGTCCAGGGTTCTGTTTGCGCTTTTAACAATTTTCATGACTTTGGAAATAATACCTTCGATTTCGTAAGGGTTGTTTTGGAAATACTCTTATCAAAGTCGAAAGCTTTTGATGTCCGAGGTCCTTTTTGCGCGCTTTTAACGATTTTCATGACTGTTTGGAAACAATAACTTCGGGTCTGGAAAGGTTGTTTTGGATATACTATTGATCAAGTTGAGTTTTAGAAAAGAGCGGTTATCTGAAATTTTCTGCGAAGTTAACTTATCATTGATTTGTTGTTTGATAAGGGTTAGTTACTTATAATCTGACAAGGTTTGATTTGTAAAACCCGGACCCACTTAGCTTTAACTTTAAAAGACATATTTTCAGTATATTAGTTAACGAGGTAGACATATGTATATATATGCATTTTTGGGTAATTTTAGAAACATTTTTAGTCAAATTTAAAAAAGCTACGTTTCCAAAAAGTTGATTTTTAAACAGTCCTCTAAGGAGCTATCAAGCAATACAAATAGAAATTTTTATATAAATAGATAGGTACAGTGTAATTCATAATTGACGATATAATTACAGATTTTTCTCGCTTTAGTAATGTTTTTATTTATCGATAATAACAAATACATGAAATTACAGACAGTCTTGATATCTGGCAATTTGTTGTAAACGTGAGCGACCAAGAATAATTCCAAAGACGAAGCCAGATGTCGTACGCATAATATTAGTTTGGGCTGTATTTTGTCATTTCTTTCTAATTCCATATGAAGTCTAGCACCAAACAACTTGAAAATAATTGACGCGTGGTTTGAATTAATATTGTTCGAGCTTAAGTCGTGGAAGTAATATGTGAGGAAAATGAATTTAGACTACTGCGCATCCAAGTTTTAAGGAGTTTTAAGACGATCGCCATTTTGGCATTATCCTAATAAGAACATATTTTTCATATTTTAAGGAAAGACAGGCAATTAGCAATCAAAACATTAGAATGAATGTAAACACAAAAAATATTTACAGGGTTGCCAGATTTATCAGTTCTCAAGAAAGGACCTCGCGCACTCTTTCGGAAAGTGAGTCGGTGAAATTGGCTGAATTTATGATAACTCGGTGGATTTCGGGTATTGCCGTGCATGGTGAATTTATATTCTTGGCGATTAACGGATCGTGTTGTCAGCTACTTTAGAAATTACTTTAATCGGGCGATAAAGGTGATAAACGACAAAATATAAAAAATGCAGCCATATAATTTTTTCTTTATTTTTTATGTTCTCGGGCAAAAATAGAAAATAATTTACTCTTGCATAATAAGCTTCAACATTTGCAATTGTTGTATGTGCAATATTTAATTTTCCTTGTACCATAAAATGCACTTTGTAAAGCAATATTAGTTTGATTTATTGACTTGTAGATGCTTAAATAATCAACGGAAACGGAAAGTTAGCGGTTTCACTTCATATCTTAACTAAAGTAAATTACGAGAAAATACATACTTGAATAATTAATTCTAATTGTAAAAACAAGTGGTAGTTTTATAGATACAATAATTTTGAATCCATAGTTTTTTAAATACTTAGATCCTTGAAGTATAAAACATTTATAACCTTAAATAAAACCTGAACAATTAAAATAACATCTTTACGTCATTAAAGCTGAATCCATAATTATATCTTTTATGTTTGCCACATTTTGGGCTATTAAAAATTGGGCAAATGGTCAGAGTTATATAATGTTAATTAACCTGTTTTCCTAAAAATATGTAAATCGAATTCAACACAATAAATAATATTTTATGGATGTCTAAATATATGTGTATGACTGTAACTTGTAACAGAATCAAAAAAAGGTTAAATTCATATGTATTTGTCTTGTTCTAAAAACTACAAAATGTATTTTTTCGTATATCTTCCAAAATTTTGGGAAAAATTTTGGGATATTATGCATTTATCTATTATTCTTGACCGGTAAACTTTATGTCAGTATTATTTTTGAACTTGTCAGTTTTACGTGTGGATCTAAATGTATTCGTCAGGAGGCCTTTTCCACATCTCTGTTGCATATAATTCACAGAAATGTTTTATCAGAGTGCGCCAAGGCAATAAATAGCACCGTTACATCAAGACAATCAAAATCCAGTGAAAAATGAAAGTCGACTGGTTAACAAAGAGCAATATACGTTTTCTTTGACCGTGGCTTGCTCTGATTTGTATTTTTTCTTACTGACAACGCTTTACAAAGCAAGAAAAAGTGAAGTAAATTAATGAGTTACAGTCATATTGCTGGAAAATGTGAATAACATATTTTATAATTAAGTATTACGAAAAAAGCTACACGTGGAAATGAAGCTTTACATAATTACCAAGTAGAAAATAAAATTTATGAATATTACCAAAGTATATACATATGTATGTAAGTAAGTAATAAAACAACCTATTTCTGTTTTGTTATGTGACTCATAAAAAGTTCCTATTTTCAAAACAAATGCATATGTAACTTTGTACAAAATGAAAACTACGTCCTACTTAAATGTGTGCAGTGATACCACCACTTAATTGAATTGAAATAAAAACTGTAATGGATTGTTTTATTGAATTTTAAGTGTAGCGCTTGATCTTCGTTGTTATGTAGTTGGCAGCAGATCCGAAGTTGCCGCTTTGTGTTATTTGACCTTTGTTGACAGTTTGAAATCGTCTGAACCTTACATTGGCTTCAATAGTGGTTTGTGTCTTTATTTGAGCTACAAACTTCTATCTTGAATCGAACAACTGTTATTTTCAGAACAATCAAAATGTTATAGTTGTCAGACTTCCGTTTGCGAAAAAAACAATTAACTGTTTCGTCATTTTTGGGTTTGTTAACAGCTGCTGCCCAGAGTTAGTAGCATTTTTGGTACGCTATTTAAAAAAAAAACAGGATAATAACGGTCAATTGCTATTCTTAACAGCTGTTAGAGAGGTAATTTAAATATAAAATTAAGATATTTAGTTAAAACTAAAGTCCAATATATTGTTTTAGCGTGTAGGAGTAGCTCTAAGCTTGAATGTTTCTATGGTTAATTCTAGCTCACAGAAAGCAAAAAAAAAACAATGAACTTTTCAAGTCACTTAGAAAGCGTAATCCTACCAAAAGAGATACAAATATTGTAGATTAAATACAAGTGCTATTCGTAACATTTATAATAATTGATGTTTATGTACAAAAAACTACACTGCACTATTTGTAATTGAATGGTGTTTGTGAGAAATTCTTTATTTTTTTTTGTATTTTTTAGAAATTTCAAAACTTCAAAACTTTTTTCTACTAATTTTTTTCAATAACTTTTACTACCAATCTTTTTTGTACTTGCATATTTGAACTCCAACCAGTCAATATCTTTCAAAATATACACATTTTTAAAATTATTTATCTTTTTTATGTCGAAAAAATAAGTTATTTGACAATAAATAAACGCAAGCAATCCATCTATATGCTAGTCAACATTGGTTATAAATACTGAATAATTTTATAACAATTTGGCATCAGTACCCTCTAAAACCTAAACATGTTTCATGACGCATCGATTTGTAGTTTGTATGAAGTATTGTTTTCCCAACACATCATAGGTCATAGACCTTTATTGAGTCGCCATTAGGATATACTTATTAAATTTGCTGACTGACGAGGGCGTAGTTTCAAAAATGGTGGTCTACGATGGAGAAAAAACTCACGAGTAATCAATATGTGTGAAAAAATGTTTATGTTGTGTACTTTTAACTTTATTGCGTATAAAATTAGTTGTTAAAATCAGAATCTATAAAACGGATGTGCTTATTAATATTCGTCTTAGTTTTTTTTTTAGTTTTCTTATAGTAATTCTCTAAAAAATATTTGACAACTGAATAGTTCTTATTATGATTACTGAAACAGAATCCTACTTCACCTCCTTAGCTTTGTCACTGTCTTGTATGGCAAACTGTTGAATAACTGATAAGTATATTTAATTGACAAAAATTGGGACAAACTGTAGGTATGTTTCTCTTTGATAGATGTCTTTCAGTCCTTTGACAATCTTAGTTCAGACGAGACGTAAAACCACCCGTTGCTTCGCGATGCTCTAAAATTGATTTGTGCAATAACTGCATTCGCTACTGAAAGCACCACGCGGAAGTGTATATAATATGCATAAATAAATACATTGTTCGATGAATAATAAATCCTCTACCGGTTTACGGCTGCCAATAAATTTAAATTTGCATTATAAACATCTGCCAGAATTTGAAAACAGATTATTTAATTTGCTGTTAATGCGAATAGCGGGTTTGATCTGTCGAATTAGTTTTTTTGAGCGCCTCTTTTCAGTATTCTGTTTGTTTTCCGAACGAACGTGAATAGTACACATATTACAGAACTGAAAACGACAAAATTAAGCTTTAATATTCGGTATCGCATGACGTCAGGCTCTCCGTGTTCATTTTTTGTGGCAGTTAAAAACAAGAAACAGGGTGACAAGGTCAGTGCAAGTCTAGAACAATATAGTTACCATCAACCAGGGGGGATTTTGCCCGATTTTCAGATTAATTTCAAAATTTAGCAAACATTCCACTTAAAAAAAAGAAACACACCTACGTATGGCACCTACATCTACCATATGTACACAGCTCATCAACTGTGTGTGTATTAAAAAAAACTACCCAATAACTAGGGATCACATTGCCACGCACACGGCATACTTTGAAGAGGTTTTTTGAAATCTTTCGATAATATATGTACATATACTGGCTTGGGTATCTTAGGACTTGCACCCTTATTGAGATACAGATCTCAAGAAGGGTGCAGCATTTAATTAAGGTACGTATATTTAATTCAATTGACCTATTCTGATCTCTAGATTCACTTGTTGATACATTTTGTCACATAAAAACGTGTTGCCGATATTGTTCAACCTATGGCCTAAAACATTAAGTTTTTTTTTTTTGTATAAGAACTATGTTATAATGTCTTTGATGCACCTATCTAATAAACGGTCCAGTCGCCATTGTTATTTAATATTGCATCAACGTTGAGGCATACTCTCCGCTAAATATTTGGCATATATTTTGGAAAGGACCGCCACATCTTACATACTTGTGATAGCTGGGTCAGTGTAATACACGTGTTCCACGAAGCCGTTGCTTCATTAAGGTCCACACATTTCCTATTGGGTTGGCATTTGGTCATTGTGAAGGCCGGGCTATTGATGCCATGTTCAGCTTTCCACTGCAAGCAGTCTTCTACGAAATTTGGGAATGTTATCTTCTTGTAGGATCCAGTCACCATTGTTTCTACCAAGGTCCTTCTGATACAATCGTTTTATGCTTTCAACGTTAAGATTTCCGGCAAATACACACAATGTTGGCTTTAACCGGATGTTTAACTGATTGCTGCAGAAGCGACCGACCACGCATTAGCCAGGCATTCTTTCTAGGAGTCCAGCCCCAAAAGAAAGACTCATCGGTGAACAGTACATTATCTCAGTTGCGGTCAATATTTTCGTTGCCCACTTCATTCTCTTTTTGACGTGTTTTTCTGTCAATAGTGATTTGACCGTAGTATTTTTATAATTAATTATATTTTCATCTAATTTCCTTTTTTAGCGTCATAATTCTGATATGTATATTTCAGTAATTTCCATCCTGCACGTAAGCTTGGTGTGGTGTTTTTGGCAAATGACGTTAATATTGCGGAATTTATTTATAAACTTCACCTTCGACCCACGTTGTGGTCCACATTTTTAACTACAGTACATCGTTTTACCTTATCTCATAACAAAGGATACCGAACGTCTCTTACATTCAGCAGCGGTTGTGGTGTTCATTTTGGGTCCTTCACTCATCTTGAAAACACGCTGCTGTTCCGATAGTTTTTTATGTAACAGACTGTCTCTGGTGAAACTTTCTCCACCCTGAGCTCGCTGGACAAGCCAGTAGGTCGCTCAGTTTAACTGTAGCAGTCGTTTGAATTTGTCTACGCACCAGTGACGCGTTGAAAAAATGTTAAGTGTTCAGATGGAGCAACGGGTTAATCTCAAGTTTCTTGTTGAACTGGGGAAAACTTTTACAGAAGCTTATGCACTGTTAAAACAAGTGTACGGAAATTAATGTTTATTCCGCACATAAGTTTTTGAATGTTTTAAACGGTTTAAAGAGGAACGTAAAGCGACCGAAGACGGTCCGCGCCCCGGACGGCCTTCAACGTCAAAAACGGACGAAAACATTTCAAAATTGGTAAGTAAATCCGCTAAGATCGAGGTTCTGACGGCCCTTCGTGAGCGTGTGAGAAGACGAAAACCAGATTTGTGGAAAACCAAATCATGGAAGATTCACCAAGACAATGCACCGCCCCATTTCTGCTTTGTCTGTGAAGGTGTGTTTTTGCAAAATACGTCATTACTGTGATGGAACATCTACCATACTCGCCCGACCTTGCCCCCTCTGACATTTTTTATTTCCCAAGGTCAAATCGGCGCTGAAGGGGACAAGATTCGAAAGTGTGGAAGCGGTTAAAGCAAAAGCGACGAAGGTTCTGAACCAGCTGACAGAAGCGGACTTCCAGCACTGCTTTCAACAATTAAAACATCGTATGGAGCGGTGTAGAGATCGCCAAGGGGAGTACATTGAAGGCGAAAAAGTTTCTACTGTAATTGATAACGAATAAAAAGTGTTATGACAGCAATTCGGTTATTTAATAGCCACACCTTGTATGGTATTTCATTTGGAAATACCCTGTATACCTATCCGTTTATTCCCTCGGCTATCGCACACTGATTTAATAAAACGTACAAGTAAAACAAACAAAAAACTAATTTTGAAATCGTCTGCGGCCCGACCGGTTTTTAGAGAGCCTGTTTTCGATAAGTACCCACGCAAAAATAGAATTCCTATACGATAGGTACCGGCCGATTCAGTTGTGATGATTGATAAACATCTAAAAGCCAAACTGAAAATAAACAATCGCGATTATGAGGTATATGAAAAAAAGATCGTTTAAATAATAATCAACGGTCCTGATCGAGGTGCTTGTGTTCCACATAACGGATCAATTTCTCTAGAAATGTGGCACATTAGAAATGTTATTGGCGAATTTCAATCAGAGATAATTCCAATTGCGATTGGAAGGAGTTCATTTAATTTGAATGTTCTTGCTTTTGCTGTTGAACTATTTCGTTGTTTTTATATCATTTTACTTTGTTTTACTAATGCTTTTGGTTAGGAATTCAGCAGGCACGGCAGTAGCGCAGCTAAAAAGAGGAGCAAGTCTGTACTATGTGTAGATTGATCCACATATTTCTGTCTCGCCTCATTTGTCTTCTACTTCAGACTAGAATTACGTATATTTCCTTGAACTATTTAGGATATTGTGACTTACATACATGTTAAATCTTTACATCAAGACCAGTATTTACCAAGTTCTTGATCCATCTGTTAGTAACAATAACACTATTGAACATGTTTTTGTGACCTGTTTCATTTCATTACTTTCAATCTGTGATTTTTTGTGACCCCAAAGATCGTATTGAATAAAAATTATTTAATGATTTTCACTTAACCACCACACTATTTTCTTCCCAAACTTATTAATCAGCTACCACGGAGTATTGCAAACTCATCAAAGGCTTCCGACAATTTTTACTAAAAAATTTATGCGAAGAGTCAATAGAAAAGCAAAATTTTACTTTATCGTCGAAATTTCATACGATCTGCCTTCAATATTCGGCTCTCTTCTCGCTATTTCTGTTGACGTCGGGATTTATTTGAAGTAAAAGGGTCCGTAATCCCTTATAAAATTGAGTGAAAACGCGGGCGAAAGAGGGCGAGGAGTGAAATAAAATAAGCACAAATGTTTACATATGACAAATCTCACAGGAAATCGAAAAAAATCCTACCGAATCTGGTATTTACAATACATGGGGTGAAAAGTGGTTGCGGAGTTTTATATGTTTTCTTGGCGTTCCATCAATACCGAATTTAATTTTCATCTTAAGTATTCCTCCCAATAATTCCTCCTAGAATTTTATTAGATTTCATCACCACGACATGACGAAGAACAAAGAATATTTCTCACTTCATACGATCTTAATACAGAAATGTTTTGGGAAGGACATTTGCTAGTTACCGACTTTGGGAGACTTCTCATATATGTATGTCTAGTTCAATTAAAATGCACTAGAGACATGTTTGTAATAATGTGGCCTTCTGACTACATTTCCTAAGTGTACCTTCGACGCCATGCCTTATTCAGTGAATTATCATTGTCGATATTCACGATTCACGTCGAAGGTTGAGTAGCGTATATCCACAATGCTCCTTTGCTTTTTCTGTTGTTAGCAAGCCCCTGTTGGTGACTACGGTTCTTCTCAAGGTAGCGTCTTGTTTAAGGTTTTTGATGTTTATTAGACCCCTTCTATCTCGTCTTTGAGTTAAGTAGAGTCTGATAACGTTATTACTGACTAACGTATGTCCTAAAAGTTCTGGCACAAAATATTTATAGCAGTTTTTTGTAATGAACAGATTTATTGAAACATCAATTATTTATCATAAACTACATCTTAATGCTTAACTAAACTATACTATCAAATTATGTGAAGCGGCCCATACTCCTCTACCAGACGCAACTTTCTTCGAATGTCTCTCATGAGGCCCTGGACGGAATTCAAGTCAATTTCTCTCATTTTTTCAAAAATTCGACGTCTTAGTTGCTGTTCGTTTTGGGCTTCCCAGCCTCTGTCATAAACTTTCCGCGACAATAAAGCCCAAAAATCCTCTATTGGGCGAGCCTGAGGCAAGTTAGGAGGATTAGCGTTTTTAGGAACAAAAGGTATGCGGTGTTGACGAAGCCAGTTTTGGGTATCTCTAGAGTAATGACACGATGCTAAGTCTGGCCAAAACATGATATCATCCTCAGCATGATATTTATTCTTGGACAAACTGGAGCAATTTGGAAAGACAGTTCTCAATATACCCCTGACTGTTCAAAGCTTCGCCTCTCACTCTTCCCACAAAAGGTCGGGATATGCCCCTGTTAGAAATTGCGCATCAGACAAGGATTTTATCGGCAAATTTTGCTTTAGTCTTAAACTTTACATTGTCAGGGCATTCCTCTAGGTTATTTGTATAAAACCCATCATTTCCTTTCATTTCGGAGTTAGCCAAAGTGAAATACTTTTCGTCGTCTAAAATAATGCTCTTTCCATTGGCAAAGTAGACCCGTCTCAGTTGACAGCAGCATCTTGGTATACGTAGAAGCTGCCCTTGAGTGTATTTGGGGCACTTACATCTTTTTCGATATTTCAGACCATTCCTCTTCAATGTCAACGATACCGTACTCTTAGAAGTGTCATATTGACGAGCCAGTCTCCTTGATGACATCCCAACTTGGTTTCTTGCTCTTCTTACCAACCTCTCTTCCCTCTGTTCAGTAAATACTCGTGGTCTTCCACTTTTTGGAAGGTTCAAACAAGGTATTCCCTGCTCGCACTCCGCTATTGTTCGATAAATGGTTCTGCGAAAAATATTTTCATTCTCGAATATTCGAAATATTTCAGCTTTGGGTACCCGCCCAACTAAGTTATAGATACTTTTTCTTATTTCTAATTTATACGACATATGAAAGCATAAACTTCAAAATAAATAACCCTCGACTGCTAAAAGTTTTAATATGACAGAGACTTGGTTTATTGGTTTACTTATTGACGAAATTGAAAATTAGTCATTGGGTTCCTCGATCATCACTGTATCAGTTTCGCTTTTCTACAGACAAATACGAGGCGAAGCATAAACACCAAAATGCATTAATAGTTTTCGTTATTAATAACTCATTTCTATTTTTAATGCGACTGAGGTCGCGGGCACACGAACAGACAGAGAGAGAAGATGACGACGGTCCCTATTTACTATTTACTTCGACAAAGTGAATGCGATTCAAAACAAACACGGATGAGAATAATTTAAACTGGCAGAACTACAAAATAATGACAAGGGCAGTAAAAAAGCATGTCGTCAAACACTTGCGGACGTAGTCTCACGAGCAACATTTCTGCTCATTGGCTGAAAGGAGGCTGACAGTTTGGTGAGTAAAACCATCCAGCCTTAGCAATTTCGGCCCAAGCCCTCTCAATGAAGAATACACTGTGTGAAATTGAATTAACTGTGAGATGGAACAGGCAGCTGCCAACTGGCTAAGAAACTTTTAAAGCACTACTTAGCAATACTTAGCGTACTCAGCAATGAGGGGGGCAATGGTATTTCTAGTGATGATCAGGAAGAATTCACCATTCTGGTGATGTTCCCCTTTGTATAGGCTGTCAGCAAGAAAAAAGAGATCGTACAGCACGTACTATGCGACTGTTCTGTTGTCTCGTCATTAAGCGAATCCATAATCTACGAGATATGGTTCACGTCACTATCCGGATCTATGAACTAGCATCATCAATGTATCATACGCAATGAGAGATGGTTTTTATCCATTCCAGTGTATGGACACATAGCAGATCCAATATCTGGACATCTTTCAGACGGTTTATCCCAAACGTCTAGGTCTGGTCCTTGTTACTATCTCATCTATGCGCCAACATCCGGATCTATCTCAAATATCCGGATCTACAATCCGAACCGTTTTAAGCACTAATTAATATACAGCAACTGTATTCTTATCTAACCTTGTTTGGCCCACAGCTAGAGTTAGCCGCGTGATTCAGAAATCGGGTCCATCACTTTATGGAACGGTTCTATAAATAAGCGAGACTACAGGTGGCTCTGCAGCGTTATTTATAATGTTGGGGCATCGAGGGATATCGAGCAAGAACGTAATTTCATAGGAACCGCAACAGGAATAACTTTTTTTATAATATATATTCGTATGGGAAACCAGACGCGACTCGGATTTTTTTCCACGAGGTGCACAAAATAATAATAAAAAAAGAAATGCACTCACCTTGTGTGAATGAAAAGGTGAGTATACACGAAAAATTCTGCCTTGAAATATAACATAATAGTTATATAGAAAACAAAATAATAGTGTATTTATTTTGATACTCAGTAATTTTGACTTACAGTAATTAAGTAAATAAACTAGGTTGAAAGATCATACTTCATTTCAGATGGTAATTATATATATATATCACAATCACAACCAGGGAAGTAGTCTTGGGTGATCAAAAATATTATAAATACCCCAAAATGGACTTATATTTAACCATTTGCTAGTTCCTGTAATTGAAATACTCTGTGAGCATTATATGCCTTAAGCTTATATCTTCCAATGAGTAGGCCTTAAAAGATATTATATATATGTATGATGTTATTTATAGAATGAACTGCACTATTATCAGCTGCATGTCAGTATAAAACATGTTCTAGTCAACAACACTAGCAGTCATTGACCTATGCTAATTCGACATTATGATAGTGGATGCTTAGGAGTTATCATATATGCAACCTCGTTCACTACATTTTCCAGAGCTAGATCTGGGTATCTGTCCCAAACGCGCCTATGGACGTATTGTGTCGATACGGTTTGCAGTACGCACCAAGGTAGTTATAGAACTTGAGGATACTCGCCAGAGCTAAGCCCACAGTTATAGAGGGATAGCTGGCCCGTGCCTCCTTGAGTAAACAAACAGAGGAAAATCATACTATAAATGTAACGACTGTATTGTAAACAGGTCCAATAGTGTGCAGTGCGGCCGTCTTTTTAAGCAATTAACTTACAAATATTAAGACTTTTTTACATGAAAAAAATATTTGGCTTTAAAAATATATCATCCTCGATGAAAAAATGGTGTTACACTTTTATACAAATCCGTACGTTCCTTTCATATTCTAGATTTATATACCTGGCTTTATATACCAACCTTTATAGTGGTATTGAGAGTAGTTTGTAGTGTCTTTAAGCCAATGATTTAGTGCCTCTTTGTCTACTGTCTGGTAAGCATCATTATATATCATCACCGTCAATAAGACGTTTCGGACAAGGGCCCTCGTTAGATTGTAATTGGCACGTATTCGGTTCTCTTTGAAATGACTTGTTATTTTTGCACCACTTAACCTCCAATTTTCTATCAAGACCCTATCGCGATGACCTACAAACTTAGCGGGAACTATAAATAAAAAAGCAATTTAGGAATATCTACAATTTGCCGTCGGAGAATAAAAAAAGTTTGATCCGAAAATAAATCAAAACGTAATGTAAGACAGTCACGAGAATTAAGTTCACGAAAATTTGTACGGTTACTAATGCGGATATTGTCTGATTATCCGCTACTATAGCGGCTGATGGTAGAGTACGCAAGGCCAAATTTAATAATTGTCCATAAAAATACCATGTGTTGGTTTCGGTTCATTTTCTGAATGCTGTAATGCTTCTACAAAAACAGGCAGGACAGTGAGACATATCAGCTAGTAAGCGTCAGTATGGTACGTGGTCACTCGCACTTGCAAGAGGAGTTTGCGGCTGACATCTCTCCAGCTTTATTGATAATAATTGACAAAATGAAGTCAAAGATGACAAAGAATGAAATACAAGAAATGCGGCTTTCGTCAGATAAATGAATCTCCCTGTAGAATGTTGTGACTGTTGAGCTTTTATATACGAGGTGTGGCTATTAAATAACCAAACTGCTGTCATAACACATTTTATTCGTTACCAATTACAGTAGCAATGTTCGCAAGTTCGCCTTCAATGTACTCCCCTTGGCATCCCTACACCGCTTCATGCCACTTTTCCATTGTTGAAAGCATTGCTGGAAGTCCGCTTCTGTCAGCTGGTTCAGAACCTCCGTAACTTTTGCTTTAACCTCTTCCACACTTTCGAAGATTGTCCCCATCAGCGCCGATTTGACGTTGGGAAAAAGTCACAGGGGGCAAGGTCGGGCGAGTATAGTGAATGTTCCAACACAGTAATGCCGTATTTTGCAAAAAAAACGCCGTCACAGACAAAGTAGAATGGGCCGGTGCATTGTCTTGGTGATTTTTCCACGATTTGGTCTTCCACAAATCGGGTCTTCGTCTTCTCACACGCTCACGAAGGGCCGTCAGAACCTCGAATGTCAAAAAAGACGATCGTCATCGCTTTGAATTTGGATTTGCTCATCCTGGCTTTTCTTTGCCTTGGCGAGTTCGGGCTCTTCCAATGCATGGATTGGCGCTTGGTTTCGGGGTCGTAAGTAAAAAAAAAACGGTTCATCAAAAGTAATCACCGGATCTAACAAGCCTGCATCAGTGTCAATATTGTTTAGAATGTCAGCGCAAATGTTCATTCTTGATTCCTTTTGCTCGGAAGTGAGGAGTTTTGGCACCATTTTTGCGCAAACTTTACGCATGTTGAACGATTCATGCCGATATCATGCTGAATCTGGCGAATACATTCTTTGTTGATTCCTGTTATTTCAGCAAACCCTTTGATGCTTAGACGACGATCTTCGCGGATTGATTTACCGTTTATCGCGGATTGATTTGATTTATTTTTTCAATGTTTTCGTCCGTTTTTGACGTTGTGGGCCGTCCGAGGCGCGGATCGTCTTCGGTCGTTTCACATCCCTCTTTAAACCATTTAAACCGTTCAAAAAGTTGTGTGCGGGATAAACATTCATTCCCGTACACTTCTTTTAACATTGCATAAACTTCTGTAAATGTTTTCCCCAGTTTAACAAGAAACTTGAGATTAACCGTTGCTCCATCTGAACACTTAACATTTTTTCGACGCGTCACTGGTCCGTAAACTACTTCAAACGACTGCCACAGTCAAACTGAGCGACCCACTGGCTTGTCCAGCGTGCGCAGGGGAAAATATCACCAGATACAGTTCCGTTCAAATTTGTCGCGACACGCTCGCAGCGCGCTGGTAACAGCATCAGTTCGATTATTTAATAGCCACACCTCGTATAAGTTTGTATTTATTAAATTCACACTTTTTGAGTTCTAGTTCCATAACTTCCGAAAATAGTTAGTTAAAATGTCGAAAATATCCATGATGATTTTAAAGAGTGTTTAAATTTAATAACAACTTTCCCAGTAGTAAAGTCGACAAACATAAACTAACCGCTTTGAGAAATATATACAAAAAAACAGATTTAGAATTCTCCCACTCGCATCGGTTGTGTATAAATTAAAGTTTTAAGGTTTATTCTGCGCGGGTTTTATATTAGTTATATCCGAGTAATTAGTAGTCAATAAACAGCCAGGTTCTAGTTAATCTGGTTTTATAACGGAATAAAAAATGGTCTGAAAATAATGTCTACATCAGCCCGGTAAATTAAAAAATGTTATTGTTGGAAATGAAATGCCATTTTACTATGTTGGAAATTCTGATGAGGACTTCGTAAGTTAAATAAATGTTTTGCGGTGCGATCAAAACAACTTTTCAGTTTCGAAAGATGTAGTCTGAAAAAATAAATAAGTTTCCATCACCGGCTCTCGATCGGTTTACTTATCTAATTACGTGGCTTAACAGTAACCTAACACCCTCTAAGTTCGGTTTGTGAATCGTAGATTGCTAATAGAATGCTAACCAGCGTACTCAGATATAGAGGATTTTCCTTGTAATCGTATAATTATTTATTACTAAATAATCTAATTTTTATATTATTTGATTACTTTAGATAAGGGGGATTTATCAGAGACGGACTTAAAACTGTATGCTCTATTCAGAACAGCATGCGGGTTTGATAAAAAAATCCGTTTATTTGCATCTTTGTATCAAAGTTGTTTTGCATATGTTCCAGATGTACCGTGCTATTCGCACGTTTTTTGTAGGTAGATTATTTTTTATAGTACCCTAAATTTGTCAGTGCCGTCTGTCGATTTGTTTTATTTTTACATTTCAGTTACTAACGTTTCAGTTGGTAACGTTTTCCAATTAGAGATGGGTTGTATGTACGGAGTATAGTGTTGAAGTGTTTAAAATGGTTGTAGAAAAAGCCGTGAAACCTTTTAGTTGGTGTAATATTTGACGTTCTCACAGTCTCAGCACAATGGGACGGTGGACATCATTGGTACGTAGTGCATGCGTTCCGATTACAATTGGTATATAGTGTTATAGGAAACAATATTTTTTTAAAGAGTTTAAGAAAGTCAATTTTTAAACCTAATTCTTTTTAAGTAGGGTTTTAAGCCTACTTTTTTGGGGTACTACCATCGTTATTTCGAGGATATCCAAATTTCAGGATGATAAGCTCGTTTGTAGAGCCTGCGATAGAGCCCGTAGATGTTTTGTAACATATTCAAGGCAAATTTGGATTATTTTGTATTGAAAATACTTTTTTAAAAAGTTTGTTTGGTCTTTGTCAAGATCATTTCATTTAACTCTACTCAGCCAAGTTAATAAGAGAACTGTGGTATCAAAAATTAGATGTAATTTAAAATTTACAATCCAATCAAAAACCAAAATCGCATGCAGTTGATTTGTCGTTTTTAAACTATATTGTTTGTTCTTTTTATAAATCAGTCCAAGGGAAACTTCTTTCCGTTGAAAAATATTTCTTTAAATATTTTTTTTAGTTAGGTTTTGGAGTTCAGATGACTGCTGGAGGGCGTTCTGAATCTGTTTCCACCATCTCGCTTGTGATTGGTTCACACCAGATCTCATATTTGGTTTGCGTTTATTTGAGAGAGAATCACTTAGCAATTCCCTCAACTCTGTAGTGTTTCTATACCATAAACTGTACCTGTGTGTGTTTACAATGGAACTCAGTGGAAGTGCTATAATGATGGTCTTCCTCCACACAGACTATGTAGGTCTCAAAGTCCCTTAAAAAGTTACTAAAATTACGTACAAGTAAAAAAAAGTAAAACCTACTCGTACAATAATGATACGGCTATGTTTTAAGTTGTCTTCATGCGACTCCATGTTAAATCGAATATGTCTTAAATAGACAACCACGTGATGAGTAATTCGCTCTGACCTTTTCGTGCGCACCTACAATTTCGATTTCATGTTTTTTTCCCCATAAATTATGGCATAACGGTAACGATAAGGATGCTATAAATCTTGTCTTGCTGACAGAACGGTGATACTAGAAATTCCTTCCGAGGTAACGAATTGTCATTGGGCAGCGCGAAATATCTGAGAAACGCCACACTGTCTAGATTTATAATTTGAAATAAATGAAATGAAAATATTAATTAATATTAAAAAATATTTAAAATTAACCCATTACCCTCATGGCAATGAGAGCCAATCCCAAATTTTAAGCAAAACATAACACTGAGATCAAACATAATTATTTAACTACAAGCCAGAGTCACATATACATATAATTTAACTCCATTACACAACATGTGAATCCACTCTCCACAACTGCATCTGCACCACAGTGCATTTTTTCAGCATCGTTGCATAGGGAATGCAAAGGCTATCCTCCCATTAAGTATGGTGAAATGCCCCCCCCCCCCCCCTTTTTTTTATTTTCTTCGCATGATCAAAGTGTTTCTTAGGGCTAATTATGAAAGGTAGATCGAATTTTAGGTCCAAAAAATTTTCCTCTCAGCTATGTATGGAAAAAACCCTGTTTTTTTACGTTTAATTTTATTTTTCTCGGTTTTGAACTGTCGAGAAAATCTGAAAAAAAATCATGAGTATAGAAAATATTATTAATTTTATGTAAATATTTTTCCAAGCTCATTCAAGGTCATTATGACCTCTAAAAAAATTATTCAAACTTTAAAAATCACATATCTTTTAACCAAAAAAAGCTTCAGGCTCAGATTTTTAATGTTATATTTTTAACTGAAGTCCTGATTTTTTTTCATGCACTAAAAAGGACTCAAATGACTTCAAACAATTAAAAAAATATAAAAACTACTAGTTTCGATGTGGATTTTTTTTCTTACTATTTTTAGTGAACATATTTTTTAATTGTTTGAGATCATTTGAATCCTTTTAGTGCAAGAAAAAAATCAGGATACTATAAAATGATGATTTTAAGCCGTTTTAAGTCGTTTCACGGACAAAAAATTGATTTTTCGCACTTTTGGGCATGACCCACCACTAAAAAAAATCTATAAAATTTGAGGTAGTAAAAACAGTTAAAAATATAACATTAAAAATCTGAGCCTGAAGCTTTTTTTTGGTTAAAAGATATGGGATTTTTAAAGTTTGAATAATTTTTTTAGAGGTCATAATGACCTTGCATGAGCTTGAACAAAATTTTACATAAAATTAATCATATTTTCTGTACTCATGAGTTTTTTCAGGTTTTTTCGACAGTTAAAAACCGAGAAAAAAAATAAAACGTAAAAAACAGGGTTTTTTCCATACCCAGCTGAGAGGAAAATTTTTTGGACTTAAAATTCGGTCTACCTTTCATAATTAGCCCTAAGAAACACTTAATTTCACCATACTTATGGGGGGATACCCTTAGCAGAATAATTGTTTGCATCAGATGATGAGTGCGACGAAAACTCTTAACTTAACTTATCTCTTAACATTATTAATACGTTGAACATGGTTTATTTTCTTAATTAAGGGTAAATAAACCAGCAAGGGGTAATGAAAGCTTGGCGACTCCAATTACCCCACGCCCCTAACCTAACTGAAACTCATTTTGTACGATAATGTAATAGCTTCTGTGTGAAACTAGTTAACACGTAGGAAGGAAGATAATTCAAATTATTAGGTAATACATGGAAATATATAAATAATAGTTTTTATACAGGGTGATTCAGCTAACCCGTTCATTAAAAGTTTATGAACTTCCCATTGAAATTTATTTTGAAAATTTGGAATCAGGGGTTAGCGGGGACGGTCTATTCAACTAAAGTACTTGTGTTTTTCTGACATTTCCGGTTATACCGGAAGTAGCTATCAACTTCCTTATTTTAAATGGAACACCCAGTATGTTAATACATTTTTGAATTCCCTTCCTAATTTTAGGTTGACTTTCTTAACAATTCCCTATACCTATCTTCAGCAGTTTTTAAGACATTTTAATTCTTTTGAAAAAATTAGATTTTGTAGTATCCTATTGAAATGCTCGTCACCGATTCAAAACAAAAGTTATAGTAGCAAACTTTGGGCTGCCCTTGGGCGGAATATTGAGGTTTCAGGTGGTATGTAATTTGATGTTTTATTATTTACAGGGTTTCCAAAAAATCGAGTTCATTCTGACAAATTTCCACTGCTCAAAAGTGAGTTTTCTTAAATAGAACACCCTGTATTTTATTGCTCTGTGTGATGGAGAACTGAATGATCTTTCATTCTCTATTAGGATTCCCTATACCTATTTGCTACCGTTTTCTTGCTATCGAGGTATTTTTTCTTCGATACCATAGTTTTCCATTTTATTAAATTACTTCTGACTAGCGGGCCATGAAAATAAAATCAATGTATCATTTATATTAATTTTTTATCATAAACAATGTTACAAAATTATTGAAAAAAAAATCAAGTTCATTTAAAGTGGTATATCTACATTTACACCCTCTAAATAAAATTACCTTAAAATGAATAAAAGCATATTTTAAACGGTTTGGAACTTACCATATCCTAAACAATAAAACATAATAACAATAATAATTAAATATTAGACCTAATTGTTAATATATAGCTATTATTGTTATTATGTTTTATTGTTTAGGCTATGATAAGTTCCAAACCGTTTAAAATATGCTTTTATTCATTTTAAGGTAATTTTATTTAGAGGGTGTAAATGTAGATATACCACTTTAAAAACTTGATTTTTTTTTCATAACTTTGTTAATTTATTTTTATAAAAAATTTTTTTTTTTTTAAAATTTCTTTTCATTTTCCAGGACCCCTTGTGGATGTTGTTTTAAAAAAAAAAAAAAGTTCTTTTGGGGGGAAAATTTTGTGGCTCATTAAAAGGGGGAATGTTGATGGTTGTTTTCTTGGGGTTTTTTGTGGTTTTTTTTTTTCCCTTCTTTTTTTTTTTTTTTTTTTTTTTTTTTTTTTTTTTTTTTTTTTTTTTGAAACCTGTAAATAATAAAATTTTGAATGAAATTTTCAAAAATAAATTTCAATGGGAAGTTCATAAACTTTTAATGAACGGGTTAGCTGAATCACCCTGTATACTTACAGCGAATTAAGTTGCACCTTCACGTTAGTACACTAACTTGTGAAACTCAACATATTATTTTTTTTTAAAACTACCTTGTCGATCGCATTCTTACTGCGATGTATGTTATATAAAATCAAATTTTTCTTCTTATCAAATTTCCATGTGTCCTTCTTGCAGTATTCATGCGAATATCCAATTTGTAACGTGCCTTAAATTTTACATCGCCGTTTTACTTTGCCGTAAAACTTTTACTGCGTCTTCAAACGATGGGCGTTTTGCCTCCATCAAAATTTAAATTGCGCCCCCTGAAAATTCTAAAGCGAGACCGTTACAACTTCCAAGACGGGCGCTTTCGCGGTCGTCTACGAAAAATGTTACAAAAGGCTCACTCGTCGTTAGGGCGATATATATCGATCGGACACTATTAATACTTTAAAACGAGAATACGCATCCACGTATTCGTGAACGTTTACCAAGACGGCGCCTTTCATGGCACTCTTAGACGGTTTCTGAAAGGGTATCGGCGTCACTTTTTTTTGACATCGCCTACAGGAAAATTTTTAATAATGATTACATAATGCTCCGTGGTTAACAGGTTTGGTAGTTAACACGCGAAAAATGATGTTTTTTAATATACTGCGAATATTAGGCATGTAGTTCTTTGAACGAATTTTCGTACACAGGGTGTTCCAAAATTTCCAAAGCGTTACGTTACATATAGCGTTCGCATCCTTGCCATAGCTCATTTTGTGATAACATCACAGTTAGACCACGCCATCCTTCCAATACCATTTATTTTAGGGGAATACAGCAATTTTTGCTTAGAACGCTGACATGATCGAAAAAGATCTTGTTCATTTCATAAATTGACAACGCTCCAAACTTGCATTTTTAAAAGGGAAGCTAAAGACAAATTTGCTACTGATGTTCGACAGATGGAAATTCTCTTCATAAGTATTTTTTTTTAGTATATTTATTCAACCCCATATCAAATAATACAGCGCACTGCAAGTATTAGTACCTTAATCTTTATCAACATCCTTCAGATTATAGCAGACGATTATCAACTCTTTTGTTTTTATTTTTATTTTTTTCACACATTCCAGCACCGTTTCACTGTCTTATAGATTCTGGGATTCTGGATTCTGGAGCTTATGGAGTCAATGAGAGTCATAGCACTTATGCCCGATTGGGTACCTTGTACATCCTTCCTGAGGTGTGACTCCAACCACCCAATTATTTCGAAAAAGGTGGTGATGTCATCTGAGCAGAGTTTCCTCACTCTGTCCATGGAAGGACAGCGCTCTCCTAATGTGGAATCTCTCATTGACAAGACAGATGAATAATCACAAAGTAGATGCTTGACTGTCTCCTTTTCTTATGCACATCCTCTGGGGGTGTTTCACTTAGTCTCATGTTGTATAAGTGCTTTCGTAGACAGTATTTTGTTAGGATTCCTGATCCAGGCATACGTTTTTTCTTATTTTAGCTATATATCTATTTGCTACGTATTCATTGGGGTAATGTATAAATTCCATAGCAAACTGACAGGTGGGTGTTTCGTTCCACACTTTCATAAATTTGTTGTGGGCGTTACGTGACAATTTGTATAATTGCTGCAAACGGCAGAATACTATTACAACAACCATCTATGTTGTAACTGTTTATGTTTGTGTTTAAATAGTATGTTATTATAACAAGTTTCAACCATCATCAATTGATCCAATCTGATATATCAAGACAGCTTTAACGGGTCACCAGATAATTTTAGTACAATTGTATTCCTTGTAATTAAACTTCTTTTAAGTGATAAAATGATGTAATGCACTGTAAAAGTTTGGTAACATGTTTAACGTGTTTTTTAAAGTGACCATCATACTTATAATAAAGGATGACTAAAAACAAAAATTAAAATTGATCAAAATCAATCGTAAGAAAACTGGCTCTCTATCTTGCAGACATCACAATAAATCAGGAAGCTCCCGAAGCCTTACTTACCGTAACTGCTGCTTGCGTTCAAGGTCAAAAATACCGCCCCTTCAGTCACGTCAAAGGAACTAGCCAGCCTCCCAGTTCTCTCGCAGTTCGATTGAAACGGCATCTCTCTCGGACAGCGTTTCTCTTGACGTGAGATAGATGAAAGGAGCATCTTTACATTTATCACGAATTATGGATTGAGCCGGTGATGAGCAGTCAAGCCAACTACGTGAAAACATAAAAGGCTAATGACGTGCAATTAGCGACGTCTGTTTGCCATTTGGAAGAGCGATATTTCAGCGCTAATGGGACTGAACAGAGACGAATAGAGACAATTAACAATGTTTGCAAAACATTCTGAATATCGGTCTTTTGTAATCGCTCTTTATATATACAAATTTTCTCGGGATAGTTATATGTAGTTTGTAAAATCAAATTATATCAATAGCTTCTCTTTATGTTAGAAAATTGTAAGAATAAGTGAACCAAATGTTATGGAAATGCTCGAAAGTAGGCATGACCGACATTACGTCACAGAAGCCAGTATCCAATAATATTATCGCTAACCAGAACCACACCTATTTACTATTTGTGACATTTGTCGACATTGTCTGCCGCAGTCTGTATATGGGCCATTCCGCGGTAATCGATACCAAGGAGCAAAAAAAATAGTTTGCGAATATATCTTAAAATAGAAAATTAACAGGTATTATATTCTCAATTTTCATAATTCAAAAGAAATTCATCAATATTTTCGCCGATAAACATATGAGAAACCCAAGACATAGAAAAGAACAGAAGAAGCAAAAGGAAAACAAAAAAAACAATAAAAATTATAGAACAGAAAATATCTAAAATCTTATGATATTAGTTTTAATAGTCTATATTAATAAATAAAGCCTCAAAGTTTACATAAGCTTTTGTTTAATTTGCACTCGTAACACCCGTCACAAGTTTTGCTTGCAAAAAAAATGTAAAGAACAATATATCCACAAATCTCTTACAATTATCAGAAATGAAGATCATTTATCTCTCTACTTAGCTATTCATTTTGTTACAAAAACTTCTAATTTAGCTGAACTCGATGTAGCCTCGATTTAGCCAACAAGGTAGCATACTTTGAAAAAGTACAAGTAACACCCGTCACAGGGCTTGAACCTATTATTGCATCTAAACGCCTGAGTAATTCCTAATACGTTTTTGTTTTAATTAAAATATCATTGAAATGAATTGAATTATACTCAAAACGCAGACAATTTTGTTCTAATTTAGGAATTATAACAGTTAGAATGCGTACAAATGTAACACCCGTCATCGCGGAATGGCCCATATTATGTAAACCATTTGGGACTCAGTCGAGCTTACTTTGCTATGCTATGTTTCAAATCTAAGTATTACGGTCTGTATTGTCTTATGCGTAGCAATATTTAAAGAATAATATGTAATCGCTGGTATACATCAAGGATCTATCCTAGGGCCTTTATTTGTAGTAGGCAGTTACACATGTCAAATTCAATCGTACTCACATGATAGTCAAATGAAATACAGTCCTGTTCGTGTTAAAACTAATGTTGTTTATCTTATTTATGTTTAACTATTTGTATTTGAAAAATCTTTGATGTTATGATCAACAATGGCCAAGCATGGAATATCAGAAAACTAAACACCTAACAGAAAAAGTAAATAAATAAAGGGTTGTTGGTGAATTACGTCAAATGAACCGTCATGTTAGTAACTTCATCGTATAAATTTCAGTAGAATAAATCAGCTTTTCTGTCATTGTTACGTAAGTATGTATATCTTATCGCAGATATGAATTTTCGTATTCCTGGCTCAACCCAAAGTGTTTGGACCAAAATTCTTCGTATTTTATTCATGTTTTTTTTTTTCAGGTTCGAATGAATGGGAGCGTTTATCAACTACTTTATTATTCCGAGTCAATACTTAAAATTTATGGCTTACGTACTTTTGCATATTATCGATTTCATTACCTAACACGATAAAGTCAACGTTCTACGCGTTACGTGTGAAGTTTTTGTGAGCATATTAACGATTTTCAGTTATTTGTTACTGAAACAAAACATTTCTATACCTAGAAACTGTATACGTAGCATCGTATACAAACAGTCTGGGCTGTGGATAAATTGTATGTTTTGTTTTATTCACAGAGGATATACGAGTAGACTTCCGTTAATATGGAGCAAGTAATAACGGTGGACTTATCTTCTTTATTTGCTATTACGCCCTTTGCCTCATTTTCGCACAATAGCGTCTTTTATAGAAACAATTTCACTATTTAGGAATTGTCTTGGGGTTTCCTTTGAGCTTTTAAACTCAAATAATACTGTTCTGCGGTTCTGGAGAGGAGGTAAATAAATTCTCTGTTGCTTTATTAAGGGTTCATTAAGGACGTTTTTCAGACCGCGCACAATGTTTTCACGTGACGGCCATTCTTCAACGACATAATGTTGGTTTCTGGCTTTGCTATCCCATTCGCATAAGAAAACAACAATATTCGGTATAGCCACTCTGCAGTCCTGTAAGTAGTGCAATAACTTTTAGATCGGCACAGATATTCCATTTCTGATCTGCGTATTTCATGCTTTGAAGTAATATACGCATGTTCTCGTACGTTTGTTTCATATTTACAGCATAACCATGGGAACATATGGTTGTTTGTTTCCATTGAACAATAAAGCTGCCTTCAGACTTGTCTTCGAAGAGTCAATAAATAATCGTCACTCGGTAGGTCTATAGGAAAGGCCAAAACATGTTGTTGATGTTCTCTAGATTTTGGTCAGGTCAGTGTAAGGGTTACATAGGTAGAAATTATCGAAATAACACATTAATTTGGCGGGGAGGATTTTCATGCAGAACAGTGTAATTTTACCAGACTACAAAAAAAATGTGAATGTTTGTACACATACAAACAATGTATGTGTACAAACATTCGTACAAATGTATGTAAAAACATTTGTACAAATGTATGTGTTGTTTTTGATCACCTGTTTCTATGCCAGTAAAATAATAGGTTGTATAGTCTTGTCGATTCTGTTAAGGCAACATTTTTGTTTACTTAGTAATTTTTTTATCATTACAGGTCTCAATTATTGGTAATATACGCAACTATTGCTAATAAATAATTATTGTTAGTGTAACGGCGATAATAAAATTGTACGCCAAGTGAGGATAATAGTGGTTTTTATTTCTGTTCACGGATAAATATAGATATGGGAAAAACTACATACGTTTTATTTATTACATGACCTTAATTATGTTCCCAATTATCAACAAGAATGTATCCACCAGTAAGATATATTACGCCTTCGTATGTGTAGGTAGGTATAAAGATTTTTATTCAGGTATAAAAATATTGGTCGTCAAAAACTATTTTGTTCTCAAGCACTTGTTTTAATTTTCATTTACATTAAGTATGTTTTATTAATTTTTATATGTAATAAGAATTAGATTTGAAAAAAAGAAAGTTGCCTTCGTGGGACGGTAAATAGAAGTGAAAACTTGTACTAATGAGGGTGAATAATGATTCACCCTCATCAAATTCACCCTCACAAAATCAAATAAAATAATTTTATTTGATTTTATAGCATACAGGTACTGAACTTAGAAAAAATCTACGATTTCGGATTTAAGACAAAAATAAAAAAAGTAAAAGTCGGTATTTTGTGCTTATTATTTACTTTTTGTGGTCTCTGATCACGAATATGGTGTCAAAATTAAATTTTGACATAATGTCAGCTGTGAACAAGCTGTCAAAATTCGTGCAGGCGTGTTAAAGGAAGTTTGACAGTCTGTTGACAACTGTCATTATGTCAAAATTTATTTTTGACAACAGATTCGTGATCAGCGACCCAAGAATAATAATAATATTCACCAAATATCAACCTTCTACATTTTTCAGGAAATTTAACAGCTTGTTGACAGCTTCCGTTATGTCAAAATTTCATTTTGACATCAAATTCGTAATCAGCGACCTCGAAAATTTGGTATTCACAAAACTTCGACATTTTACCTTTTTTAGGAATTTGACAGCTTGTTGACAGCTGTCATTACGACAATTTTCAATTTTAACATCAGATTCGTGATATGCGAAACCCCCGAAAATAAAAAATTGGTTTCGTTTTTTTTTTTGTCCGTCCTTCAGAGGGTAAAAGGATTGTGAAGAACAATTGACAAGTCAGGTCAAAATACATAGCTAGAATTTTGTGGTCCTATGTTATTAATAATAATGAAATAAAAAAAACTTTGATAAAACCAAGGGCTTTTACTTTGGCACTTATTAATAACTTGTACACATTTGGTTCCAGTTTATATGTTATGTATATTTGAATGTTCGAAAATATAGGTACTATTTTTTGCATAGGTAATTATTATTATCTCCAGTTTAACTACTCATAACTTCGTAAAATAGAGAAATATTTAATCCAAATTTTGTACTTTAATCCAAATTATTTATAGACTAGTGACCCGCCCTGTCTTCGCACGGTTTACGACATCACATTAGAAACCTCTAAAATTATCAGTGTTTCTCTACTATATTATGCATGTATTATACATATAAACTTTCCTCTTGAATCACTCTATCTATTAAAAAAAAAACAAAACGCATAAAAATCCGTGGCGTAGTTTTAGTTTTAAAGATCTAAGCATACATAGGGACAGACAGACAGCGGGAAGCGACTTTGTTTTATACTCCATTGTCATTTAATCCAAATTTTGATTATTTATAGAAATATACGTATGTTTACATCATACTGTCTAAATTATGTTTCTTAGGAGACAAAGGTTTCCTTTAAAAAAGTGAGGTGTAGCTGCTATGCTAGTGACGGTTTGCCACAATACGAGGTGTGGCTATTAAGTAACCGAACTTCTGTCATGACACCTTTTATTCTTCACCAATTATAGTAGCAATTTTTTGCCTTCACTGTACTCCCCTTGGCGATCTCTACACCGCTCCATATGACTATTCCATTGTTGAAAGCAGTGCTGGAAGTTCGCTTCTGTCAGCTGGTTCAGAACCTCCGTCGCTTTTACTTTAACCGCTTCCACACTTTCGAATCTTATGGAATTCGTGTCTAACAAGCCTGGATCAGTGTCAATGCTGTTTAGAATTTCAGCGCAAATGTTCATTTTTGACCTATTTTGCTCGGGAGTGAGGCACCATTTTTGCGTAAACTTTGTGCATGTTGAACGTTTCATGCAAAATCTGGAGAACACATTCTTTGTCGTGGCTGTGTAATTAATGGATCGTCTCTTCATCGAGATGCATAGTAAATGACGCGAGACGCCCATATTTTGACGGCCTTTCCGTGTTCCTCCCGAGGTACACGACAGCTGTTGCTGGCGTCGCGACGGCAGCATAAATTAACTCTCAACACCGCACTGCCCGTTACGAACAGTAGAACTTCATTAGCGCTCCGCTTGGTAATTAAAAAGCGAGCGATAGACGTTTTTATGACCGAATTTAAAAAAGGCATTTTAAGGGTTTTTATGGTGCGGCCTGAAGTATGGATCGTGAGGATTCTTTGTCGAGAAAAAAGGATCTATTATACTCTGACAAAAAAGGAAGAAGGTAATAGAGAATGGATATAAAGAGTGATTTCGTCTTTTGTTAAAAATTGTTCTCTGTTTGACGTAAAACCGTAACGTAATAATTAGGGTCCGGAAAAGTATGCTGTCACGCAGGGCTGGCACTATACAACTCTGTGATAATAAAAGTATAAACCGAATTTTTTTAAACGCATATTTCTTGTCCCTGTATATCCACGCTCCTGGCCGTGCGTAGCAGCATGCTTGCCATTTATTTTTATTAAATCAAATTTAAGATCTCTAAATTTTTGTTATACTTTCAACCACTTTTCATTTAAACGCACATTTTCGATAAAAGGATGATAATAACTGAACTTAAAATAAATACGACAAACAACAATAAAATATAGAGAAATAAACATAACCCTAATTTCTACATTATTTACCTATTGTCGACGTTGTCGACATTGTTGCCATGTTCGACATATTGTTGACATGTAGAGGTCGATAGTAACAGTCCACATGTCGACGCCCATCTCTAATTGTAAAGCGCGTAATACATACATATGTATAAGTCTTGTATTCTAACATCTACTGATGGTGAATATTTTATCTACGAGGGGGTACCCAAAAAATAACCGGAATTATTGTTTAAAAGATATATATTTTCAAATTTTTTACAAAACAACCTTATCCCCTTTAAAATACTCTCCATTACAACTAATGCATTTGTCCCATCGGTGCTTCCACTGTTCGATACATTTTTTGTAGTCATCTTTAGAAATGGCTGACAGCTCCTCCCTAGTTTTTTTCTTGACCTCTTCAATGTTGTCAAATCGGTGTCCTTTAATGCCCATTTTCATGCGTGGAAATAAGAAAACTCGCACTGAGCCAGGTCAGGCGAGTAAGGTGCGTGGGGCAGCGGAACCATGCCATGTCAAAAATTGGCAAACAGAGATGGCTGTGTGTGCAGGTGCATTGTCGTGGTGGAAGAACCAGTCTCCTGTCTGCCACAAATCGGGTCTTTTTTTTACGAACACTGTTGCGCAATCTTCTGTGAGGTCTGTGAGCATAAGCTCTCGAATTTTTTCAACAAAATTTCACAGCTGCACGTTGTTCACTTAAACTTGCCATAATAAAAAACGAAACACGAACAAAACAGCGCTAGCAAAAACAACCACTGCAGATGAACAGAACAAGCCAGGTCGACAACACAGGCGGCACTGAATAGCGGCAGAAATGCGTACTACACAAGCCCCGCCCACGGCAATGCTGTTCCGGTTATTTTTGGGTACCCCCTCGTACATTTCGTATACATTTTAAGTTTTGATGATTTTCTCGACTTGAACTTTCATTGCGTAATACCATCCCGTTCGTTTGCTGCTTGTAGATCTCCCCCTAATTCAGTGACGGTTGTGAAGAGTCGCGGGCTCGTTCAAATCCAGAATCACGCTAATACGTACGCGTGTCCCAGATGGCGTGTTAGTGGGTATTAGGTGACACGACCAAATACGAGGCGTATGCAAACAGATAGGCGGATTACAGGCAGGCAGGGACTCGGAAAATTGCATACATAAAGGCGGGACAGCAGATTGAGGGCTTAGTGGTGTTCTGGAATGTTCTAGGATTTATGCCAGGCGCATGCCAGCCTGTTCATGTTTATGCTGTCTTTGTAAATAATAAACGTTTATAATTGCATAATATTATATATTTATAATTCCAATTAGTTATAGATATTAGCTACAGCCCTGACATAAATATAGTAAAGTAATCACTGGCAGAAAACCAGTGGCGGCTCGTGGGTGTGTTACATGGGTGGGCATGGGTGGGTCAGTAGGATTACTTATTAGCTACGAATGGCGCCGCAGGTGAAAATTTTTAAAATTTTCAAGGTCATACGTTTTACTGACACTTCAGAATTTCAATGAAAAATTCTTTTATACAAAAATATAGACTTTCACAAGAATAATTTTTGGTATTTGGTAGCTTTTTGAAATAATATTTAGTCACGAATATTGAGGGCTTAAATATATTAAAATAATGGGTGGCAACATGTGAAAAAAATTTGATATAGGTATCTTACCGTTATTTGTAGAGGAAATCAGCTCCCCTGTCCTTATTGTTCACAAAAAATGTTAATCGCCTTTTCATTAAAGTCTCGGATTTGTTTCACAAAATGTAATACAATTAATAATTTGGTTTAAAATATGTCTGTTTTTATCCACATTTTCATTGTGACGTCTTATATTTTCACGATAAGCACTATCAAGCTGTTGCCTTGTGTCTACCTTTCCCAACACACTAAAATCTAAGATGTTATGTAAATGTTTTTCATTGTAGCTAGCATGTTTCTTAGCTCGTTCATTTAAATGTTTTAAATCACTCACCCCTTCTCGAGTCCATGCACTACGGTTGCCACCCATCACTACAAATAAAACAAAACAGTTTATTTGTTTTAGGACACATAACCACTTAAATCTGTCGTAGACACTACTATTAAAATTTCGTGAATAATTTCGCGATTTTCCTACGTCTGTTTTGGAAATAATCAGATCGGGTATCGGCCTTCCTAACCGTTTAATTTCCGTTCGGATCTCGTATGTAATATCTTTATTAGTCAATAAAAAGTCCACCTAATTAATTTTGAAACGTTTCACAATCAAAAACAGTAAAAACACACTTCTCAGCGAAGAAAATAAACAATCACTAAAAAAAGGTCACTCAACAAGCGTGACCCGTTCAGCTGATTTTCGAACAATTTAACGATGTCTGTCTGCTGCAATTGTCTCCAAGCATTACCAGTCACCGAAAAAGCCCGATTAAAAACGAGGGCTCGGATACTGTGTGGCTTCGCCCACGCGCGCGAAATGCGACTACTCGATGCTGTCATATATATGTGATAAAAATCATTATTTGTGATATAAAAGGAATAATAATTAGAATATGAATAGTTTGTCGTATACAATTAATTGATATTATTGTAACAGTAATACATATATGTTATATGTATTATACACATATAATTATGTATTGACAGTTACTGTCAAAGTAACTGTCAAATTGCTTAAGATGCCATTTATTTATTATTTTCAATACTTAAAGTGCTTAATAGTTCACTTTCCAAGGATTTAAGGAACACTGGGCAAGGGACTATCAAATATATTATGTTAGATTACAGCTATCAAAATACCTGTTAAAATAAAAAATAAGCATGTGTTTCTGCACAGAAAAGGATATATTATGTAGAACTTGATTTAATATAAATTAGTTCCGTGATTGATATTTATTTAATCTTTATACTATTAGCAGTTGTCAATTTTTCAGTAAATTCAATGGAGAAACTTTTAAGTATTTTTAAAATTGAAATAGCTAAAATATTTCTTTTCTATATAAACAGAGGATACTTGAGGAAATTTGAAAGATTTCAATATTTTATGATGATTTAAGATGCTTACTTTGACATTTGATAGCTGCCAACTAGCATAGTATATGTATTATTAATTTCTTAACGATACTCTGTATATATAGAAAATGAACATTTTAATTATTTAAATTTTAAAAATACTTAATAAATAGTTTCTCCATTGAGTTTACTTAAAAATTGGCAACTGCCAACAGTACATATAAAGATTAAATAAATATCAATTACGGAACTAATTTATATTGAATCAAGATCTATACTCTATGTTGTATAGAAACTTAAAACAAAATAATAAAACAGATAAAAAAAAAAAAAATATTAACTAACCTTTAAACAAAAAAATAATTTTATAGTGTTTTTAAAGGTTTGAAATAAAATGAATTTTTTAATTTAAATTGTTGCATTAAGAATTCTAATAATATGTATTTTTCGCTAATAAAATTTATAATTTTTAAAAAAATACTTTTACTTCAATACATTTGTTTAAGATGGAGGTTTATTTTCCCAATGGGTTTGTGTTACTTTTTTGTCTTTTTCAAAACTGGCCGTGTTGCCTTTACAAAACTGTATATTTTGTAATAATGCAGGATACACATGCTTATTTTTTATTTTGACACATATTTTTATAGCTGTCATCTAACACAAAGTCCTTGCCAAGTGTTCATTAAATTTAGTGGCATCTGTGAGCCGGACGAACATTGATCTCGATTTACCCGGATCGAGAGAACCTCCCCCGAAAGAGGTGATATATTTATTGATTTGGGGATTGAAGGGATTTGAAAAAAAAAAATCATCCACCACCATCGTGTTCAGCATCCCTCGAAAGCGGGGAGGACAGACATTTTGCCGCTGATATAAAAAAATACCTCTTTCGGGGGTGAGTTTTGACCGGTGGAGGGGTTGATGGGGGTCGGAAATAATCTTCAACACCACCACCGTGCTCAGTATCCTCGAAAAGGGGGGGGGGGGGGGGACAGACATCTTGCCGCTGATATAAAAAAATACCCCCTTTCGGGGGTGAGTTTTGGCTGGTGGAGGGGTTGGTGGGGGGGTCGCAAGGGATATTGAACACCACCACCATGTTCAGCATCCTCGAAAACGGGGGGACAGACGTTTTGTCGCTGATATAAAAAAAAATTAAGTTTTGACCGGTGAGTTTTGAGGGGTTAGTGAGAGTCAGAGGCCATCTTCAACACCACCACCGTACTCAGCATCCTCAAGCAAGGAAATACCCCCTACAATGAAATGATGTAGGGGGTGGTTTTTGGCCGTTTTGGGGAGTTGCGCAATCCCAAGGAGACATTCTGACACCGACATCGTGTTCAGCATCCTCGAAAACCCGGGGGGGGGAGGTACTCTCGATCCGGGTAAATCGAGATCATTTTTTCGGGGTTTTTTTTCCGACTCACAGACGCCACTAATTCTTAGAAAATGAACTATTTACACTTTAAGTATTGATAATATATAATAAATAAATGGGATTTTAAATAATTTTACAGTTATTTTGATAGCTGTCTTATTAAAATTTTAGTATAAATTACGGAAATAGAAAGTTTTAAAGTATGTTTTATGTAATTTCTTTAAAATTAAAAATTTTTACTGTATAACTTTTAAGAAATGCATTCATTTTATTATATTTGACAGATAATTTGGCAGCTGTCAACAATAAAAAAAGAAATCGGATAATATCATTTGACAAACCATTTGGTTGTTTGTAAAATGAAATTTTAAAATTAAGAAGTCAAAAATATTTATACATTTGAGACCTTTGACATTGATTTTCATTGGAAAAACCCATATTTTCCAATAAAAATACGTTTTTAGATTAAAATAATAACATATCGGGAATGAAAATAAAAAAATCCGGTTAGAGGAATTTATGGAAAAATTCATAACGATCATTCTAAAACCAAAAGCATCTTAAAATCATTATTTTTACGATCTCCAGAGTGATTTGGGTGAAACACTACAATTTTGTCCCACTGTGCGTCGGCCGGCCGCTTTTGTTTAGACAGTCCGACGTGCGAACGTAAATATTTGAATTAATAATATTTGCTGTGCGATAATTATTTATAATTTTATGTAACGGCAATATGGTACCGATTTATTGCGGGTAATTCGCATTGAATAATGGATGTTATCGTTTTGCGCGGCGCGGCTGGCGTCATCCGCATTCGTTAATGCTATGACGACCGTCGAAGAGAGTTACCACATTTTTTTTCCTAGTCGAGTCGTCCGGATCATTGTCAAGGTCACACGAAGATAGTTCGGCTGCCACATTTCAAAACACAGTATCCAACATTTGTCTCAAAATTCATTTTTTACTCCGAGCAGGTACTGTATTTATTCCGCGTCTATTGCACTACCTAGAAAACGAATATCTTTCATAGTTACGCACATATATTTCGGCAAAACACAGTATCTACAATACAATTTTTGGTTTTCTACGCCAAAACCCAGCAAATGCTATTTTTCAATTGTAAAATATAGGCGAAACCTAGTATGTGTTACTACCTTACCTACTGTGTATTGGAAGCAACATCTAGAAGAGAATATTTTACAAAAATTTACCCGTAACACAGTATGTGGCAGTTATTGTGAATTGGAAAATATATTTTAGTTAGATGGTTCAACAAGAATCAAACGACGTATCAAAGGATTTAATTCAAAATATCGATATAGACGAGGACATATAAGCGTAGTTTTGTTTAAAATCACTTTTTTTGTTGTTTAAATATGTTTCGTTTATTATCAAAATGAAAATATTATGTGCAGATACAATGCTTTTTACTATATACTCTTTACTATATATGTTTTGAAATATGGCAGCCGAGTTGATCGCGAGAAACTGCGGACGATCATTAATAAACGACGATCCCTCGTATATTGCCGCGCGACGCTCTTCATATTCACACAAGAACAAAAAAAAAACAGAAGAAACGAAACATACTTTTGCATCGGATTTTATTTTATTTTTTTAACCCGCTGCATACTTGAAAATACTTGTGACATATTGTATTAGTGTATCTTTGATCTAGTATCAAAGTGACATCTTGTATTTTAAATGTCATCAACGATGTCAGACGATGATCTACGTATTCATCTTCAGTAACATAACTTTTATCACGTTCTTCCACGGTCTTCCCATAAACCAATAATCGTATCCTAACGATGCTGCCACTATTCAAATTCATTGTTCGTTCTTCAAAACCACTTCCAAAGCCTTAAGGTAGGTTCCTCCGCAGCAGTCCAGTTAAAAAGTTTTGGCTTAGTGAAGTGAATGAAATATATGAAATATTATTCTGTATGAAAATCTGGCAACGTCGCGTATTTACATATTTCTCTTGCTCATTTTATAGAGCCCAGACGTACTTATAGTTTCTAAGCGCAGTAAACATATGTAAACACCTTACTGTTTTTGTTGTTATTTAACTAAAGAAATAATTATGGGAGATCGTATCCGTTACAAAGAAAGATTTATGAAAAAAAGTCCTTTATAAAAAAATAAAAGTTGCGAAAAAAATAAAATATTGCAATAAGTAATGTTATTTATCATAAATTTTTGTTTTATGTTTGGTTATAATTTTATCGTTCAATATATTTTCAATAACAAATATCGTTCAATATATTTATATATAACAAATGAATAAAGTATTGTATAAGACTTATTCCTTCATGTTAATGCATATCAATTACTTATTAAATAAATATTTTTAAGTACTTGCTTGTCCTTTTGTTCTGACATGTTACTATCCTTACAACGTTGCCGTATCATTCCCATGCAACTATTCTTATATCCTCTCCATAGAAAATGATCGTCTACATGAGTTATTTATTTTAATTGTTTATCAAAACTATGAGGTAAATAATTTCTATTTTTTGTTAATATCTTCCAAATATATTATTCAAACAAATGTTAGTTTTTTATCGAGATGTTAAAAGTCCTTCGATAAACAAAAATAAATTGGTAATTTTCTCACCCTTCTCCCATGCAATATGCACAAAATATGTCATTTTGAATTGCAATTATTTCATGTTTGATGAGGTCAATCATCTTCAAATTTTAACAGCGTGTGTATTATGCATTTAATGACTTATATTCCAAGTTTTGAGAACTTCTTAAAATATTGCTTTCATAACCGTACTACCTTAACAGCATCCAATTCTGAGAGCTGTCATCCTTTAAGGGCTTTTATGCTTGGGGAAAAGATAAAAGTCCCATGCAGCTATGTACATCAAAGTTATGTGAAGGGTGTAGCACATATTTAGTATTACACAGCTCCACAAAAAACATATCTTACTACATGTAATCGACCATTCTGAAACCAAATCTGATGTCCAAAGAACTCCATCACGTTAAGTTTTTTTTCTAACCACAAAAAATAGGCTGGAAATGATTGAACACAACATCAAAACAAAAACCCAAAAAAACTCCATTTCCGGTTCCAGCAGGAAAAATATTTCCGATTTTTTATGGAGCTATGTTATCTACTGCTTAAGAACTCCATTCATAACATTAGCCACGTGAGGTCGAGTATTATCTTGGTAAAATTTCCACTTGCAGTTCAACTTGGTTGCTTTTGACGGTTATGATCTTTTATAATAATTCGGTTATTGTACACGCCTTGTATTGTATATGCCTTCTACTTGTAGTTAAAATATATTGTGACCATAGCTTTAGTGGAGGGTTTTTGAAGGCGTGCTTTCTTTGGTGGAGTTCCTCCTTTTTCGATCCACTGTGGTCTTTGCTGCTTCATCTCGGGGCAGTACCAATATATCCCATATAATTCATCCCCATCATTGAATATATTATTTCCCATACTCACAAACCGCTACACAATTCGATGTCTGGTCAGATTACACCTAGTGCGGAATCCAACTAACTATTGGATCTGAAACTGTTGACATGTTCAAATGTTTGTGCATATAAAAACTCTTAGAGATTCAAGGTGAAATGTGGATCTTTCCGAATAATTACCACTCCAGTGTTTATAGTTTTCTCAGTTAAATCAACAATTGTAGTCTTTGGAATGCCCTGCAAATCACAGTTCTTTCGACCATCGGTAAATTCTTTGTGCCATCTTTACCATATGCAATTGACCAAATGCCGTCTTCATCAAAATCATGGCAACAGTTTCTATGCTGTTTTTCCAAATGAACACAAAATTTAATGGCACACCTTTGCTCTTTCATTACATCTATCTAGATTTTCAGAGGCACGGTGAGAATGGCTTTAAAACCACAACACATTAAAACCACACAAACACATACGTAATAATATTTGTGTCATTTTGCAAAATGAAGGAAGCCTTCTTGGACTATTTAAGCTTTAGAGTTTTGTAGATAACTACAGTGAGCGCTAATAAATTCTGCCCTAGTCTTTGCTGAGAATCTGTTTATTTTTTACCCGTTTCAAGCTTCTCTCATTATTTACACGTGGCTCTAACCTCAATAAAAATCTGCATACATCGCCCTAATTACAGGTAAATGTACTGGGAAATAATCACCCTAACCGAAAACACGTCATAACCGGAAAAACATCACCCGCGATAAAGACATAACAAATGTCCGCACATTCGGTAAATTACACTAATGACCACGTTTTAATTAAAGAAAAGTTATGACGTGTGTCCGAATTAGCATACCATGAATTTTCATGAGTCCTAGATTGCCGCGCTTTTCTCCTCACCCACGACTAAATTTTGTTTTTCTAATAAATTTCGTCGGTTATGTCATCGTACTCCCAAGCGTGTAATATTTAGTTGATTCTGGGCTTCTGGCTGTCACAATCGGACTAGAGCGATGGGTAGACTAAAATCGGGTCAAAATTGAGCGTGAAAATACACGGTGGAGACTTTAACTGGAATATATTCGCTAGCGGGGTGGTGAATAATTTTTCAAAAAATTCCCGAGACACGTCAACTTTTAAATGTATTTACCTACATTTCGCAAGTAATATGAAAAATATAGCCCTTCAGGGGTGGCTGAAACCACCCTCGACATGATTTTTTCAAATGCAACCCTATGGCTTGTGACCCCTCATTGGAAAGCTGGTGGAAAGAGGAATCCAACGCACTGATCAAATTTTAATTTTTAGTATGTAACTATGTTTCAGCCACCCCTGAAGGGCTATATTTTTCACATTACTTGCAAAATGTAGGTATACTATTTCTAATGTAAATGTGAAGACATAAAAAAGCAAGGTTGTCAGATATATTTTCTAAAATTGCTAAGCTCACTATACAATTATACCCTCATACTTCAGTAAACTGTTAGTTCGTGACGTTCTTAGAAAGCTAGTTTGGAAATATTTAAAAAAAATTCATAGATATAAATTTATTAGTTAGCATTAAAATAAGGCGTTTAAAATTGCTGGAAAAAAATAATTATCCGGCAATGCTTCGTCGGCAATGCTTTGCTGCTGGCGAAGAGCTGGCAACGGCTTCCGTTTAACTAGCCAGACGTTGGTCAGGTAGATCCATTTGCAGTAACCCATTAGAGTATTGCATCCAATGCATCCAATCCAATGCGTTAGATTTATGTGGTCCATTGTGTCATAAAATGTTTTAGGACGTCGTTAAAATGATATAAGACTTTTGGAATACTTACTTATTTCCGCCAGTGACGTGCATTTCAGATAGGTTTATTAACACAGACAATTTTTTCAGATTGTCTGGCTAAATGAGCATTATTTACAGAAAATTATATTACAAATATAAGAGTTTTGTATGCAGGCTAATTTTAATCTTCTATATGATTTGAATGAAAAAAATTATTTCACAATTTTCAAATTTATAAATTATATATGCACGTCATTGGGCGGCGTTAGCCCTCAAAGGATTTAAAAATATACGTCTTCACATTGAGTTTAGAAAGACTATAAATACATTTAAAAGTTGACGTGTCTCGGGAATTTTTTGAAAAATCATTCACCCACCCCGCTAGCGAATATATTCCAGTTAAAGTCTCCACCGTGTATAAGAAACAATACACAGTAGAAAAATGAAACACGCTTTGGAATATACGTCCATTTTTTTTATAAATGTATTGTTTTAAAGTGTTTAGTTTTTGATAGTCTGCTTCATATTTGTAGTTGTTTTTTTTTCTAACACAGTCCATATTTTGATGAATTCAAATAAGGCCTCTTTATTGTATCTGGTAGGATGAAAAAAAGTGGCACTTTGATAAACCAACTTCAAAATTGGATTAATGTGATACAATCAACAAAAATTGCATCAAACACATGACAGTTTTTACAAATCTAATCAGTCTAGTTATTATTATGGCTTCTATTGACGAACAAAATTATAAAACCTAAAAAAACTTCTGTGGAAATACTAAGAATATATTAACGATTTGGATATGAAAGACGATTCTTTTCAATTCTACATACTTTTGAATGTGGACTATTTTTATAAACATTCTTTAAGAGGCCTCACAAAAAACTAGAGTAACTATACTGCTACTAGAACTATACAGATAACTGTAAAATTACTAGATAAAATCAATAAAATTGAAACGTGTCGCGTTCCGCAAAATACCCGAAACAGGTCGAATTTTATTTACAAAAATATACATTTTGACTGCCGTATCACCTTTCTATCTTCAACTGTTTTCGAGAGATTTTTTGTTTTCGGTAAATCCAGTATTATTTAAAACGGCTGCAAAGAAAATTAATCACCTTGCATTAGAAAAGTTTAGATAAAATTCGAAATGAAAATTGTAAGACACAAATTTTATTATAAAAAGTTAACTGTAACATTAAAAATAAAATGGGGCAGGTCAGGCTAACTGCAAGGTCAGACATTTTTTGTAATTTTGCACCGTATTCAGTTCTTTAAATCCTTTAAATTTTGTGGTCTGTTAATTTTGTGGTGGTATAGACTTTTGCCTTCGCATATCCTCCAAAAGAAAATAGTCCAGGAGCGTAAGATCTGGAGATCTGGGAGGCCACTCTATTGGCTCTCTTCTACCAATCCAGCACCCAGGAAAAACTCCACTCAAGTAATCTCGAAGAGGTTGAGTAAAGGTAAAATATCTCTTGCATTTTTCAACTCAATGCCACTCATATTCTCGTCTAACGCCCCGGTTTTGCACGAAAATAGTTTTGGGAGCGCGGAGAGCGTACCTCGATAACAAAGACCGCGTAAACGTGTGTAAAATAGATGCGGCGTTAGTGTCAGGCGTTAATACACTGTGAAATTTATAGGACTATTTAGAAAATTGCTCTCTTCTGCGAAATTCCCGTGACGACTGCCGTTTTAGACCGGGCAGAAGCGGCGAACTCGGATTTGCATAAGGTCAAGGATGGCGGTGTTAACGCTTTTTTAACTGCCCGCGAAACCGCCAGAAATACCTGTTGTGTTCCTCCCGAGTGCGTTTTATGACGTTTTTGTTGAGAAGGTCACTGCTTATTGCAGTTTAAGTATGAAAGTTCAAGGCAGTTCATACAGTCGCGCAGATATGGGAGAGTGTGCATATGAATTTGTTATCTTTCATTCAATTTGAACTATATTACAAAAAAAAAAACCAGTAGATATACTGTATTTGCAGAACAACGTCGTCTTCTGTTAAGTGAAGCAAGACGACCACGACTTTATGGCCATCCTAAAATTCATAAACCTGGTAACCCTTTAGACCGCTCGTCAGTACCTGTGGATCGTCGACACACGCATTAGCCAGATACGTCGCAGATATTCTTCAACCCCACATCGGACAGACTCTCAGTTACGTAAAAAACTGGACATTTCGTAGAAATTCTGAACAACATGAAGATAATCGACAGTGACATCATGGTGAGCTTTGTCGTGGAGTCGTTATTTAGTAATGTTCCAGTTGATGAGACGATTAACTTAATCCGTCAAGAACTTGTACCGAAAAGATTAATAGAAGCCATACTTGACTTTTCCGTTTGTGCCTGACGACTACATACTTTCTGTGGAATGGAGATTTGCACGACCAAAAGAATGGAGCTGCTTTGGGGTTACCGCTTCCACCTGTAATAGCCAATTTGTTTATGGAATCGGTAACTCCAGCAAGGATCCAGTCCCTAAACTTGTCACAAAAGTCATTTACCAGTTGATATGTACTTGTGACAAAAGTTGTATGTTGGACAAATGGGAAGAAGCATTCAGTGCCGAATCAAGGAACATCAACGACACACCAGAGAGATACAGACAAATCGGCAGTAGCAAAACATGTTCACACCAATGAGAACTATCGAATCGATTATGAGAACATGAGAGTGTTGAACCACAATATACTATCCAAGAATAATCAGAGAGTCGCTAGATATCATGAATAATAACAACTTCAATAGGGAAGATGGATACCGCCTTAGCAACACATGGAGACAGTCTTTACTAGGGACTGGTGAAAGTCATGGTCAATCGAGCATGGCGGATTAGCAGAAAACGACCATAACAGTCTTTGGAAAACTTCTGAAGAAGCTGACAACATGATCAGCGAAACGTCAAGACGAGTTACACGACCGCAGCAGAACCCGGAAGAAACTGCTTCAACATAGGTAGATATTTTATAATCTATCTCAACCTAACCTCCATTGTTTGCAACGATAGTACTTCATCAATTGGCCAATAATCGTACCTTCGAGGAATAAACTTCAAGAGTTCCCTTCCCTAGTTAACGACTTACTGATCCAGTTTCACGAAACTTATCAACACAACCACGAATTTGATTTACAAATTGTGTGTAAGTAGTCACAAAGTAAGAAACTGTTTGCAAAATTTTGAAACTACGCACTGAAACATATGAAACTGCACTGATTAATTGAGTAAACGTGTTGTCCTTCTCGTAATCTACTATATAAATGTGCATATTATAAAATAATTCACAATTTGATTTTATCTATTTTATAATTTGCATTAATTTGACATCTGTCAGTGGCAAGTCTACCAACCACTAATAGAAAAAATATATTAATCAAAACCTACCTTAATTTGTTGAGAATTGATTTGAAGGCACTGTATTTAATTAAAAATATCAGAAACTGTGTTTCATGGGCCAGCAATAGACCCATACTTATATTTGTTCCTGGTTCATAGTCCTCCTGAACACAATGTGTTTATCCTGATGGACCCGAGAGAACGTGCCAATAGTCCTCAATGCGAATCAAGGATCAGCGACCCTTATCCTTGCAATTTCGCTTTCGGTAGCCTTAGAAAAAACGAGGACGTAATCCTCTGTTAACGCTGAAGGCACTCTAACATCGCAGCGTAACGAAATATAACGGATAGCGCCGGATGAATGAGAATATCGAGATTCTCATCTATCGAATCGGCTGATTTGTATCGGTTATCGTTTTTGTTAATTTCCTTTGAATAAACGGTTCGTCTGGATAGATTGCCGAACCGGATATGGAGCTTCCTGTTAACGATTATATAGAAGTGACGGTATCGTTTGCTTATAAGCACAGGGACGGATTTAACAGTTTATTTAACGACTCTAAGCGAAGCGGTTATTTTTCGTTTATGTATTTATAGAATTAGTTTGGCTTGAGGGAGTAAAGGGTAGTCAGAGAAGTGAAAACGTGGTATTCTTTAGCGGTTCTATACTTTTTTCACAAAATATTTAAAGTCAACTTCATGAACATTTTAAAATTCTGGACCAAGTTATCTGCTGTATCGTTGAACGCTCTTTCACAATACTTCTGAGTGGTTTATCTGAATCATTACGACAAAAAGCACGTGTTAGTTTAATTTTTAATTTAATTACTTTATCTGTTGCTTGATGATTTCTTTTTTTTTTCAAATCGAACAAAATAGCGGTCTCTCAAAGGATACTTACGAATTTTAAGGGAAAAGCGATGAAAATATTTATTGTTTATAAGAAAGTATTGATAAAAAAAATCCTATTAAGCACTAGCTGTATAAATTTCGTTTTATCGGTCGCGTGGTTTTCAGAATACATTGGTCACCAACTTTGAAAATGTAGTTTTGAGAAAAACGCATTCACGTTTCACGCTTAATTAATATACTTATACAAACACAGTGTATTACAAAAAATTACCTAGAAAGAGCCATCCATTTTCGGGTCATATTGTATACCTTGTGCCGATTTCTAATATGCTGAAACAGTAGGTAAAGTGCAGCAACAGTAACTTTGCCCTTGGCCGCAGTAGACAAAACTTGAAATTGTGCTCATTTCCCTTGTAGTTACAGCCGTGAACGCTTTGAGAATCTATTGCTGTTTATTTCTGGGTATGTCTTATACCTCTTTAGTGCGGTCGTACTATGTTCGTTGTGCACAATTCGCGGGCAAATATATTCTGGGTGTACTGTAGCTAATAACCGGTCATGTACCTGCCGTCAGTAGTAAGAGGGTAGTACAGGATTATTTTCTTTGTTTATAATTATTTCCAAAACATTGTAAGGGTTTGCCTGTAAAATAATAAAATATTGGTTGACGTGATAAAACACAGACCAACTATACTAAGTCAAACGCAAAATTATAGGATACGTGTACGAAACAAAACATTTATTTCTTTAAGGGGTTACCCAGTTGGGTTGATTAAAAACACATCGATTTTTTAGTATCTCTTCTTTAAGTACATTTCAACAACATCTCCTCAAAATTTCATAGGAATCGAAGCATTACTGAAAAAGTTAAGTGCATTTAAAGTACGTCATCTCCAGCGTACGCTCTACGTTCTCGCACGCTGCTAGTGTCTACTCACACCCCGCAGCTGCAGCTGTTGAATACAGCTACTTTTATATTCCTTAGCATCCCGGGACCCCAATCTGCTTCCAATATAAGATTGTTTACGTCAGTTAGGATTGTGCACTTCTATTTGTCATTACGGTAGCCAATCATTGAACGAAGGATTATTTATTTTGATGAAAATATTTTTTTATCACAAATAACTAAAATTTTGTACTTCAAAAAAAAAAACGTACTTTTAGTAAAAGTGTTACCATTATTTTAAATATCAAAATGTTGCTGAGCCCTTCGTGCAAAGACCCTTTTCCCTTAAACTAACAGAATCTTTTTGGTTTTTTGATTTGAGATGAACCGTTCCAGAGTATCGTGGTCACCGCAAGCTACTTGTGGAAAAATACGTTTCGAGATTTCTAAAGGTAAAGCTAATCTAATAAAAGCTCCGTTTATAAATATTTTTTTATAAAAAAAAATAATTTAAGTACTAAATGATGATTAGGGTTGGGAACGTGTGCTGTAACGCAGGGCCGGACTCGTAATATGTCATGTTGTTGACGGAAGACGACATGTAAAATGATCGTTCCACATCTACTGCAGTTAATGCTGCAAATTAAAAATAGCTCACATGCACAGAAGAAGACACACCGCGCACATTATTTTCACGAATTTCGCACAATTGTTTGTATCACTAACAGTTGCTTGTTGTCACTAATATCAACTGTTAATGAGTTTGTTGCGGCGGTCGATCCGTTTACACCTACGGCAGGTGGCAAACTGAAGGAACACCTGTCTTTATTGGAATAGCTCACTGTCTTACGGAAAAATTGTATTACGGCGTCCTGGGTTCCCGCAGGGGTCTTCGTTCGGGACGGCATTCTACGCACGATCAGTGGCGTGGATATACAATATTCAAGAAATATGCTTTAAAAAAATACGATTTATATTTTAATTATCATAGAGTTGTATAGTGCCAGCTCTGCGTGACAGTATATTTGTCCGGACCCTAATAATATATTGACAAGTGGAATAAAACTGACCTAAATTAAAAAAAAATAGTGAACTTCCACTTTATTTTTTGTGTCCCAACGGAAGGTAACCTCTTAAGTGAGTAAAAATGTAATTTACTAAACATTGTACACCATCGGGTCTTCGTATGCTATCGTAATTCCAGAGTAGACCTACAGTTTAAGTGTGATGTGTAAAAAAATGATAACACGATGTTAATTCCTTTAACATTGCAAGAAACTTTTTATGAAGATTTTTATCTACGGTTTTAAGCGTTTTCGCGAAAACATTTGCTTTTCTTTATCGGCATGTGACGAAACGTGGTTAACCCAAACAAAAAGACATTCCTGCGTATTTAGTGGGCATCTGTTTAACATTCCCGCTAGTTCTTGGCACTAGCAGCCAACAAACGAGACCCATTTATTTTTTCTCGTGATCCGGCTACGCGCGCGTGTCTTCAATAATTCGGACAACTTGAAAAGGTTTCGACATAAAATAATTACAGGATCTGTACGTCCAACGGTGGCATAAATCAAAATCCGAGTAAATCACAATGGTGACCCGAGGGGGCTTACTATTCCCGAAATAAATTACAAAAGGAATAACAGACGTCGATTTATTACAAACAAAATCCAGCTCGGGAGTGTATTTTCGGATATATGTATGTACATATGTGTGTATGTAAGTCGGGTCGTGGCTTCTCTAGAAATATTTCTAGATTACAACATTGAGACTAAATAAAGGTCGTGATGAAGTTTTAATTAAAACATTTTGTCTATATTACAAAGTCGGTTAAATTACGTTTTCTGTAATTTATTTGATTGTACTCTCCATGCGCAATGGGAAATTAATCATAAAAAAATCTTACCACCTATTTTAATCAAACGTTTTTAAAAAAAATTTGAATATCTACTTTTCCTGGATACTGCAACAAGTGAGAGATGTACGAGGTGTGGCTATTAAATAACAGAACTGTGTCTGGTGATACTTTTCCCATCCTGAGCTCGCTGGACAAGTCGGTGGCTCGCTCAATTTAACTGCAGCAGTCGTTTGAATTAGTCTACGTACCAGTGACGCGTCGAAAAAATGTGTTCAGATGGAGCAACCGGTTAATCTCAAGTTTCTTGTTAAACTAGGGAAAACTTTTATAGAAGCTTATGCAATGTTAAAAGAAGTGTAGGGGAATGAATGTTTATCCCGCACACAAGTTTTTGAATGGTTTAAACGGTTTAAAGAGAGACGTGAAACGACCGATGACGTGACCCGAAGAAATGCCCCGGACAGCCCTCAACGTCAAAAACGGACAAAAACATTGAAAAAATTTGTAAATTAACCCGCAAAGATCGTCGTCTAAACATTCGAGGGCTTAGTGAAATAACAGGAATCGACAAATAAGGTGTTCGAGCCATTCCATATAAAATCGTCTGAAAATATAAAAAAATAGTTGCCGACCCATTTCAGATTTTGCTGTAACTTTGAGGAACTCTTCTTTAGGGTCCCAAAGAACAAAATTTACGCAAATTTAATTTTTACAAACGCTCGTTTCCGCCTATTCAAATTAAAACTTTTAAAAACCGTCATTTTTATGCTTTACCAAATTTAGCTCTAAAATTTTTCCTTTTTAAGATATCTACCCGCTTGAAGCGGCATTTTGAAGAGTAAAGATGACAGTTTTAGTGTAAGTAAGTTTAAGTTTTGTCCATCGCGTGATTTCTCCGAATAAGTGGTGAGCGTCGTGCTGCTGTGTTAATTAAGTGAGAGAACAGCGACATTTCGTCGTAGTGGATTATGAGAAAATCTCAACTCTTTGTCTATGAAAGCTCTATTAGGTAATATATAATCTCTATTTACAAAAAGTAATCAAGTACAACTGAAATTATAAGACTATAAAACAAAAATATTAGATTAATTTTCGCTACAAAAAAACCACTTGTACATTCACTAAACATGAAAATAACAAAACGAGCGGTGCAGTCACTTGAAGTTAAAGGTAAGAACTATAGATTCTGTAAGTTTCATATTTTTATTTCGCAGTTCAACACGTTCTTTTCATAACCTGAATAATGATTTTTAAAAAATTTCGAAACTTCAAGCAAAGTTTTTTTTTTATAAGGAGTGAGCTGCTCGGGTCGACTCGTGGCTGTATTTTGTCTATGATATGTACACATAATTCATAAGTAACATAAGCTGCTTACTCTAAACAGTCAAGACGCTAGAGTCGATTAAAATTCACAAAAAATAAGTAAAAAACACTTAATTTTAACATGCTGCCATTATTCGGAGGTATTGACTGATCGAATTGTTTATGCTTACACTAAAACTGCCATCTTTCCTCTTCAAAATGCCGCCTCAAGCGGGTAGATATCTTAAAAAATGAAAAATTTTAGAGCTAAATTTGATAAAGCATTAATAAGTAATATAATTCGAATTAAATTAACATAATTCGAATTAAAAGTTTTAATTCGAATAGGCGGAAACGAGCGTTTGTAAAAATTAAATTTGCGTAAATTTTGTTCTTTGGGACTTTAAAAAAAGAGTCCCTCAAGGTTACAGCAAAATCTAAAATGGGTCGGCTTCTTCAATTAGACGATTTCATATGGAATGACTCGTTCGCCAGATTTTCCATTAATCGTTCAACATTCGCAAAGTTTGCGCAAAAATGGTGCCAAAACTCCTCACTTCCGAGCAAAAGGAATGACCATTTGCGCTGACATTCTAAACATTGGCACTGATCCAGGCTTGTTAGACACGGTGATTACTTGTAATGAATCGTAGTCTTTTAAGATTCGAAAGTGTGGAAGCGGTTAAAGCAAAAGCGACGGAGGTTGAGATCCAGCTGGCAGAAGCGGACTTCCAGCACTAATTTCTGATAGAAATTAGTTCCTAATCCACACCTTTCTAATAGAAAATAACTGTTGTTAACTCCTACTTCATAATCAAATTTATTAATACACACTTGCACTTGCTGGCATACAAATACGCGCCGATATGGGATCATGCGCATATCCCTAAAACCGGTCTGCTGGCATTGGGTTTCCTTTCTGTCTTACAAAATGGTGGACTGTCAAAATTTCCCCCCACTTACTTCCTGCTTTATACATAACTTACTTAATACATAATATAAAAAAAAAAATGTTTTTATTTTACTTCCACATCCACGGAGTGGAGTGGAAGTATATTGTTAAGTATATTAGAAATGATGGATTTTATCTTATTTTTAAATTACATACTCGTAGGTATCGTAAGTTAATCAGGGATTGTACAGTGTATCAAAGTTTATTATTTTTTTTATTCTATTTATTCTTCGTATTCATAAAAAAAGTATTTTTATACAATTCCTGTGTTCCAAAAAGAGTCTTAAAATACTGCTACTCTAAAAATACTGCTACTTGAAATACTGCAACTGCATATTCAGAATTTTTTTAGAACACCATCTATATTGAATTCTATATTCATAATGAAACTTATATCTAGATGCCCTTTCAGGGACTACTTTTTAAATGAAATACACAGCACTTGCTTGGAAGAAAAGGTCGAAGTTTTCTGTATCAAATTAGACCATTTAAAACTTTTGTAATTTCACGTTCGGGCTGGAAATCCGCGCACCAGCTAACTTTTTCGCAATTAGCGTGAAGAAAAGCTTAAACAGAAGAAACAATTAACGTCGTATTAGCAACAAGCCGACGGAGTTTCGGGAATTAGCTACGAGCGGGGAATAAAGAACGGCGAAACAGAAAAGTTGAATAATTGGTATTCGAGAAAGTAGGATAACTCCCTATATTAAAGAATGAGAATTTTTAGGAGTTTAAAAGATATAGTATGCCGAGGGGTAAAATTTTCTCTATATTTAGCTTTTAAAAGTTATTGTATCTAAGCTATTTTAGAGATTGACTCTTGAGTTAGTTGAATAATAGCGAAATTTTCAGGGTTTCTTTGAAGTTGGGGATGGAACTTGACATGAAATGACCAAACCAACTCCGAATTCGGACTCAGATATCTCGAAAACGTAGAATAAGACTATTCTGTCCTCTGGGATCAATATTCATGGAAAGGATTCAATCATATCAATATTTTTCACAGATCTCGGCGCCATATTGGATTCGCCATCTTAGATTTCGCTATTATATCTAGGGATATAATTCTTGATGCGCAGTTCCAAAAGCATCTATTTACGTCATTCGACACTCGTTTGGATGGAATGTAACTTATTGGATCCTCCATATTAGATCCGACATATTTTCTTTATTCTAGTTGTCGATTCAACGTGTGCAGATCAAAAACTATCCATTTAAGTCATTCGATATCGATTTTAATGGAATATAACTAAAAATCAAGAATGAGAATTAGTGATTTTCGTTTTTCAGTCTAAATAGCCATCTTGAATTCTCTTAATATTCTCCAGATTAATGTTAGCGACCTCAAAAACCCCATTGAGGTCACAGTGAGACCGATTGATTAATGATATTTTGATGAAAGGAAGATTATATTAACCTTTCATGCTAGTTTTTACAGTTCCTAGGTGCCATATTGGATCCGCCATCTTTAGTTCTCTTAATATGGCTCCAGATTCGTGACAGCCACTTGATTCCCTATTGAGGTCACTTTGAGACCGATGCTATATAGCCGGTGCTATATAATGATCCATCGTATTGGATCCGCCATCTTGGATTCATACAAAAGGCCACACAGCATCTGAATGTATTTGAAAAGACGATTTTTTTGGAGAGAGGTTTGATCCGGTAGATATGGATAGTCTCATATACAGGGCAAACAAAGGCACATCTTCACTAGGTCTCATCACACATCACGCCTAGGATTTTTTTTTGAAAACCGCAATTTTCGCAATCTTTTTAACGATATATTTTCACACAATCGATATATCACCTTAAACTTGGGCTTATTAGACGCGGAATTGTACAAGCTGTAATTCTGTCAAAAGCAAAAATAAATAACCAATAGTGTAGTACAAAAATTCTCAGTATTTAAGCAACCTTCAGAAAGTGGGTGTATGTTGACTTTCGTTGTTGGATGTACACCCATGTTTCTGTAATTCAAGAATTGTTTGCTCTCATCGAATTGCCCTTGGCGTCCTGTTAACTGCCAATTCAATTTTTGCGAGACCTGCTCCGCAAATAAGGCAGATAAAAGGACGCTCTAAAACTGAGACGCGACCTGCGAATAATTTCAGAGCGGAGCGTGGCAACTTTGAATTAGAACTTTGCTAACGGCATATGCGGGAAGTTGGATCGGCTCGAAAAAGTTTTCCTAGGCGATGAGTTTCTTAGAGGGATAACTAAGTTTTCAAACGAAAGGAAATATTAACACAGTTAGTGGAAAATTTCTAGGAAAAGAATGCTCGGAAATAGAATAAGATTACAAAAAATATACGCCTTTTGCTAAGAAAAACTTTATAGATAGATAAATTAAAAAATGTATTATGTTGTCTAATCGTAATTGTCTACTTAAACGTTTTGATTTGACTTTGTTTGACAAACTGATGACAAAATGATTTCTATCCACACACCTTGTAATGCTACAAATTCTCTAACTAGGCGAAAACTATCCTAAACGAAGACTGCTACTAAAACTCTTTTATTTTTGTATAGTAATACTAGTCAGGATGGTATTTATAAGTATTTTGAATCACAGACCAACTAGACTGAACCATATCGACCAACCGATGAAGCCAACTGGACGTCAGAACAAGGTCCGGGATCATAGTCGTTTGTAAAGAATCACCCGGTGAACATCTCTCGTTGTTTAGCAAATACGAGGTGTATAAATTAAGTAATGAAGCTGGCAACGTAGCGCCCGATCTACCAACACTGCGGAGACGGGATTTGGAAGAGCTGTAACATGTAAGGGACCTTCAGTACAAGTTTGAACTTAAGAGTCATTTGTTTGTTCTTTGTGACTATTTTCGTAAACCGTTTTTTTATAGTGCGTTTTAAAAAGAAGTGACATTAATTTTGAGCAACGGTGTGCTATCAGGTTTTGCTTCACACTTGGATGCAGCTCAACGGATACTTTTGCAAAATTTTAGCACGCCTGCGGAGACAGTGTTTTTTCAAGAGCCTAGGTTTTTCGGTGGTTTAAGGCATTCTCAGAAGGAAGAAAGTCCATTGAAGATGAACGTTGAAGATGATAATATAAACCCTATATTATTTTTTCAAATAATCTAAGGGAGGGTTAATGGTTTAGTTATCTTTGTATAAATATCAAAGGGCCGCTTTTAGTGAAAAGATATCTTTGTTATTTTTTTTTTTTATAAGTCTTTTTTTTTCTTTGTTTTAAAATGGAAAGATTCTTTTATTGTATTGTGTTATTTATTGTATGTAGTTAAGAGTATTTCCATTTCCTTCTGGAGTGTTTGTTCTCCCTAAGGTGTTTTTTCTAAGTAGTTTTTCTTGATTTAATTTTTTATTCCTTTCCTAAAAGTATAAAGGAGGCGATATAATGCAGTTATCTTCTAATTATGTCTTTATAATGTTATTGTATAGTATATGTTTTTCTTTCCCCCAGTTCTCTAGGCAATCCTTGAAGAGACTTAGGACCCTCACAAAAGGTTAAAAAGTTGGTTTTGATAAGAAAAGGAGTAAGAAAGAAGGTGATAAGTCCCCGATTGAAGGAGGTGTGTATTTGTAAGAGTTTTTAGTAAGGTTTTCTCTAGTAGTCACACTTCTAGCCTTCAAATAATTGGGTGCTTGGGTGTTTTTTCCCTGTTTTGGGATGAAAAAATAACACTAGAACGGTATTAGCTCGAGAGCAGAGGTGGTGCCCCTTTTCAAAAGGGCGGAATTGCGTCTCACCAGGGTGAAAGATGAAGGATGGTAGCCTTTAGCCTTTCGGTGAATTTGAGGACGTTCTGTGTCCATGTCATTGGAATTTTCTTTTGCATCCCGGACCGGGATGAAAGTGTTGGAGGTCTCTCCCAATTGTGTCAGGGAGAGACTGCCCAATTTTGCTCCCGGATTTTAGTTAGTACCTTCTCAGCCTGGCTGCTGAGGGCAGTTGGTTGTCCTCGCAGCTGGCCCCAGTATCCTAATCGGTACTGCCTTTTTATTTCCCTCTGGGCGGATTTGTAGTCCTCCCAGTGGTTGGGTTTTTCCGTTTGGCTTTTAATTATTCCTTGGTTCGGGATTCCACAGGGTGTTTTGCTCGAACTGTCCTTTGTTTTAAAGGACGGCTTCAAACGTTCAACGTAGCTGAGTTGAGGCGGTTTAGACTACCTCAACGTTGCCTCGCTTTCGTTCGGGATGGAATTCCTATTAGCTCCCTTTAAGGTCCTCTAAATAGAGGTCCCTTGGGTGGCCCTAGGATCCTATTCCGTTTTCGTGAGTTGGTGGATTATCCAGCCAAAGAAGATGTGTCTGTGGTCGGATAAGGATACTTCCAAAGACACTCTCAAGATAAACAAGAGTAGCTCTTGGAAAGGGTAATTTGATCTCTCAGGTGAAATAGGTGGGTACCATCCCCTGTTGGCAATTTGATACATCAGGGTGAGAAGAGAGCTCCTCCCCTCGGCTTGACTTCCTTGTCCCCACATGTGTGGTGGAGTTGGAGTACCAAAGGGGCCATTCCCTACAGTACCAAAGGTCAAAGCTCTCTTGGAGGACTTTCCGTGTTTCTTGGGAAGTTTGAAATGCTCTTCCCGTTGGTGTTTCCCTTATTGTAGTTTGATACTCCATTCTTTACAGAGTCCTGCTGGGAAAACTTGCACCTTAACTAAGATTGTCTGGGTTCCTCAGTGAGGGACAGTAATATACGTTCCCCCTGCTCTACCAACCCTAACCTTACCGTGGTATACCCAGGTTCCTGGATGAGGGGTTTTAATTTGAATTCAATTTTTTAAGGAAAGCGATTGGGCTTTCCCGTGCTGGATTGGCCTGAATAATTCTAGAGGTTGCCTTCTAAGTTGGTCTTCCGTGTCCGTCCTTTGTGGTTCTGGACAGGTGATGACCTGTGGATTCGGGGGTTCTGTTCTTCTCTTCCTTTGGGGGGTGCTTGCCAGCCTTGCCGTTCTCCTTTGCTTTGTGTGACGGCGTCAGGTGACCGGACGCGTCGCACTAAAATAGGGCTGGAAGTCAGCCTTTCCAGAGTGGGGATCGTTTTTCGTCGATCCCCACTACTAGTCAAGCCCTGGGCTCCTCCTTCCGATCCAAATTTCCATGGAGAGCGAGCCGATTCTGCTTTTCAAGGAACTAAAGTGTCCTCTTTTTGCCTGGAACCACACTAAGGCCCGTCTTAGCCTTAGGGTTTGTGGGTCAGAGAACAAGTCTGACGTCACTCCAGGGTCTGATTTTTCATCCTAGGGCAGTCCCTTGAAGCCGCTTGCGGCATGACCAGTAGCTGGCCCTCCACAGGGTGTGGAGGGACTGTAGGGGAGTTTCACTCCGTGGTGTAACTAATGGCCTCCCCTTACAGGTCCAGAAATTCCAGAACTGGCTCTCCAGAAGGGAGTTCGGTTGCCTTCCCTCAATTACTTGCAGGGATTTATCCCCCGTACCACCTGCGGAAGCCGCCTGCCAAGACCTGGGTGTGCCAGGCTTCGGCCCTTGCTCGCGCCTCAGCGTCGGGGTAGATCCCGGCGTGCGTTGCCGCTTTTTGGCCGGTGCTTCGGTTCGTCGTGGAGCGTACATCGCGGGGCGCCCGGTTGCCCAATACAGAGCTTGTGGCCCTGTTGAGGAGCCACTTGCTACTGCTGGAGGGTCCAGTTTAACAGTTCCCTCCACGTTGGTGGAGAGAGGGCTGAGGCGTTGAGGAGGGACACTGTGGTTGTCGCCTCTTTCGCTGTCTCGCCTTCCTCCTCCTTTTCCTTCGGCTCCGCAGACGTTGGGTCTTTTGGGCCTAGTTTGGGGTTATCCACCTCCATTTGTCTAGATGGGCTAGAAGGTACCTCTACGGTTCCTTCTGACCCGCTAGTGGGGAAGGCTCGAAACTGAGCCTTCCAGTTTTTTATTTTAGGGTCCATGATAGTTCCCACGAGTAGTGGGGAAGGGATGGTCGAACAAGAGCCCCTGTGTGCGTCAAGGCTTTACGGGGTGCGCCAGGTTCCCCGAGGTTTGCCGCTGCGATCGTCCTCCCATGATATCCCCTCGGCGCGTGCTTACCTTAGGATTAGGGGAATTTTTTAGAGTGGTTGTCTTCCACGCGGTTCGGGCGGTTAAGCCAGAACCCCCGTGCCCCCTAGAGGGCATATCCCTGACGAGGTCAGGGAGTCTTTGTCCTCCCAGGCGGTTTACGGTTTGAGTCGTGAGCTGGTCCACGGAAGGGCTTTTGTGAGCCCCCGTCCAGGAGATTAGTCCCGGGGGGGCCACTTATCACCCCCTAACCCTGAGCCCCGTAAGGGTCCCCTGGCCATTCCCCTATCCGCCACCTGGGGACGATGATGGCTTTTTTGATAGCCAACGAATTGTCCACAAAGAGTTTGTACCTCCAGGCCAAACAGTAAATCAACACTTTTACAGAGAGATTCTTGAAAAACTGCGAAAAAGGGTCATGCATGTGAGACCAAACATCAAGAACAACTGGCTGTTGCATCAAGACAATGCTCCTTGTCACATAGCCATTTCAGTAAATGAGTTATTAGCCAGTAAAACATTCCTGTGGCTCCTCAGCCTCCTTACTCGCCTGACTTGAGTCCTTGTGACTTTTTTCTCTTCCCGAGATTGAAAAATCACCTCAAGAGACGTCATTCTGGAAGCATAGAAAACATTCAAGCGGCTGTAACCGACCAACTGAAGGTATGAGTTCCAGCACTGCTATGAGGAATGGAAGAACCGTCTCCAGCGCTGTGTGGCTTCCCAAGGAAGTTATTTTGAAGGAGACAACACTGCATTGTAATTCTATTCGAATAAAAAAATCAGTCTCATTACTTAATTTACATACCGCGTATATTATTTTATAAAGCGAAAAATTATGGGTAACTACATAGTGGTGGGCTGTAAAGACAAAACTGAATCTGTATGTGACCTGAAACGAAAGTTTCCTTTCTTTAAATACGTAAAAATGTAATTTAATAAAGAGTGTATACAGTAGGGTCCAATTCGTATATTTTCGTAATTCCAGAGTAGGATTACAATTTATTTGCTGTCTATCGCGTTAGCAGTAAAATTATGAATTTAAACCTAAGTTAAAGTACATAAGTTAACAATCGTTGTTATTAACTAATCTAACTTATTTTATTTGTTTGTTTAAAATAAATGTATTTTTGGTGTCACTTTTTTTGTAATTTGTATTAGCATTTTAAATTGCCCTGCTTAAGTAATCCGGGCTTGTTTCCTTCCATACGTCCTAACCCCGGAATTTGGCTTTAGTTGTTCTCATACAAAAGATGTTGTCTAATTGGTCTATGTGCTGTCTCTATTTAATTTTTCTTCTAAGTATTTTTTTGTGTCCACTAAATTGAGATTTACAATGCGTTGCGTTCCCCTGAGTTTTCTTTATAACCAGACGCACGTACGGGATATTTATCGCTGGCTCTCAGTAAACAAGTCCATAAACGAGGCAATAGAAGTAATTCTACCCTGGGTGCGTCATCGGATTCCAGGTAGATCGTAAATCGTGCCGGATGCGTTTTCGAATACATCAATCAAGTTTAATTGCAACCGAGGAAGGCCGAGAATGCCGTTTTTAACTCCGCTACTGTATGGAAAATGTGTAGGAAAGCTCGCACTCGGGCTACAGAATCATTTCTGTATACACTGAACGAGAATTCAGCGGAAAAGTAATAAAAATGTACAGGGTGATTCACCATAAATGCACCTCGCCCCCGTAACTTGATTACTTCTAGACCGATTCGAAAAAAAAACGATAATTCTATTATTGAATAAATCATTTTACGTCATAATAAACCAGATTTCTTCGTCACAGTAATTCAATTGAAGAAATTGAAATAACTTTAAAATGGTACATTTTGGGAATGCACTTGTGTTGAAAGAGCATAAAGAAAGGAAGCAAGGAAGTTCTACCCTTTATTATGAGCACCCTGTACATTTTTCCGTGTACCAAAAATTATCGACAATAAGCTCAACCTTTCACACTTACATGGTAAAAAATATATCCATAAAATTTTACCACTGCAAAAAGTTATTGTTTTTTTTTCTACGGACTTGCAATTTATTTTTTTTCTTAAAATTCAAATATTTCGAATACCTACCGTTCATTCTAGAGCTATACAGTGGTTATAAAAGTGACAGTTAAATTAATGAGTAGAAATCAAATATGGCATAAAAAATATAGCATGCCATTTAAAATAACGAAGTTAGTATTCATTTGCGGTATATCCGAAAGTGCCAGAAAGTCGCCATTATTTCAGACGTGTACTTTTATATGAAGAAGTCAAATTATTTTTTTTTGTCGTCTCTTCATTAAGATATAAATAAAGAACTTAAATGTCCAGGTTTGAAGCGAATTTATATTAGACAAGACACCTTTCAGCTTAATTGGGGTTGACAAAACGCAACTGACAGTATAATTTTTTCCACCTCGCGTTTTCACGAAGCTTATAAAAGCGAATTATGAATTATGTCGCGACAGTGGCGTTTGTAGCAATTCATCAGACTGCCATGTCTAAATTCAGTTTAATTTCATGAATTATTTATAAGCGTGATCGATTCGGATGACGTATATCGTCTTTTGTGTTCTTCCTGGCATCCACAATGGAGAAAGGGAGGGAATATTCGTTCCTTTCGTCAAAATGTGAATTTAAATGAAGCGCTAGGATACGCGCAAAAAATAAAGTTATTCCGTCGTCCGATGTGAATTTGATGTATGGCATGATGTGGAATGCTTTGCATGTCGAATACGGACGATACATAAGACATTTAGGTGTGAGTGACGAAGATGAAGTACCTGATAAAAAAAGAAATTAAATGATCACACGAATCGATAAAATATCCCTTTCGGAGGGTAGAAAATGCTGGTGTCTCCCAAGGAAGTATTTTGAAGCCACTATTATTTCTATTGTATGTGTTGACAAGGAAACTGTAATCTGTCTTATAACAGTAGGGCATACTTGTCAATGAAGTGGTGAAGAAAATCTATCAGTCATGTAATACAATAAAATAACTAATATTAAATATATTACCAAAGGCAATATATCCACACTATAAACATATATGTATGTATGTAAAACTTCTTTTAATTAGCTTGACGACGTAGCCATTATGTTGCCATTACACTCTGTTAGTCTTTTACCAGCTAGTAACAGTGGACGTGTATATATTCCAGGGTCCAGTGCATATTACATAGTACTATAACATTAAGAAAACAATGTTTTACAGTCTGTTGTCTCGTCAATACATAACCACAGCCGTGTATTTTTTAATGCATTTGTAATCCACTTTAGTAGGTCACTGCGTACAGACCTAGTAATGGCATTTCTGGAACGAATTTCTTCCAGAACTCACTAAATAGTTGTTTATTGAGTACATTCAGGAGTACATCACAGACATTTAGCATTAAAAGTAAAAGTCGAACATAAACGGCGTATTTTTTCACACTATTTGTGCAACTGCTACAATCGCGTTTGTCCATTCACAACAGTTTTTTCCTTACAGACTATATATTACGGTGCCGTCACCATAATGTAGAGTCTGCCAGACGGTCGGGTCGGTACATGATACTTTTTGTAGATTACAGTTTCTACCAGGAGATTACGAATACAATGGGGTAGCCAAGATAAAACATTCACCGTGTACATGATTTCAAGTATGCATTTCAATTAAATAACTACACAAATCAATAACACCTTCCTTTGATTGGAAAAGAATGCTGGTGTGACTCAATGAACTATTTTTGGGCCACCGTGATGCATACACGATGTAAATAACGTATTTAATAAATACAATAAGAGTGGTATATATTGTATTAGGTTTTCTTTTCCATTATTTTTTGGTTCGGTCAATAGTGAATTATAAAACATTATTTGTATACATCTTTTTTGGGATTGAACTTATGTGTTTATTAACGGGGTTGTTCGTTTGCAGGTGAAGGGCTGCGCGAGGCAACATGGGGTGCTTCGGCAGCAAGGACAAGCTGTCCAAGGAGGACATGGACTTCCTGAAGTCGCACACGCGCTACGATGAGAGCACCATCAAGGAGTGGTATAAAGGATTTAAAGTAAGTCGCCAGTTTTTATCGGAAGCCTCAGCAATGACAATTGCTGGAGTAATTTTCTGTGTTTTGAGTCTTAAGTAAAACATGATCTCATTAATGTTTTACTTGCTAGGTAACCTCGTGAGTAAGAATTGGCACTTACCTCGAGAGGTTACAAAACGTAGCTTCAGCTCAGTGAAAGTCGTGGGTGTGATTTTTATGATGTTAACTATAACTCTGTAAGGTGGGTGCCAGCCAATGTGGGACAAATACACAAATTTTAAGATAAAAGATGATAAAATATATTAAAGAAGTAATACAATTATTATAGCAATATAACAAATAAGTGTATTGTAATAAATGTATAAGCTAATTTAACACATTTGCAAAATCGTTTACAAAATCCTTGGCTACTACTAGCTCTGTGATTAATATAAGTCATAAAAGTCTGGCCAATTAAAGTAAGTAAGAAGAGATTATCGAGCAGCTGAAGGAGAGACTGGTATGTAATCTGTCCAAAGGTCCTTGTGACGTAAATTCGGCCAGTGCACTGCCTCTATGGCCCTCAGAGTCAGGTAGTAAGGTTACCTTCGTAGTGTGGTATCCTCAGAAACTTTGTTCCTTTGCTCAGCAGCTTTCAGCCCGAAATCCTTCTTCTTCTAATGGCCCAGGGATGTTACATGAAATATTAGAGAAACACAAGTACCAGAGCTCGACTTTTGATGTTACAAAGAAATAAACCGAATAAATACTAATTTTGCAAATTACCAAATAAACTAACCCAATTAAAATTTAAGTAAAAATAACCAGTAGGAGGTTATATCTAGTTTACCAATGTACAACTAGGGAAATAATTTTTTTTCTCTCAATGATATATCCAGTCTTCCAGAAGCCTTGACAAGAGGTATATGAAACCTATGTCCTGACTTTTAATGAAATTCTTAACAATTTACTGAAACTTACCGAATCTCCGAAATATACCAACAGGTGTAGGTATATTTCGGATTCAGATTATCTCACGTACCTAAAAAATGCAAAACACAATATCTGTTTGCACTTAATAAGAAAACTTGGTTTAATACCGAACCAAAACTATTCAAGGGTACCCCATATTCCGAGAGTAAGATCCTCTAAATTCAATAAAATATTAAAACATGTAATTAACATCAACTATAATTTATTATAATTTAGAACCAATATGTCAGTCAATAAAAATATTAAAAACCTAAAGGATTAAGAAAATAAGACATATCGTCAAAGAAGCAACCGTTCAATCCGAAAGATCGCCAAAGACTTCCGTTCCTTTTCGCACAGGCGCAAAGCGTAAAATATTAAGGTGGATTCACAACTTCATTTGTAGTTAAGGTACGTTTACATAGTCATTGATCTGAACTGACTTAGTAATTAAAAAAAACATAAGAGTTGGAATGAAATAAATGGTCTAAACGGTTGCTTACCTGTTTTAATTATTGATACTTACCTGATACGAGAGAATGTAACAAAATCAACTAAAATTTCATTACATACTTTATTTTCTTCTGTTTATGCTGACGTGAACAGATCTAATCGAATACTTTTAGTGGTATGAAAATTTTGAAATACACAGTTAAAATTGTCTCTTTTTTTTGCTGTGATGTAATCCACCCATTAATTTAATTAATACGGGCGTAATGAAAGGCCTTCGGGCACTCTCCGGCATTGGCTTTTTGAGTCTCTCGAGGCTTTTGAAGTACCAACGAATAAAGTTGTATTTGAATTGGAAAAGTTCACGGAATTGGAAAACGTATCTCGATATCTCTCAGAAATGTCTAAGAAACACTTTTTTCCAGATAAATTGGTTCCGTGAGATTTAATCACTAATTAAAAAGGATATTTGTTCAAGGGTTAATAAGGGGTAATCAATTTTCAGAGTTGAACTATGACGGGGCATCGGCAGTTTCGTTAATAGCAGCAATTCCGCCATTTTTTTCTATTTAGTGTTTGTAACTTATACTTATACTGACTTTTTAACTCGCACTTTTTGTGTGCATGTAAAACTTTTTATACTTAAATCATTAAAGTCGAATTTGTAAATTGTTTGTAAATTTACTCTCATCTTGTCCCCTCATTTGCATAGCATAATTTATTTAGGTGACGTGTTAACTGATGAATTTCGTCCCTTAAGTCCCTAACTTAATAATCCTGTATTTTTTTGCTATCTACACAAGGCCTTTGTCGGATCGGAAGTAGGAGGGGGAGGGGTGTTAAAGGAGGACTAATTTCGTCAAATGGGTACGTCGAAATTATGGAAGAGGCCGCTGAAATTGGATTTCATCGGGTACAGAGTCGGGCCTCTAAATATTTCTGCCTGTCCGTAAGGCACTCCCTTAATTGAACCAATTGAGTTGTTGTAATTTAATAAGGACGGTACGCGACGGCTACACGTCTTAGAACCTTTCTTGCGAGATAAAGGGCAGTCATACGAACTGACGTTAAAAAGTACACAATGTAAGCACTGTTCGGTGAGGTTTGCTACCAGACGTTTTGTTAGCGTCCACCTCTTCCATTCTGCTTTATCTACGACTATTCATTTTATATCCATAACAATTGTAACCAGACAATTAGAATTTCACGCATCACGCAACTAAAAGACGCAAGATTTGCCAGCACTTTATCTTTGGTTTCACTTACATAGACTTGGTCTTTGGGTTTCAAAATTTAATGATCTATCAGTTTGGTGATACTTCATCTACGAGATATGTAAATTAAGTAATGAGACTGACAATTTATCAACACGGCGGAGACGGGGCTTGGAAGGGCGGTAGGTTAACATGTAATGCACCTTCAGTACGAGTTTGAACTTGTTAAAGTTATTTGTTTGTTCTTTGTGATTGTTTTCGTAAACCGTTTTTTTCTAGTGCGTTTTAAAAATGCATGATGAGTTGTTTTAAAAATGAGTACGATCCGGAAATCAAGCGCCAAAGCATGGAATGGCACACTTCAAGCTCTTCAAGACCCAAAAAACCAAGAATGAGCTAGTCGAAGATCAAAATCATGCTGATTTGCTTCTTTGATGGCCAAGGAATTGTCCAGAAAGAGTTTGTGCCTCCATAACAAACAGTAAATCAACACTTTTACAGAGAGGTTCTTGAAAAACTTCGAAAAAGGGTCATGCGTGTGAGACTAAACATCAAGAACAGCTGGATGTTGCATCACTACAATGCGCCTTGTCACACAGCCATTTCAGTAAACGAGTTTCTAGCCAGAAAAAAAACATTCCTGTTGCTCCTCAGCCTTCTTATTCACTTGACTCCAGTCCTTGTAACTTTTTTCTCTTTCCGAGATTGAAAAATCACCTCAAGGGACGTCATTTTGGGACCATAAGACATCACATTCAAACGGCTGTAACCGACCAGCTGAAGACTATTCCAGTATATGAGTTCCAGCACTGCTATGAGGAATTGAAAAACCGTCTCCAGCGCTGTGTGGCTTCCCAAGGAAGTTATTTTGAAGGAGGCAGTACTGAATTGTAATTCTATTCCAATAAGAAGATTTAAAAAAAAACGTCATATGGTTGGCTCTCACCTCATAAGATATTTGATATAATATGGCAACAACATTTAGAAAACACGTGTGCAAATATATGTAATGTAGACCTTTAATTTATAGTAGACAGAGTAGTAAAAGTCACACAAAAACAGCACAAAGCGACAGACAAAGATACATATGTACATATACCTATATTGTGCGACACAACATTAAACACAACAAATCACAAACAATATGTGCGCTCTCGGTCGCACTCCCGAGTCCACTCTGTGTTATACAAGTCTGGACTGCTCTCGATCTGGGCCGAGAAGTCCGAATTACAAAACTCAAATTCTAGAAAAATAATGTGCTAAACTAGGCAAAATGGCCGGACGTTAGGATGAGTGGTGTAATTCAGGCTGTTCGCCGCAGGTGTTCACTTTTTTGCGCTTCCTCAAACGCTTATAGTAAATATAGTTTTGTTTTTTTAAAATGTGTAAAATAAATCTGATAATTCCATTCCGTCAGTTGGAATTATGCATGTTGCCCGACTTGCCCCTCACTGCGGCAAATAATAGGTTTGTTGTGATGGTTTTTTACGTGTACTAATTGTACTAACTGTACTTTTTTTTTGTTATTTTTGCTTTTCATTACCAATTTTTGTGTCATAAACAACTGTACTACGCTCTGTCTTGCCAAGTTCGCTGCCGATTTGTTATTATAAATGGGATGTTGTTAACTTCATACTAAAATTGCAATATGTCCTAATTGACAATGTATTTAAGACACGATATTTTTATACCATAGTAAAGGAATTTTCCAAATTAAATTTTTTATGACATATTGAATTGTCATAAAACACCAACGAAAAGCGAACGAAAATCGGATCATGGACAAATAAATAATAGTTTGGTAAATTAACCGTATGACCTTTTGATAGTTTCCTTTCCTCTGATGCAAGTTTGCGTAAGTACGGTGTTCAGACACCAAAAGCAACGTAGTTTCTTCGTTCTCTGGACATCGTTCCATGAACTATTTAGTTATTTTTTATCAGATGTCTTGGTTACAAATTCTCCTTATGCAACTTTTTACATACTTCATCGCACGCTGGCTACTTACCAACCATTTCCAGTGCCTTTCGTAATAATGCAGATAGGTTGGAGTCTACCTCCACACCTGTTATGAATATGAATCGCTCATTGAAACTGGTAGTGTCGACTTGGTGGTATCGATTTCGTATATATGTCAAGTATTCCGCTCCTTTGCATACTTTCTATCGGGTCCGAAATAATAAAAATTATTAGATTGTATGCCGAGATCTCGTTTCTTATGCGACTCGTGTTCCGTTGCGGATGACGGGCAAGGAAAAGTTTCGTAATAGCAAAGTGTGAATATATTATCAGGTACAATGCTTTGCACGATTTTTATTTTCGATGGCATTTCACTATTTTTGAATTGTAAAGAACACAAATTGTAGTACCCAGCTGTGTCTTCAAGAAACTGAACATATTTCAGCCAACTCTATGTATTTTAGACTGTAAATGATTTAATGGCAATTTTTTAATTGTCACTTCCAGATTTGCAGGTTGCTTGTACTAAACATTTTATATTGTATTTACATTTAAGCTAAAGCGCCGGCAACCGGCAGTGCATCTGCGTGTTGCGGGTGGTCAACATGTTCTTTTTCTGCAGTATTTCGGGACAGCTAAGGCTGACAGTTCAGCGCCTTGTTTCTAACGGACTTTATAGAGCCCGAGGTGCGATAGGGTGTCTGGATGGAAGTATGCGAGAAATGATAAGCACTTTTGGTAACCTATGGACGAAACAATGGAATTGTACAGACTTTTGGTAACCTATGGACGAAGGGTGCCACTTGTACAGTGCCATCCGTAAAGCACCATATGGAAAAACATTTTGTGTTTGCATTTAGGAAATTATTTTGGCCGTGAGTTGTTTGTTTGTCAGAATTTTTGGTGCACTTTAAATATGCATAAACTTTATTTTATGTTCAAGAATAGTTATGGTTATTTTAATATCGTAATATACGTAGCTTTAGAAGATGTACTTACAATTAGAGGGGCAAAATCTACTCCGTTACTGTTAACGGAAATGCAAGAAATCCAAAAAAATACTCTTTTCTTTTCAACTGTTCAATGTCTCTTACGTTGCGTTGCGTTAAAAATGAACGGTCCCCTTTCTCGTCTAATTTAGGCTCAACCCTCAGCTTAAATAGACGCTTCGCCATTATTTTGGATATTAATTTGTCGTTTAGGAAAGTGATATAATAGTAATGGAATGGTAAAAAAATTTGAATGGCAGTTTTATCACATTAAAGATATCGCGGTTATCGATAGATTTTTTCCCGTTTCCTTTGTGTAGAAGTCTGTTATTAGAAGTTGGTTGGCCTGAAAACATTTCACTTTTGTTCTCAAAAAAAGTATTATAGTGTTTTGCCGCGTTTCTATTAATTAAATGAGATTTGGTCGAACAGTGGACAATATAACATGGAATCAGTAACTATTAGCTAACGGTATTTTTTTATAGTCCGGGAGGCGGTAATAGATTTGATTTGTCCAAAGCTAGAATATGTTTTAGCACGTTTTTGTAAAGTTTTTTTAGTATAGAGCATGTTTTAATGTATCATTTCATTAGGTATCGTTTAAGCAAACATTAAAACCCATTTCAACTGTGGAATGCAAGATAAAGAGTTAAAAAATTGTTTTAAAAGAAGGTGCGTTAATTATATATGTCTTATTCTATCTTTCAATTAAATCCTTACTCTCTTTATTTTTTTCTTGGCTAGCTACTAAATTAATAACACATTAAGGACAGTATAGTGGGTATATATTATCGAAAAAAAAAGTTTTTCTATTTTCGATTAAATGGTGCGCAAATTTCTGTCCGCATATCCTGGACTATAACAAAATACAATTTATGTTTTTTTGTAATGAAACGATAATACAATAAAGAGCAAGTTGCGTCAAGTAGGCACTTAGTTTAGAACCGACCAGAGTAAAAGATCGTAAATTTTCCGGATAGCCTTCCTAACCATTATGAGATTAACTGGTGAAGCAGTTATACACTAAATTAAAACGAATGATACATATGTGACGGTCATGAATTCTTCGCTGGCCATTTTTAAACCAGTTATACGTTCTTTGCTCGAGATTTTCTTTTTCCTAAAGTGAATTTTATGACTGTCTGGTGCAAGATGAAACCAGAACAAGTACCTACCCATTCGTTATTTGATGCCCAGATGATTTTACCTCTTGTTTTATTATACTTAGGTACTGTTAATTTTCAACGTCAATTTATTTGTCTCTCCCAGTTTATTTACCTTTTAGTTTCCGTTTTGTTATTAACATTTTTAAAGTATCCGTAAACATCCAGTTGATACCAACTGCCATTAGTTGATTACTAAACGCTGACCTCTGTTTTCTATAAACCTACGAATATTTATTTTCCAATACCTAACGTAAATACCATTAGTATATGTCAAAAGGCGAAGGATTTTTTATCTCCAAACTCCTTCCGACATGGAGCGCAGAATAAACAGACAAATGCGGAATCAAAATGTGTTTGCCATGACCTAAGTAGACAATATAAATCGGATGGGGAGAGAGCAATATCCAAATTGCTTTGCTCAGACCTCGACTTTGAACACCAATTTTAGATTGAACCACTCCGAACGTTCTATGGAATTAGAACTGATCGATACCTGTGTAGATACTGACCCCACCCTTACGCATTTCCAGCATTCGGAAAACCATAAAACTTGGGTCGGAACAGTGGCGGTTCGTCATTAAAAAACAAGGGGAGAGATAGAATTCTAGAACTTTGGGCAAGTGAAGAATACAGCGTTTTATTTGTGAAGAAGCATGTCGAGGGCTTTGAGCGTTGAGTTGATACATTTTTTTTAAATGATTGATACTGAAGGAATGGAGGAGCAGTCAGAATATTCTATTGTGTAATAGAATATTTTGACTGGTCACTCAGAGTGTCGATATCAGACTAGCTGGTTTTTGACATTAATTGGTTGGAGTGTATCAAACAACGGAACCCGAAATTAGCGTCTATATTCTGTGGGCGTTATGAAAGGGGTTTACCAAAACCTGACGCAGCCAACTCCGGATTTGGGTTATTTACTGTCAATACTCGACTTAGGTTCTGATGATAAATTCGAATTCAATATGTCAACCTTTGTTTCCTCTCTGACAACACAATCCCCTGCCTCCAAATTTACTGTACTGTAAATCCCGGGGTAGATTTAGGCATGGTCTTTATGAACTGGAGCTCATAATTTCACCGTATTCACGCAAGGTCCATAGGTGGTGTAGTAACTCCTAAAAATATCTTAAATGTCAACAATGACACATCATTTAAAAGGTCTTTTCGTTCTCTTTTGAGTGGGATTCAGTGTGTGTTTTTTTAAATTTGCCGCAGTGGGTCATAAGAAAATATGTTTTAAAATTATTTGGTAATAACGAATCCGCATCTAACTATTTGTAAACTAATTTTATACAAATAAATGTTCAAATTGTGCACTATTAACTTTTATGCTACTGCACTAACTAAACTACTAAAACTACTTACATGAACTAAAGCCTCATTTCAAAGCCATTTCTTGTCTCAGTGATCGTCATTCTGGTGGTATGAATGTTAATGGTGCACAATTTGGACACTGAATTCAATTCAAACTGATTCAATAAAAGAATTTGCTGCGCAAAGACGCAGATGAGTTACAAATGTGCAAACAAATAAAATTTTGCTCTAGTCTGCTCTGGAAATATTAGTTTTATGTTGCACTTTCAAACGGGTCGTTCTCCAAAACTATCAAAGATACAGGAATAGTCTGAATGTTTGTAGGCTTGCTTGTACTTTTTCCACTACCGCTATACCACTATACTTAACTGGGGAGGACCTTTGGGTTAATTTGGTAGGCCTCCAAATAATTTTATAAGTACCACCCCTGCATAAACCCTATTACGGCCCTAACGGTGTGTCGCCAGAACGAAATCGCCGCGGACTTTTGTCGTTTCCGATCGAGATAAGCGTGCCCGGTGAAGTGTTTAGTAGTTATTGAATGCGGTGACGACACGATAAGGTATCTAGTAGCGTTGGCCTTATCGTCGCCAACTTAAAGAGCTTTATCTCAGGCTTTGTTCCCGGCTGGCGCCCCTTGTTTTGAACCCCGTCGAGAACGCCTAGCATAGTTTGGGGATGTTTTGCGAGAGTGTCGCCTTGTCGATTGATTTAGACGAGGAGAGACATTAGTCCTCGCCATTGTTACACTGGTAGAATACATTATCGTCGTTGTTTCGAATAAGCCATACAGCCAGTCAAAATGCAAATTTCAGAAGACGTAGCGCAAGTATATAAATTCGATATAATCTTCGTTGTCTCGCTTATGAAATGTAAACCGTTACCTCTCATGACAAATAAGCACGCTCAAGGAAGTTATGGTCTAATGTCACTCCTAAATATTGATGTGGTTTTGACATAGAGAAATCATAGTAAAAGTTGAGAGCTGATGTAGACCAGTTTCAGTTATTCCTCTTGTTAATAACATGCTTAATGGCATAAGAAATGTTGATGTATTTGTTAAAGCTTCTGCTAATGCTTAACATTAGCATTAAATTAACATGAATAACCTCTGAATAATGCCATCACAAAAGAAATGTTCATATTATGGAAATGCTTCATTAACCGTCACTTTTAAATAATAACTTTATAAAATGCAGGTTAATTTCGATCGTATAAAATATCTCATTGCTGCGTGTTCGCTAGAACAACTTAGAAGTTATTTAGTAACTAAGCTGACAGCTGTTTCATTCCACATATTCTTCAATTCTCTTATATTTAACTGATTGTGTTGTGAAACCGAAGTACGGACCTGATTTGCACGATTTAGTGACCCTACTATACACGGTGGAGACTTTAACTGCAATATATTCGCTAGCGGGGTGGTGAATGATTTTTCAAAAAATTCCCGAGACACGTCAACTTAAATGTATTTACCTACATTTTGCAAGTAATATGAAAAATATAGCCCTTCAGGGGTGGCTGAAACCACCCTCGACAAGATTTTTCAAATGCAACCCTAGGGGCTTGTGACCCCTCATTGTAAAGCTGGTGGAAAGAGGAATCCAACGCACTGATCAAATTTTAATTTTTAATATGTTTGTAGGGTTGCATACAATTAAAACAATTTAAAAATTAAATTTATTTTCAACGTAACAATTGTTCAAAATGTGCACCATTCACTTGTTGGCAGCATCCCAGTCTGTGGTAGGTTTCGTCCCTTACATTATGCAACATTTGCGGTGTTATTTTTCCGATTTCCTCTCTTATCCTTTCCTGCAGATCTGCTATGTTGTTGGGTTTCTGAATGTAAACCCTACTTTTAAGATGTCCCCTCAAAAAGGAATCCAGTGGTGTAAGATCTGGAGATCTTGCTGGCCACTCAATATTACCTCGCCTCCCAATCCACCTACCGGGAAAAATTCTGTCCAGATACTGACGAACAATGGCAGCATAGTGTGGTGGGGCCCCATCTTGCCGAAACCATAACCTCTCGTCGGTCAAGTTAGGGTTTAAGGGGTTTGGAAATAAATGACATAGCACTGGCATTAGTTCGTGTTGGAGTAAACGCAAGTATCTTGCTCCATTAAGAGTGTCATCAAAGAAAAATGGTCCTACAATTCTATCTTGTATTATTCCGGCCCACACATTAGTTTTCTGTGGGCGCTGAGTATGAAGTTCCCTCATCCAATGGGGGGTTCTGTTCAGCCCAGTAACGACAATTTTGGCGATTTACGTGCCCATTTAATGTAAAAGTAGCCTCGTCAGAGAAAACTATCCACTCTAAAGATAACTGGTTTTGATCAATACAAGTCATCAATAAATCGCAAAATTCCACTCGTCGATTTGTATCATCTTCAAGTAGCTCTTGAACAGCTTGCATTTTATATGGGCGTTTTTTTCTCATTATTAAGTATTTTTAAAACTGTTTTGTGATTAAGATTACTATCACTGGCCAGTTGACGGGCTGGAGTGATTGGATTTTCTTCTAGAGCAAGCAACAAATTCAACTTCGTGTCGTCATCAACAACAGCCTGCCTCTTACTCGGTACTTTCCTGACACGACCCATCTCTCGATATTGTGCCTTAATTTTACTAATGGTACCTTGATTTAGTGGTGGCAAGTCAGGATGCGTTTCTCGAAACAAGCGACCAACTTCGCATTGAGTTCGCGCCCTAACCCCATATCCAATCATCATCAAAATTTCGATTTTTAGTGATTCATTTTCACCAATTTGAAATAACACTTCGTTTCAAACTCTGAATACAGCATACAAACTAAATTACTCTTTGCGGCCGTGTAAAAACACTAGCAAAATATAACAAATATCAGTTGTGGCAAAAAATTGCTTGGAATTTTTTGTGGGGACATATGAAAAGTAAGGTTTACATTCCAAAACTAAACAACACACATTTTGAGTACGAAATTGTTGCTTTAAAAATAAATTAAACTATAAAATTACGTTTTAATTGTATGCAACCCTACAAACATACTAAAAATTAAAATTTGATCAGGGCGTTGGATTCCCCTTTCCACCAGCTTTACAATGAGTGGTCACAAGCCATAGGGTTGCATTTGAAAAAATCATGTCGAGGGTAGTTTCAGCCACCCCTGAAGGGCTATATTTTTCACATTACTTGCAAAATGTAGGTAAATACATTTAAAAGTTGACGTGTCTCGGGAATTTTTTGAAAAATCATTCACCACCCCGCTGGCGAATATATACCAGTTAAAGTCTCCACCGTGTATATAATATAATGTTGTTTCAGCGTTGTCAGAAGCGTTAGAACAGCACGCAGGTAACATGTGGTATAGGATATTTAAATTTGCCCTCTTTTACAGATAAGTGCGAATCCTAAAAATATCGCTTAATGAACATGTTCCTGTCAACGTTGTTTGTGATAACCTAGAGCTAAAGAGCAAAGGTCGAACGTCGTCCGCATCGAGACGCGTCTTACTAATAATAAGCATCCACCTGTGCCTTGCGACCTTTCACCTGGAACTGGTAACTACATTAGATCCACTAATTAAAATGTTCCTTTCTCCGATCGTCTTCGTTCTCGGAAAATGTTTTCTCCCTGGCAATCTCGGGGAGCCCCTTTATTAAATTTGCTCGCTATACGTCTCTTCTGAAATTAAAATAGATTAATTTCATCGATCCGCGGTAGATGGAGCGATGCAATTTGCTTTTCTTCGTGCAAACAAGGCTTTGTCTACGACCAATTCGCCTGACGTTTGATGTTTTTGAAAATTATGACAAAGCAAAACTTTGATGCTGAATGACTACCCTTTCCACCTCATAACTGTCAACTAATATTGGTTAATTCGCCAAGGCCAAGGGAACTGCATTGAGCCCAGTATCCTTTAATAGTCGTACCATATCTGGAAACTTCCTGCCAAGTTAGTCGAACTCCATTCTTTACCCAGTTTCGAATTAATTTTCAGGTCATTGTCTTTCTTCTGAATTTTCTTCAATTCCTCCGAAGACCATTGATCCGAAGACCGTCGACTTGTGCTATTGTTGTAATTAATGCAGGTCTCATACGAACATTCTTTGGTCTCCATCTATTGGCAGTAACAACTTTTCTATTCTAAACAAGGTCTAGATACTGTGTCTGCATAGCCATGGATGTTATCATTCGCGTGCACTCTAACTGTGGATCTGGAAAGAGATCTTCATTTTGGAGAGATCTTCATTTTCTTCTCTCCAGTTTCTTTCATTTGGGCTCTTGGATTTTGATCTCTGTTACAGTTGTCGATCTGGTGATTTAGTTCTTGACTGAGACTTGAAAGACCTGGCACTGCAAAAGCGTTATATACGACTAATTCTCCCACAGTTGAAACAGCCCATTGTCTTCTTTTGTGCTGAGTTCGACTCGTCTCATTTCACTTAGTTCTCGTATTATTTTATCCATGTTTTTTTTTAAGCGACTGACATTCATTAAATTTAACTTGGCTTTTGTAGCCTTTGGGCCTTACTCAGGGTTTGTTCTTGAGTTTGTTGAAGCTTCCGGATACTTCTTTGGCCGCTTTAAGATCCAGAACATTTAAAAATGCACCACTGATCGTGGTGTGTCTCTCAAGCCGCAAAACTTGCTGCATTTCTGTGTCTAGTAGCCCATCAATAAAATGTCTCGTGCCTATTTTTCTAGAATTATTAGTCTATATGCCAATTTTTCTAGAAATTCTTTGGGTGTCTGAGGGTAAGCCAAATGATGGAACTTTCGATGTCAGCTTCGTATTCTCGAAGAGACTCATTGTTTCTTTGCTGTCTACTCTTGAGTTGGGACTGGTAAACTTGGCGGAGATATTTGTGTCCATACCTCATTTTTAATGCTCCTACAATCCTATTATAATTCTGCTCTGCTGTCACATCAACAAGAGACTCTATGCTGGCTGAAAGTAGGTCGTCATTGACCAACATAAGGGATATCTCCCTAAGCAACGGCCTTTTTTTAAAACATTAGGATGGCTGATGGCTTAAATGGGTAGAATTTCCAAGGGAGGAAGTACAAGCGGCCCTGTGGGGACTAAGTGGTGCGGCCTTCCAAAAGCCATTTTTCCACCTTTCCAGAATATCAGAATTCTGTGTTGGCTGTTGTATTGCAACTGTTCGCAAATTTGCAAATTTTCGTTCTAATTGAATTTTCCGGAAATCCCTCATTCATTCCTAGTTGTCCCATCCGGAATTCGTTTTAAATTTCATTACGAGGATTGCGCATAACTCGAATTCCCCCCCACAATACCGCCAAACGAGGCTACATGCTAGCAACTGTGACGATAATAAAGACGAGGGTTGATTATTAGAACGCGAGCATCGAACCGCAAGCTTTAATTACTTCACCACCGACAGAGTGGAATGATAATTTCTGTGTGTGATGTGTACAGTAGAGTGTTTAAAAAAACTGACTATTTTTTTTCTCAAAAGAACATTAAAAAATCTTCAGAGTATCCCTAGAAAATAATCCTGTTAAAATATGAGCCCTTAATATTAATATTTAGAGGCGGCGATTCTCAATTTTCTATTTTCCATTTGAATAACATGGGAATTTTTTTTTCTCAACTTTGGAATTTTATTACTCTAGGAAGAATCGCCGGACAGTGATACTCAAGATAGTTTTTTGTAGGAAATTGGACGCTCTATAAAAAAGGTCTGATTGGAGATTTGCGTGAGGCAAGCCGTTTCGGAGTTATTAAGCCTCAAAAAATGAACTGTTTAAAATAAAAATCTTATTTATTTATAAATACAACAAAATCGATTCATAACACTTAAATCAACTATTATCAACTTTACAATAAAAATCTGTAAATTTTTAACAGAATGTAGATAAAAAATTCTATTAATCAAGGGTGAATGATTAATTTGATTGATCAATAATAAAAAATACGGGTATATTGCAAATGAATATTAAAATTTCATTATAAATTTTGTATATTAATAACAAATAATTTATTTTGAATCTTTATAATTTTTTTCCGTCTTTTAAGAATGACTTTATCATGTATAAAAATATTTTTTTATTTTGTCATTTATGAATTATTTTTTTCTTTTCAATTTAAATTGCTAGAGCAATTTAAATTAAATAAAATTAAATGTCCGGCGATAGTTCCTTGAGTAATAAAATTCCAAAGTTCAGAAAAAAAATTCCCATGTTATTCGAATGGGAAATAGAAAATTGAAAATCGCCACCTCTAAATATTAATATTAAGGGCTCATATTTTAACAGGGTCATTTTCTAGGGATACTCTGAAGATTTTTCAATGTTCTCTGAGAAAAAAAATAGTCGGTTTTTTTGAAACACTCTAGTGTACAGGGTAATGTTTTCAATCCATTGAGGAGTCGAAAGTTTATGGCCAATTTCTTATACCAATTAGTTATTTATATACCAATTAATGGAAAACATTTTGACATACAGGCATATGATATTTTGGTTATGAAATACACATAAATACCAATACATTTAAACAGTCACCATTTGGCATCAATTGTTAGAAGTGTGTGTGTGTGTGTTTTAATGATCAATTAAAAATCCTAGGTAGGTTAGAGAAACACGATTTCAGACAAGGTAAGGCATGAATGTTTGGTCCATATTATTTAATAGTAGAGTAATTGGACCATACTTCTATGAAAGCTTTCTCACAGGTGAAGGATATTTTCAATTTTTGTTTGAACTTCTGCCTGATTTGTTGCAGGACATTCTTGTTTGTGAAAGAGGTAACAAGATTGTACGCTACCACAAAATAGATAAGTAACACTCCTGTCTAATTTCTTAAACGAGAAATTTGTGGATAATTGGATTGGCAACAAGGGTCCCTTGTTGACCAGCTCACTTACCCGATATAACTCCAATTTATTTCTCCTTATGGAGTTATATTAAGGATTTGGTTTATGCTTAAGCTTGCCGTAGTATTTATTACTCATCAAATGAACGCGTCCAAGCAGGGGGGAGCACAATTTGAAAATTTATTATAATTGTCTAATGTTTAGTTTAATATACTTTCTATAATAAATTGATGTTTGTATTCGTGTTACTATTATTTCATATCAGAAGAAGAATACAATGAATAACTTGGCAGTGGCGAATAAAATGTAAACAAAACATCATATGCCTGTAAAGCTGATAATATGGAGAAAAATAAAATGTAGTAGCAAATATCATATGCATGTAATATGCAGGGTGTACCATTAAAAAAATCTTAATGACGGAAAATTTCGATTATCCTTTGTTAATGACATAAGCATTTTAGAGACTACTTCCGATTCGACAATTTCTTTCTTCAACAAAGACACAAGAAGAAACCTCCATCTGTTCGAACAACTAAGATATTGGCTGTGTAATAAAATTTGGGACACCTGGTATAAGGAACTGTTGGTTACAGAGTCTATAGTAATAAATCTAATAGAAGTATAGAAAGTACACGTCGATAAACGACTTTTAAAGTTGAGAACGCGCTCTTATCTAGTTTGCGATACAAGTTGTACAATATTGATCGCTTACACTGCAATTGTCGTCGAGAAAAGATTTTATCAACTACTTGAAGCTATTATAAAGATGGTATCGGCAAGAATTACTGGAATTATCATATCGTTACCGGCTGAGCCGTTTACTTTTTCCAACGTCAACGCTGTTCGTAAGCGAAATATAATTGGTTTTTATATTTTTATTTATGGAGTTAAAATAAAGTGTCTTAGCGTGAGTAATCTGTAAATATTTGAATAGCAGGTGACTACACCAAACTCTAGTAATATTCTTTTTTTATCGGCATCATTAGGGTCGACATGCGATGGAGAAATTAGCAATTCTGTTCGAATATAAGCTAATAAAATGTAATAGTGGAGGGGACGGGCTATTACTTGTCTTGAACGACTTGTATGGCATTTAATTTTCGTTGATAGATTGTGAATTATTTTCCAATCATAATTTATAAAAAAACGTATTTAGTATTTAGTAAAAAATGTGTCATGTCATGAGTGATGTTTGATTCCCAAAGCTGACATTCAGAACTAACGAACAGATTGAGCAGATTAAAAAGTTACTTAATAAAAATAATGTGTTCAGTTGCTTTATTACACATATTTATGAACTGTAGCCAGAACTAACTGTCAATTCGAGATTTTTATTTACCAGAATTATATTGGATTTGAATACACCAAATGTGTGAGTTCCAGATATCAATTGCAGCATTCCTATTTGTTTGAGAGCATCTTATCCAGTTAGGCCTTATTCAACTCCACCGTCTCTTCTGATAGCTATTAATCTTTGACTTTTCCTTCCTGAGAAATTGAAACGTCTGTCTTGTTTCAGTTTCTCTTCTCTCATTTTTTCTATGTTAGCTTAGCCGCCCGCGTCCTGTTGGTACATTTACTATTAACCTTACAACTTTCATATTTTGTCCTAATAGGTCTTCTGCTTTGAGTCATTGTTCTTTTCAACGAAATCATAGGACTAGAAGGAGCTTGGTGTATGATATTACGTTTGTTTGACACATATTGATAAAGACAACTCAAGTTAAAAAAGGACGGCGCGAAAGAACTTTCAGGCAAAATCAATAAATGTCGACATCTATACGACAACACACTGTCCAATAGCAGCTGTAGTCTCCATTGTCGTGTCTAGTAGTATAGTCTCACAATCGTATTTTTTACAAATTGGTATGAGATTCAGGCATGTGGTGGCAAAGCTCATTCTAGGCCTTTGATTTCGTTGGTTCTTTTGTTAAGTGTTTCACTTTTCTGTCTTCTGGAAAGTGTATCCATAATCCATAGATGTTTTTATGTGTGGTTTTTCCACCCCAAAAAAAGGTTCTAGTCCTATTAGGTGGTGTGCTTTGGCTATTCTTTCTGCCTTTTTCATTACCTTTATGTCCTGATACCCAAGTCAGTTATGCTGTCTTGGCTTCTTAACTATCAGAATGTGTTCACATACTAGTTGGAAAGAGAACTAGACCTGAAATATTATATATAGTCTATAATGTATAATGTATAATAATCTATATGTATAATTATCTATATGTATAATTACTACTGTGTCTTGAAAAGGGTACCGGATAACTGGAAAAATGTTTGTGTACCACACCACGAAAAGGTTCTGTTCTAGGATGTTCGAAGTGTCCTCGATGGCTAATTTATTTGCCATTTCATTACCTTTACGTCAGGGTCACTGTTTTGTCTGCTTGACTATCTTGACATCTCCACATAGTGCCATACTAATTTCTATATATGAAATCGTGGATATCGTCTTCCTGTAGAACAAATTAAACGCTCTGAATTTTGTATCTCCTTCTTTGCTTACTGGAATGCGATCTTATTTTTAATTCTTCAGATATGCAGTTGTTTCTGCGAACGCTCTAGAAGCAAATAGAAGTGGTATTTAACGAGCAGGGAAATATAGACAGTATTATTGTTTTGTTCGATTCTGCTGTTTACACCATTAGCAAATAGCCGTTTCGGAGTTAAAAGCTCGTACATATTGTAAATAAACAGAGCCGCCTCACGCGCCCCATAACGCCATTACGGTTTACGTTAACCACTTCGAATTTCCTCTGTTGACGTCATCCGATAATTAGCACGGAATTATGGCGGGACGTGGATTAGTGCTTCAGCGACGTTGAGAGGGCTGTTACTGCAATCGAGGACTGGGAATAATAGGCGCTTCTAAAAATATGATTTATGTATTTGCGCGGATGACTCGACTGCCTGTTTATAAACCGAACGATCAATGCGAAAAGTTCTCACGTCATACGTGCATTTGTCAACGTCAGTTAGTTGTTATCCTTTCATTTTTTTATTTCCTTAATTACGTTCCAACGGTGGCCGTTATCCTTTTGGATAGCGACCACCGAATCCGGAATCATATTTGCAAAATAAAAAAAAAATAAAACACGTTTAAAAATCACGTTTTCTGCAATTTTTTTATTCATAACTATTTCAAAATGCTATATCTCGAAGAAGAAAAAAGATATCAAGATAAACCAAAATGGGTTTTGAAGAGCAAGAGTTGAAAGGAAAAAGCTACTCTCTCTCAGAATCCGTAAATGATTTTGTAAAAAACAATTACCTAGTGACGTAATCTCAAATACACCGAAAAACCGCGATTTCTGCACTTTTAGGTTAGAATATCTTGAAAACCTGAGTCACCAGAGCAATTATGTGGTCAGATTAGGATGCAGCCGGTCCAAAACCTTTGGAAAAGTATACATTGGTTTCTGGTAATTTTTTTTGTCGACCTGTGTAATGCTAAAGTCTGCCAGACGGCTGGGCGAAACGACTGAAGTCATGACTCGCCGGCCGCGCGCCGCTGAACTGTGGCATGTCCGGCCAATTCTACTTATAAATAATATACCACGTGTGTATATTAAGTAATGAATTTTTTATTCGAATAGCATTACAATTCAGTATTGTCTATTCAAAATAACTTCCTTGGGAAGCCTCACAGAGCTGGAGATTATTCCCAATGATTCTATGGTCCCAAAATGACGTCCCTTGACGTGATTTTTTCAATCTCGGGAAGAGAAAAAAGTCACAAGGACTCAAATCAGGCAATTAAGGAGGCTGAGGAGTCACAGGAATGTTTTTACTGGCTAAAAACTCGTTTACTGAAATGGCTGTGTGACAAGATACATTGTCGTGATGCAACATCCAGTTCTTGATGTTTGGTCTCACACCTTTTTTCGAAGTTTTTCAGGAACCTCTTTGAAAAAGTGTTGATTTACTGTTTGGCCTGGAGGCACAAACTCTTTGTGGACAATTCCCTGGCTATCAAAAAAGCAAATCAGCATGCATTTGATCTTCGACTTGCCCTCTTGCTTTTTTGGGTCTTGGAGAGCTTGAAGTATGAAGTATTCCTTGCTTTAGCGCTTAGTTTCCGGGTCGTACTCCAGTACCTAAGTCTCATCATCAGTAATGACACGTTCCATAAAATGGAGATCATTTTCAATCGATTCCAAAAATTCAAGACACCTTCCTCTCCTAATGTCCTTTTGTTCTTGCGAAAGGTTTTTTGGAACCATTTTTTGCGCAGATTTTTCTCATCCCCAATTCGTTAGTCAAAATCTGATGAACAGTGGTGTGATTCAAATTTAACTCTTCCCCGATCATTCTTGTCGTCAACCGACGATCTGAACTCACAAGATCCCGTATTCTATCGATATTTTCATCGGTTCTTGAAAATGAAGGCCTTCCGCTGCGTTGTTCATCTTCAATCGACTCTCTTCCTTCCCAGAATGCCTTAAACCACCGAAAACCCGGGGCTGTTGAAAAAAACACTGTCTCCCTAGGCGTGTTGAAATTTTGCAAAAGCATCCGTTACGCTGTCTCCAAACCTGGAGCAAAACCTGATAGCATATCGTTGTTCAAAATTAATGTCACTCATTTTTAAAACGCACTAGATGCAACATGTGCAAACTTGTTCTGAAGGTACATTACATGTTAACCTACCGCCCTTCCAAGTATTGTCTCCGCAGTGTTGCTACATCTGGCGCTACGTTGCTAGTCTCATTACTTAATTTACACACCTTGTATTATAAAGTACCAACTTTAAAAGTATCAAATTTAAAATGGAAACCAAAACATTGAAATATGAAATTTAACTCAATTCAAAGAGAAATCTATTTCTGAAACAATTTTATTACTGGTACTCGAACATATTATTTTCGGCATTATTTATCGTGACATTGGAAAATGAAAGATTTTTCATCTGACCATCCCCTTGAATATCCCAATGCGGCATGTAGATCTGTATCGGGATGATGTTGTTTTGTGAAATATGCTGATTATAGCATCCGCCGCTAATCCAGAATGGATCCATTAAGCCGTTATTAATTCCATTAGGCAAAATGACTGTTTATATTGGTACGTGGATGATAATATCGCCCCACATTACATATTATGAGGTTTACGATAAGGAACCCTCGTAATAAATAATTACGAGCGTCAGATAGTATCTGAAATTTGCAACAAATAGGCTTTAATTTAATAAGAGCTTATCGGCGATCGATAAAAATTCACTTTACGCTCCATTTTTTGTTCGTCTGAAAGGTTCGTTGTTTAAACCAATTTTAAAAAAGATTTGTGCTTCTGATATATGTAAAACACATTATAGTTCTGCAGTAAAAAGCTGTTATGTTCACCAAGTAAATCGATGTGTTTTTAGAGCTAGATTTAAAATGTATTTCACTTTTTTATTTTCATTTCATATTAGTTATTAGTAAAGTTGGTCTACGGCGAAGTATCCAATATTTTACAGGGTGTCAAAAAGTTTCGTTTCAGGGTATCAAAGATATCAGGGTGTTGAAAGATTGCAATTTAATGGAGAAAACAATCACAATAATTTTCTCCAAATTTACACGTCAAATTACAAATTTACAGGTAAACATTTTTACCTGTTATTTATACAGGTTACTACGGTTACTTATACAGGTAATACAGGTAAACATGTTGCTAAATAATTCGAAAACGGTAACAAACATGAAAAAAGTCATATAACAAAAAAGTTTTAGAAGAGTGTAAGAAACCACTTCAGTGCCATTACTACTTTTCAAAAAAATCTGGTTGGCCAAAGGGAACATGCCCCCTGAAAAGACAACATCCTGTATAAAATTAAATTTTTTAATGACATGTACTAATAAGTATATTAAAATGTAGACCTGTACACAATTGCAAAACTTGAGTTTTAGAAAATACCATTATTAACCTTTTAAGGACGGGACTGGTCGATATTTCGACCACTCAAGTATCATAATATTTTTGAGTGATTTTGGGGATAATATTATGTTTTGAATATAGAAAATATAGTGTAACAATTTTAGGTAGCATATTTGACCTTGAAATAGTGATTTCAAGGTCGAATTTTTTATTCGATATTTCGACATGTAAATTGGTATACTCACGGTAATCAAGCACTCCAAAGTTAGAGGGAAGGGGACTCACGGTAATCAAGCACCCCAAAGTGAGAGGCAAGGGGACTCACAAAAAATCAAGCACCCCAAAGGGATCAAATTTTCGCCACATCCACGCTGTTGATCATGGGTCATGCTGAGAGCAAAAACTGAAATATTTCTTGCCAATGACTCATAATAAACGTTACTATTTTTCTGCATCCAACGCATAAAAAACGTACAGATATCATTTCGGACAGAAAACAACGGATTTAGCCTTGAAATGCAATTTTCAAGGTCAGAGATGTCTTCTGGACATTTTTTTATTATCTTTTTCGTATTCAGCGCATCCAATTACTTAGGAATGCACTGTTAATTCCACAAATAAAATTTTTAACATGGGACTTTCCGTCCCAGACGGGACTGGTCGAAATTTCGACCACCAAATTTGTCGGGCACTTGACGTGACAGATTCTTCGATTTTATGTACTAATATCATTTAAAAAAAAAGTCCAATTTCAACGTAAAAATCCCCGTCCTTAAAAGGTTAAGGAAAAAATACGAAAAACAATTACAATTTTAAAACGCTGTATCTTCGAAACGAGACGTTTTTGGTCAAATATTTAGAAGAACTTTCTATCTAAAATTATTAAGAAACACCCTGTATATATATTTCCTGGAACTCTATGTATATATAGTTCCAGGAAGTAACTCTGGAATTCTTTGTTTTTTTTTTACCAGTCATTGTTTTCATTATCAAAGTCATGTGTATTGAATGTTAAAATACTTCTTGATATTTGGAACCAAAGCTAAAGTATTCGATAACTAAGTCTGTCAGGCATTCCTGACCTACGTATTCGCTGTTTAGAGAGAATATTAAACCCCAAATTATAATCTGATGAGATTATGATGATAAGAAAAACCATTTTAAACGGCGATATTGGACCCTTATTTTGAGGAAATATCTTGTTTTGATTCGGCAAAATATTTTGGTGTTATCGACTAAATGTGTATACAATATTTTACAATTAAAAGCAAGCGTTTAAAAAAATAATTTTAAGTGCAACGCCTCCTTGCATTTTACTTTCAGCATATGAAGCCTATCTACGTAGGGTCACAAGTTAATAAGAATATGCAGTTGCGTTATCATTATCAATTTAACAAGACTATATTTAGTCTTCAGTTAATCAGTTAATCGTTTAAGGGCGTATTTCAACAGTCTACAACAAGATATAGCTATTTAGCTTCATTCAAAGCCTCTCAAATCGAGCTGAACTGAAATCGTAGGCACTGACTCTTCCACTGCACACCATTTCATGATGGAGAATGCAATTCATCACCATTATTACCATACCCTATAATAGCTGTTGCGTTAATGATAACCAATAACTCACGAATGCAGCGACGTTGTTCCTGACAAGGGCTAAAATACGACGGAAAAAGAAAATAAATATGGACACGAGTTGGAAAACAATTTCGTAGAAATATTTCACTATCCTTGAAACACGAAAACTGAAGTAGGCCAAAGCACAGACTAACTAGACCAAGCCATATAGACAAAACGATGAAGCAAAGCGGAGGTCAAAGTAAGATCCGGGCTCATTAACGTCTTCCGTTATTTCATAAATAAAATAGAAAAATTGTGGGTAAATGCCTAGTGGCGGTCTGAAAAAAATAGAACTAAATGTGTACATAACCTAAAATGAAGCATTTCTTTTCTAATTTCCAGAGTAGGGTTAAAGTTTCTGTACAGTCGATCGCTTTGCTACTGAATAGCATAGATAATAATTATTAAAATTATTGTATTTGTCTCTTTAACATTAATGTATATTTTGTGTCATTTGAATAAATTGAATAAAGTATTTTTTTAGTGTTTTGAATGTGGCCGTCTTTTAGTGGGAACTTTTACTTTCCAGAAATTTTGTTTCTCCTTGTTATCATGGCCACGTTTGGTCTAGGTGGTCTTGAAAGGTGGTCAAGGTGGAAAATTTTCAGGTTTGAAAAATATTGTATGTACTAAAAAAGTTAATTTTTATACAGAGCATTTACTACTTGTGATATAGGTAATTGATTTTTTTTCAATTCATCTAACAATTCATCTAACAAAAATATAAACAATCTACAGATGCTACAGTGTATAATATCCATTGTTTTCCCCAAAACAGTATTAACACCTGCTCTGTAAATGTCAAAATTTACTAACAGAAAGTTATCTAGCACTAACTTTGTAGTATATTTGTTTCGTTTAAGTGATTTAAGGATATGTTATCCCACTCATTTTCGTCCAGTGAAATATATGGTGCTGTGTTTTAAAAATAAAGTTATTTTTGCGTCAGAATTTAAGATGCCCGCGCCCGGGCGGGAAAAAAATGGAATTATTTTTTGGGTTCTTTTTCTTTTTTTTTTTTTTTTTTTTTTTTTGTTTTTTTTTTTTTTGGTTTTTTTTTTTTTTTTTTTTTTTTTTTTTTTTTTTTTTTTTTTTTTCCCTTCCTTTTTTTTTTTTTTTTTTTTTTTTTTTTTTTTGGTTTTTTTTTTTTGTTTTTTTTTTTTTTTTTTTTTTTTTTTTTTTATTTCTTTGTTTGTTTTTTTTTTTTTTTTTTTTTTTTTTTTTTTTTTTTTTTTTTTTTATTATTTTTTTTTTTTTTTTTTTTTTTTTTTTTTTTTTTTTTTTTTTTTTTTTTTTTTTTTTTTTTTTTTTTTTTTGTTTTTTTATTTTTTTTTTTTTTTTTTATTTTTTATATTTTTTTTTTTTTTTTTTTATTTTTTATTTTTTTTTTTTGTTTTTTTTTTTTCTTTGTTTGTTCCTTTATAAAAAAAAAAATTTTTTTCCTCCTTCCCTCCCTTTTTTTTTTTTTTTTTTTTTCCCTTCCTTTCCCTTCCTTTCCTTTTTTATTTCTTTTCTTTTTTTAAAAAAAAAAAATATATAAAACTTTCTCAAAAACTCCTCCCTTTAAAAAAAACCCCCCCCCCCCCTTTTTTTCCCCCCCCCCCCCCCCCCCTCCCCCCCACATTTATTTCAAAAATTTTTTTTTCCCCCCCCCCCCCTCTTTTTTTAAAAAAAAAAAAATGAAGGTGTTTTTACAAAGGATTTTTAAAATTTAAAAAAAGGAAAAGCCTCCCCCGCCGGGCCGGTGGGGGGCCCCCCGGGGGGGGGCCGGGGCTATTGGTTCATTTTCCACTGGAGATTTCAGCAGTAAAAATACTTTCACGAATTATTTAAATATTTTGTATCAGTATCTTATTTTTTTTTATAAAACTAAAATGTTTATTTCCGCTGTATAATATTTACCATTATTTACCAAGGACGGTTATACGACGGTTACTTTCCTTGTAAGATAAGGGTGCGTAATACATCTTGAGTTTACCGCATACGTCATCTTCAAATAAACTGAGGTGAATACTTCGTATGGTACTGTTCCTCGGGTAATAATCTGCCTTAATACACACCTTCTGAGTTGATTATAAGGGCCTAACGGGATAGACACATGTAATTCTACCGGCAGGGTTCACAGTTCCTCCCATAAAGGGGTGATAATGGAATTCCCGCAAGTTTCACAGGAATGTTGACTCCACTTCTAAGATTAGACGCCCTTATGCCATTAAAGGCACATATTAAATTTGTTAAATGGTAAAGGTACAAAATTACCGATACGTTTTAAGCAGTGTGGTCATACGGAAATATTAAAAATATACTATTCTCATAAACTATTTGAATGATGAATTGACCTCAGATGAAACCATTTGTGTTATCTTTATGCTTGTTCAAAAACTGGAACAATAAAATGTTAATGATCTACAGTTATTTTTTGGTCTATTTAGTATTTTTATAAATACTTTTAGTTCAAATTGGAAACAAACAAGTCTTTGTATTTACGGACGTCACTGAAACTTCTAGGAAAGCCTTTACAAGTTAAAAGAACAATTTTTTTCTGTCCCTAGGTGTCAAACGCCAGTCGCCTCTGCCGTAGTAACCTCGCTTGCTTTTTTTGCTTTTGTTAGTCCGATAGGTCCGTTCCTTGATATTTCACGACAAGCAAAGGCGGAGTTCTAGAAACAATGGGGATGGAAACGTCAGCTAAATATTTCAGAAATAACAAAGCTGTATATCCAGTGAGTGCGCAGGAAAGTTTAACGTCAGTGAAATTAATAATGTGAGAAATGCATACTAAAAATACTCTTATGCAGAGTGATTCCTAAGTTGTCATATTTTTAACAGCACAAAATCATGAATAATTTTTTTTCCGTAACCCTAAACAATAAAAGTATCTTAAAAAAATTTCAAATTTTGTTTAATTTTACTGATAAAAATGTAAGAAAGAAGCAAAAATTTTAAGTTTGGTGGAAATGTAAAAAAGTCCTCAGTTTAAGAAGTTTTCTTGAGTTTATATGATTTTACTATATCCTTCTAGCGAGAAAAGTATTCTATTCTCATTGTCTTTTCGATTCAAGTGATCCAATTTTAAAATTTGAAAACTGAACTTTTGAAGCAGTTAGTTTTAAAAATACTGCTTGCGAAATTTTTTATAATTACTTTTACTCTTACATAGTTTTTTAAATTGTAATATATTTTATTTAGAGGTTTAAGAAAAAGTAATTAAAACCTTTCAATTACTTTGTAATCTGTTTTAATTTAAAAAAAAATAGCTTTTTAAAAAAACTTGCTAAAAACCCCCCAAAAAGGAGTATTTTTTGCATTTTTAGGGGTGTTCTTATCATTTTAGGGTTTTGCAGACCTCAATTTTCGTAATCAGCGACCCAAGAAATGTACATACATATGTATATTAGAAGTAGACTCTATTTGTGGCGTAAATTGCAACGTTTCACCTCGCGTTTTCAATGAACTATAATGCCTCAATTATTAGGTTTTTTTCTGGTTTATAAAAATGCCTTACTGAATTGCAAATTTTTCGCACTTCCCAAAGAAACAATATTAAATTCTAAGAAGAATAAAAAAAAGTTCATGAAATTACGATTAATACAGCCGCGAAGGTTGAATTGTTTCCATTTTCCATCACTGTGCGACGTGGAAAATAAAAAAAATGGAACCCCTCCTGATGCCTCGGAGTTGTTGCGCAGTTTCTCTTCCCTAAGGACCTTCTCCGTCCTTTTATCATCTTTGCCTTTGCGTTCCTATAGAAAGATATATTCGACGCGTTAACTCTTTCCCCTGGCAAGGATTTATTAAGGACGTCGCCTTGAGAAAGCCAGGTAATTCCCGCAAAAAAATCCCCTCGTATTTTTGACTCCTTCGGGAAATCCAGCGCACAAAGGCGGGAATCATTAGGCAGAGCGATTATCGTAAGGAACTTAGCGCTAAAGGTAGCTCGAAGATAAAGCCGCATTTGTCGCGGGCAAAGTGCCGCAAAGGCTCAAATAAAGACGTGCTTTGTCTCAAATATTCTGCTGTTCGCTGAGTTTTTTGTTGGGAAAATTCTGTTTCGGATTTTTTTTCTCGGGTTTTCCAGTAGGCGGTGTAATTTCCGTCCCTGCTATATTTTGCAAAGATAGCTGATAGGAATCACTGTTGGCCTGAAGTTCTTTCTGTTCCTACAGTTAGGAAAAAAGAAGTTTATTATTACTATTATCTTTGTAAGACCTTTTTTTGTTCGGTGGTCATCAGTAGAGTCGATAAAAACGCGGACTCTAACAGAACCGTATTAAAGATAAGAAAGCAGCAGCGACAGTTATTGTAATTAAAAATTCTCGTATTTTATTAAGAAATCATGGGATCCACGTCATATTTTAGATAGTGATTATTAAACATAAACAGAATGCTACAATAGGAAAAAACTTCAAATGAAACTTTCAAAAAATGCCTTGCCTCATTAGAAAATCTTGAACATATTTTTTTTTAAGTCTTTGGTATTATCACCAAGTAAATACAAAGTATTTTTATTCTTGTTACATTTTTTAAATCTCGAGATCTTATTAAAGTTATGGGAATTCTATTTTTTATAATATACCAGCATTTGCTTTCTGATTAAAAACAGGTTTAAGTTATAATACGTTTTTATACTTCACTTGATAAGTGTAGAAAAAAAACACAAATATTCTGTAAACCGTTACCAAGATTTTTTTGGCTAGCAAGCCGTTTTTCGATTTTTTTTAGAACTTTGGGTCATTAGGGTTTTTTGCAAAGTGGGTCTCTCTTACCCCCTTGTCCTTAATGCCGTTCTGTTAGGGCCCACGGCTTTAGTCATTAGAAGCGGAAATAAAATGTTACGTCATTGTAATACAACAAAAAAAAACTCATTCTTATTATTATTAAACGATTTTCGTTATGTAAATATTACTGAAAAATCTGTTATACTCTTTATATTTACGTGTGACATTTCAAATGTAAATTAATATTTAAAAAAAAAATAGATTTCATGCATATGAAGTTTGACAAAACTAACACTAAGATTAACACTTCTTTTTTTCAATGCATATGTATTACAAAATTATATTTGGCTCGTTGTAACATCGGATTATTTTTTTTGACTTTTTTTATTTTTTCCACTAACTTCTCCACGTACTTATAAACTAAATTTTATTAAAGAATCCTAATAGAGTTCTAATATTGTTTAAAATTTAGTATTTCCATTTTGAACTCAGTTATAAAGGAAATAATACAACTCTATGGAGACATCAAAAAAAAACGTCATCAAAGTTGGCCGAGAAAAAAAAGACGTATTTATATTCTTGATCGAATTTATAACCTTATTTACTTGTCAAGACTGTCACATCATATGACAGCCATTGTTTATTTTACAAATTGTGACAGTCACTTGTCAAAAGTTTGACATAACCGAAAAGCTTAGACATGACCGCTATTTCCATCTCTCTCGTTCATAGCCAGAGTTGATGACGTTTTTTTTTTAATGTCTCTATATTAACTAGCTGGCGTGCCCTAAAAATAGTAACGACCTTTTTTCCTTTCTATTACACATTTTTAAGAACATACCTTTCAAATGTCTTGTTGGGAATTTCAAAAGCTTGTAAAATATTAAAAGTCAGATATTTCTAAGCTGTAAGAAATTATAAGTTTGTTTCTCTGAATCAAAATGATTTGCATTAGAATAAGTAAAATAAATATTTATAAGAGAATGGAAATTATATCAAAATATTTTCGTACTGTGTATATAAATATTTATAACATTAGCTTAATCGATATTTCTTCACTTCACAATATGTATAAACATTCACCGCATTCATTCAGAAGAATGATACATTTTTGAATTAGATACCTATACTCTAATAAATAAATGTTTTTTATTTTCATTTTTTGTTTTGTTTTTGAAGCGCTTATAGGTACGATAAAAATTAACCTATTATCACAGTAGCATTGATCATAACCCAGTTTACGTTGAATTTGACTGTTTTTGACATTTTTCTGTTCTACGTGATATAATCAGTTTAACGATGTTTAATTTATATTTTATATTCTTTTCCAGCAAGACTGCCCAAACGGCCGACTGACACCTGCAAAATTCGTTGATATGTACAAGATGTTCTTCCCTTCGGGGAACGCAGAAGAATTTTGTGATCACGTATTTAGGACTTTCGACATGGACAAAAATGGATATATCGACTTTAAGGTATGTGTTTATGAATTTATTTCTAATTAGATGTCTAGGAAGTTTAAATCAAACATCACTGAACATGAAGCGACAATAATTTCCTATTAAGTGTCATTCACCATATGAAATCAGAAATCCAGATTTATATCTTACTAGATTTGACCGGTTTGATATGGATACCTCCTAGATAGTAACACTGTATCACTAAATATGTCAATTGTGAATACCAATTATTGACGTCTATACTTCTTACATTCACTTTTTTTAAATACGATTTGTACTTTTATATATCACGAATAAATATATTTTTTTCGATTACGGCCGCGCCCTTTGTAGAAATATTTGTGCATCTTCATCCCGTATTTACAATATCTTATAGACTGCGCAAAAAGGCACGTGTCGGTTTGTGGAAAGTTAATTTATTTTTCCCTACCTTTGAAGTCTCTGCTTCCCAAGTTGGATAAGAAATTAAACTTTTTTATCCGAGGCAGTTTTCCGATCGCTTTTATCAAAACTTATAGAGCTTTCGGAAACATTCACGTCGAAAGGACGGCAGTGGCGGCTCGTGATGGTGCAAAACAAAATAAATAAAAAAATACATTTCTTTAGATGTAGTGCTGCATAATACCTTAGTGACTCCGTAGTTTCCAACCAAATGGTGTTTTTTGCACCTGTAATATTGTCAGCTAATTCATTTAGAATAACCTCCTGGTATTGGGTGGATTTAGCGGTTTTCTCATGACGTAGTCACAGGCTTGTGACCTATAGCAAGAATGCGGTCACTGTTTGTAACGTACAGTATGTTCCATAAGAAAGGGGACGACTTTTTTTTGACAGTTTTTAATGTTCCAATTCCAATTTGTTACATGAAAAGACATTCAAAATGCTAAGGCGCAATTAGTTAATAGATTGTAAAATCCACATAACGTTGAGAATATTGGCACATTAGCCTAGCGGTACACTTACAATGTTTTGAGCATACCTCCTGGGAGATCACAAAATCATCCGAAATATCCCTCGTTAGCTGTTTCAAATGGTAAACAGGCGTTCCTGCAAGCTTGCTCTTCGTAATGGTCCAGATGTTTTTGATAGGATAGGCGTCGGAAGACTGAAAGGAACAATCAGTGGTGATGGTGCCATTTTCCTCATTGCAGTCGCGGCAGAGGTGGTTTCGATGCTTCAGGTCATTGCCCACTTGTACAGAGTATACTAAAATGTGAAGCAAGCTAAACTTCGAAATTACAACGGAATCGGAACGAAAATGAAAGATATACACATTTAATACGGTGTATGGCCACCCATAGCATTAATCACAGAACGCCACTTATGGATATATTAAATTGTTTATTGTATTTTGCTCAGTTTGTTGCCACTGGTCGCGTAAAATGGTTGAGAGCACGTCCTTTGTTTGAAATACCACGCCATGCCACGAACATGCTTTTGAAGCATATACCATGCGTGTTCTATGGAATTCAAGTCGGGGCATTGAGCTGGCCACGGTAATACCGTGAAAACCCGCTACAAGTGGTTGAGCATTGTCATACGTAAATAAGAACTGATCACATGCTTGTTCCGTCTGTGAAAAAGAATAAGTTGTTAGTGAAGAATTGTGATATACATTGGATGTTAAAAATCCTTAGACAAAAGTGAGGTGTGTTCCACTTCCAAATCTCCATTCTAGCCCAAACCATCACAATCTCACCTTGGTACTGATCAGTTGTCAAACGATTTTCGTTTCCAAGTCTTCTCCACACACTCGATCTTCTGAATCTGGCTTCAAACCGAACCTTATTCACCGATTCCTTAGTGAAGAGTACATGAGTCCGTTGTCGTGTTTGCCAGTTGACGTGTTTTTCAGCCTAAAGGGACGTCGGGAATAGTGTTTATCCTAATGTAATAGTTTCCCGTAATTTGAATCCCACATTAACCTCTTTTTTCTCACCAAATTTGATAGACGTACTTTTATATGTTTGTTCCCTAGACTATATTTATGTGTATATTTAATAAATAGAATATGAGAAGCTTTAGTAGTAATTTGAAAATTGTTGAAATCAATAGATTAAAGTTTTTGTTTTATGTTTTTTTCTCAGTGTGGAGGCCTGAGCCGCCACTGGACGCCTCCCATATTTTGTGTATTCTTTTGCAGCTGTCCCGAATAAGACGCTCTTTAAATTTGGCCGTCGCCGGGTGAAATGCCCCCGGGCATTCTCGGATAAGGCCCCGCCTCCTCCCCATCCCCACTCCCTCGATATCGACTTTGCGATGGGGAACGCGGTTTTTTTCCGGTGTTTTCCCTCATTTCGCTTTGACGCAAATTGAATCAAAGAAAAAATTAAGTGAAACGTCGTTTTTCGTTTATGCGCGAGATTTTGTTTTTTCGCTTTTCGATAAATTTAAATTCACGGCCCGCTATGTGCGAGCACGGCATATTTTTATCGACCGGTGGTATACGTGGTATGATATTTCTTCTCTTTATTTTTTTTTAAAGTTGTTCAGATTTTAATCGTCATACATAAATTATAATAAATATAAGAAATAATAAAATGTTGGATATTCAAATGTTGACGTCAGTTGTGGTGTCAATAATAAAGACAAATATAATTATTTATAATTAGAATGCGCCAAGAATGATACCTCGTTCGTAATCATTTACCAACAGAAGTCACAGATCCGGATTTCGTTCTTGTTATATCTCATCAGTATGATATATCTGATGGTGGGTGCGAGGAGACATACGGTGGAGTAACTTCAGAGATACCTCCCTCTAGTGTGTTTAAATAGGTTAGACATTCACATGGATGATATGTAATACTATCGAGCTCCGGATCTGTGATTTCTGTAGGTGAATTTTTCTAGATGAACGGGGAATCATTTTTGCTTCATGAGCTTAACTTCTCGCTTCATGGAGTTACTGTTAGGGAGTGCTTCGGAAGGCTCTGGCTCTTCTCGTAACCAAATTTTTGAGCACAAATGTCATTTTAACAATCAGTAAATTGCTTAATACACGAGGTACAAGTAACAACAAACACACAGTAACATAGATGTATTACCCTAATTTGAATGGCTGGGCTTACAGATAGGAATATAGCTCAAGTGTTATTTTATTCTTGGCACTTCCATTTTGTAGTTCACCCGTTTAAAATTTTTTTTTTTTAAAACCCGGGGAAAAAAAGGGGGTTAACTTGGTGAGAATGGTACCAACTTACGGATGGTGTAGAATTGTGTGAAATAGATTTTATCAAGTACTTATGTATATACACCCTAGGAAAATTGCACCTTTACATATTGGCGGTACATGTGTAGAAGAGAATAAGTTAAAAGACACCAGTAAGGACAGACAAAGACAGTTAGATGCCACATTGTTTCACGCTTGTGTACGTATTAGAAACGTATGAGATCTGCGCGTAACAGAAAGTGGAGTGGAGAGACACCGCCCGTCACCTACCGAATTTGATTGGGATTCAGTACTTTTTCGCAGCTATGAGCGTGTACATCGACTTGCGAGCTGTATGAAACGAAATTCTTACGTAATTCTGACTTACAATTATTATCCCATACACTTAAAAGAAGTGTACGAACATAATCGTATTTGTTTTCAAATTTTTGTATTCCTTAACTAACCGGTCTGCAAGAAAATAAAATTGTTCTATAAAAAATAAAAAAAATAAAATATAAATCAACCCGGTTATAAGACGAAAGAAAGAAAAAATGCCTATTGAATAAGTGGTTCAAAAATGTCGCCCCTTTGTGCTTCGCAAAAACCTATTCTATCGCAAAACTCAGTTCTTACGCGTTCTAACCCTTCAGGGAAATATTATTTAGGACTTGTAGAATTCTGGCCCGTAAATCATTTAAATTTCGTGGTCTTTCATGTTCATGTCTGTAAACAGTTTGTTTTATTTGTTAAATATTTGTTGGAATTTAAGGAACCGTTTATAAAAAATGGCCCAACGATGGAATCGCCTAAAATGCCAACCCAAACATTTAACTTCTCGGGATACTGCGTACGTACAGGAATACTCAAGTGCTTATTTTCCGTAGACCAATAACGATATAATAATTCACACGTGCGCATTATCATTTATGGGCGGGGCATCCCGCCTACATATTTCATTGCTATCCTATCACGAAAGACAGAGAATAACGCTCATAAAAGTTTTAAAATGACATATCGGTCTGGCAACTATGGATATAATATTTCTCTGTCAGTTCCCTTTATTTGAAGAGTTTATTCTTTTCTATCTTTTAATGCTCGGCTTTGAAATCTTGGACGTTCCAACCCTGTATGTATAAGCAAGTATCAGTTAATGGTTAACAAACACTGTTAATTCATACGTATATCTAAAAAATAGTCCAAAGAATAATCAATTTCATAAATTGCTGTAAAATGGACGTTTTTTTAATTAATGCAGATTAATTTTTTGGGCAAACATAAATTGTCTCTAATTAATTTCCTAAATAATTTCTTTAGAGGAGATTTCCACATCGTCAGTCTTTAATTACGGATTTTCTCCTTCTCCCCTTCCATTTATTAATCCCTGAGACGTAGCAGAAGGCCGTAGCCCATTAGACTCGAGTTTCGGTAGTCTAATTGAATCGCGGTTCTGCCTTTTCGGCGCCAATAAAGGCGTCAGCACAAGCGAAAATCACTTAGATTTAGGAGTTCCTTTAAAACGTTCAAGTGGCACGAAGAGTGCAACCATTATGAGAACCTTTAGCACAAAAAAAGTATTAGTATACAAAATTAGCATATAAAAACCGTAAGAGCGAGTCAACCCGGTGACCTTGAAAAAAAGTTTGCATATTACCAATGTTTGCGTAATACTAATTAATAGCTGCAGCTTCGGCAGGATTAAATTGTAAAATAACAGCTTTTGCTGGAAATGTCTTGTCAAAACATAACCACAGCCATGTATGTTTTAATGCAGCATGTTTAGTAAGTCACTGCGTATAATTGGTAGATGGTTACGTAATGTTGTGCAACCTGGTAACGACATATCTGGAACGTATATGGAGTATTCCATATTCCAGAACTCACGAAATTGTTGTTTATCGAGTAATTTCAGGGGTATATCACAGGCACTTTGCATTAAAAGTAAGTCGAACATAAACTTAAGTCTCAAGGGCATACCCTCGTTTTTATTTTTATGTTTCAGATTATTTATGTGACGGCTACAATCACGTTTAATCCTACACAGCAGTTTTTACAGACTCTATGTATTACGGTGGCACCATCGTAAAATAAATCTTCGAAATCACTGATGAATTTATTCACTTTGTCAGCAAATGTTGGTTTTTTAGGCGTTTGCACATGCGACATTTTATTATTAATGTAGGTAATACCGATGCCGACGACATACATACATCGAACTAATTATAATACTAGAGTCTGCCAGACTGTCGGGAGAAACGACTGAAGTCCATGACCCACCCGCCGCGCGCCGCTGTATTGTGGTACGATCAGCCAACCGTTCTTATGAGAAATATGGTGCCACTGAAAATATTTTTATTTGTCAAAAATCGAAATTTTGCTGTTAGGTGAAATCTGAAAGTTAGAAATGGGCCATTCCGCGGTGACGGGTGTCACATTTGTACGCATTCTAACGTTATAATTCCTAAATTAGAAAAAAATATTATATTAATGTATTATTTAAATTTTGTTATTGTCTTTCTTGTCTTTTCTTGCTCCTTGTCTTTCAAGTTGCTAAATTAGAAATGTTTGTAACAAGATGAATACAGTAGAGAGATAATTGATTTTTTCTGACAATTAAGAGATTGTGGAAATAGTTTTTTCTTCTGAAGCAAAACTTCTACGGGTTTAGAAGATTTCTCTGTTAGGCATAAACACTACGAGGCTGTAGCTATTAATATAGACTTTAGAACTGATGTCATAACACTTTTGATATTTTCGTTCTACCAATTTATAGTTCGCAAGCTTTTTTGCCTTTATCTGTTCTTTTCCATGTCTTGGGTTTCTCATAGTTCATCCGCACCATTACGACTTTTCCATTTGAAAATTGAGAAGTAGTCCTGGGAATGTCCGATTCTTAATCTAGGTTCGGAACCTCCGTCTTTTTGCTCCTTGCTAACCATTACCGCGAATGGCCCAACTGTCTTCAAATCTTGTCCCCTTCAGTGTCACCGTGTCTAACAAGTCTGGATCAGTGTCAATGTTGTTTAGAATGTCAGCACAAATGTTCATTCTTGATTCTTTTTGCTCGGGAGTGAGGAGTTTTGGCACTATTTTGTAGGTTGACAAAAATGTCGATTCTGAAAATTTGAAATCAATATTTTAATTTTAAAGGTCACTCATAATTTTTTTTACTTTTCGTAGTAGTGTAGGTACCTAAAATGTTTTCGAGCAATCTAAATATAAATATTAACGAAATAATTATTTTTTTTATTGAATTTGACGTACAAAAGAATATAATTAAAACACAAGACACTTAAAAAATGTATAAAAAGTAAATAAATCAAAACATTGTAAATATTTGGTACTTACAATGTGGTAGTCAATTTTGTCTCGAGAAATGTTTTAAGTGTCTCGTGTTTTATTTCTATTCATTTGTACGTCAAATTCAATAAAAAAATAATTAGTTCGTTAATATTTATATTTACATTGCTCGAAAACATTTTAGGTACACTTCTTTGAAAAGTAAAAAAATTATGAGTGACCTTTAGAAATTAAAATATTGATTTCAAATTTTCATAATCGACATTTTTTTAAACCTACAAAATAATAACATGACGAGGAAAAAAAATTAAAAAATTTTAAAAATCTTGAGCGACCTCTAAAAAAAATTTTTTTTGAGCTGCTTTTTTTAGGGGGCGTTTATAACATGATAAATTAATATATTTTCACACGAGACACGAATAAAAAAAATATTCAATTTTTTTGGGCCACCCTAAATTATATATATGTAAACAATCAATAATATCGACCCTCGCTTTAGTCAGGAGGATGGCCGAACGGAGCCGTAACGGACCGAGCAAGCGGACGATCGGGGAGCGCGGCCTCAGTCTGGCGATAGGAAGTTAACGAGTACTGTTGTAGACGTGAGATACGGTCCCAAATAAAGTATTAGGTGGTGAAAACCCCTCGTTATTATTTTATTTATTTCCCAGTTGTTTACATATATATATCGATAATGTCTCACTTTTTCATTTTGCAGTTCACTGTTTCTTCTATAAGCAGTGTCTAGCTGAGCAGCAATGTTTATTTTTCCAAAAAGCCTAATTATTAATTATTTAAATTAATAATTATTTAAATCAGTCCACACCATTTTGTCCACTGTTCTTTTTTTTCGTACCAATTTGTTACACAATGTTCACCACCAAATAATAAACAGGAGAAACAGAAAAACCCTTTTTTACAATTTTTGGCGTTTTTTTTCCAAATTTTTAATTCTGCGATATAAGGTAAAACGTTATACACTGCTGACGAACAGGAAAATAGCTTTGCAAAAGGGTCTTATTATCATTTCAAAATTATATTCCACTGCCATTAAACGTTTACCGCATTCGGCGAAACCCTTTTTTGTGTGTACACCGTGCATAATATAGCGAGTGAAAAGGTAGAGTTTATTTACACATACCTCTCAATTATGCCCGCGGAAAGTTACATTTTCAGCCACACGAATAGCTAATTAAAACATCTGACTGGATGTCGGTTTATCATTCCGCTGGATTCTCCGAGTTGTGGGTACATTAGAAGTTTCTTCTGGCAGGGCGAGGGCACGTTTGAAGTAGATGCTGGCCCTTTGATATTACGCGCGCCTTTGTAATTATTATTTAATTAGGGCCCAACGTCGAAATTAGATTTCTGACCGACCGGTGGTGTTTCTTTGAACATCCTGCTCCCTCCGAGCGGGGCTATGCCGAATGAAATTAATTAATTAGTATTTAAATGAAAGTTTTGGAGTGGGCTTGACAGTTCTAATTACACATAATGTATACAGTGTGTTCCAAAAAGCAACATCAAACCGAAAGGGGGTATACGAGGTGTGTAAATTAAGTAATGAGACTGGCAACGTAGCGCCCGATCTAGCAACACTGCGGATACAGGATTTGGAAGGAGAGTAGGTTGACATGTAATGCACTTTCAATATAAGTTTGAACTTGTTAGAGTATTTTTTTTGTTCTTTGTGACTGTTTTCGTAAACCGATTTTTTCTAGTGCGTTTTAAAATGTGCCGTTGAGTGCCATTAATTTTGAGCAACGGTGTGCTATCAGGTTTTGCTTCAGACTTGGTCACAGCGCAATGGATACTTTTGCAAATTTCACGACTTTTGCACGCCTACGGAGGCGGTGTTTTTTTAAGAGCCCAGGTTTTTCTGTGGTTTAAGGCATTCTCAGAAGGAATAGAGTCGATTGAAGATGAATCACGCAGCGGAAGGCTTTTACCTTCAAGAACCGATGAAAATGTCGATAGAATACGAGATATTGTGCGTTCTGATCGTCGGTTGACGACAAGAATGATCGGGGAAGAGTTAAATTTGAATCACACCACTGTTCATCAGATTTTGACTGACGGATTGAGGATGAGAAAAATCTGCTCAAAAATGGGTCCAAAAAACCTTTCACAGGAACAAAAGGATGTCAGGAGAGAAAGGAATCTTAACATTTTGGAATCAATTAAAATAGTCCCCATTTTATGGAACGTGTCATTTACTGGTGATGAGATTTAGGTGTTTGAGAGTATGGCTCGGAAACCAAGCGTCAAGTTCTCCAAGACTCAAAAAAGCAAGAATGAGTAAGTCGGAGGTCAAATGCATGCTGATATGCTTTTTTAATAGCCAGGGAATTGTCCACAAAGAGTTTGTGCCTCCAGACCCAATAGTCAATCAAAAACTTCTTGAAAAACTTCGAAAAAGGGTCACGCGTGTAAGACCAAACATCAAGAACAACTGGATGTTGCATCACGATAATGCGCCTTGTCACACAGCCTTTTCAGTAAACGAGTTTTTAGCCAGTAAAAACATTACTGTGGCTCCTCAGCCTCATTATTCGCCTGAGTTGAATCCTTGTGACTTTTTTCTCTTCTCGTGATTGAAATATCACCTCTAGGGATGTCATTTTGGGAGCATAGAAAACATTAAAATGGCTGTAACCGACCAGCTGAAGGCTATTCCAGTATAAGAGATCCAGCACTGCTATGAGGAATTGAAGAACCGTCTCCAGCGCTGTGTGGCTTCCCAAGGAAGTTATTTTGAAGGAGACAATACTGAATTGTAATTATATTCGAATAAAAAAAAATTAAAAAAAAACAGTCTCATTACTTACTTTATACACCTCGTATACAATTGACTGGTGATGTTACAAAAAAAAATAGATTAAGTAAAGTGTCTTGGTTCTTGAGATATAAACTCACTTTTATAAAATTTGTGAAAACTCGCGTCAAAAGTCAATATTTTTGTATCGCGGCTTCAAGAAAGCCGATTGTTGTTTTTTTTTTTGTTACATTGAGCTGAATAACACGCCATTTGAGAAAGCTATAACAACACCGTAGTTAAAAAAAAAACTTTATTGATATTTATTTTTAAGATTTACGTTATCGTCGTCCAGCTTGGACTATTCGCCCTTTAAAAAAAATGTACTTACTACATGGAATCTATAACTGCCCCATATTTTAACCTTTTAACATTGTTTAAAAATCTTTTTTTTTTTGTATCTGAGATTGCACCTTAATGGCCTGCAACTGGTGTTTGCATGTTGAAAAAACTGAAACCCCCTTTTAAACCAGCCTGTTCCACGAAATCTCGACACGAATCGCGAGGTCGACAGTGCCGTTTCGAGTACCCCCTGCCCCCTCCGCCCCTCGGCAAGCCTGAATTAGCGGCAACTACCGAGGAATTAGCGTTGTTAACAGCACGCGACTAGGCAATTCCTTACCGCCATCGGGATCGGATTCGAGAGAAAATTACCCCAAGGTCCGAGAGTTATTATTACCTGGAGGTTGCACGGCACCGTATGGATTTTTAAATCGGCCGGATAGGATACTTTTATGAGTCATAAATTGGTTTGGGTTCGATTTCTGTGACCAGTAGCGCGCCGGTGGAAGAAAGCCGACGCCGACGACTCGGGAAAGCGAGCCGATAAACCCAGACTTATGCGGTCTCTTGCATTTACAAGGGAGGTTACGTCTGGCAGCTCAGCAATTTTATTGAGATTGGACGTTCCGAAAGTAGGAATCAATAGAACAAAATTTAACAATAAAAATAATACGAGATGTGGCTATTGAATAACCGAACTGATGCTGCTACCAGCGCGCTGCGAGCGTGTCGCGACAAGTTTGAACAGAACTGTGTCTGGTGATACTTTGCCTACCCTGAGCTCGCTGGATAAGCCAATGGGTCGCTCAGTTTGACTGTAGCAGTCGTTTGATTAGTCTACGCCCTAGTGAAACGTTCAGATGAGGCCAACGGGTTAATCTCAAGTTTCTTGTTAAACTGGGGAAAACTTTTACAGAAGCTTATGCAATGTTAAAAGAAGTGTACGGGGATGAATTTTTATCCTGAACACAAGTTTTTGAATGGTTTAAACTGTTTAAAGAGGGACGTGAAACGACCGAAGATGATCCGCGCCCCGGACGGCCCTCAACATCACAAACGGATGAAAACATTGAAAAAACTTGTAAATTAATCCACGAAGATCGTCTTCTAAGCATCCGAGGGCTTGCTGAAATAACAGGAATTGACAAAGAATGTGTTCGCCAGATTTTGCATGAATCGTTCAACATGCGCAAGGTTTGCGCAAAAATGGTGCCAAAACTCCTCACTCCCAAGCAAAAGGAATCAAGAATGAACATTTGCGCTGACATTCTAAATAACATTGACACTAATCCAGGCTTGTTAGACACGGTGACACTGAAGGGGACAAGATTCGAAAGTGTGGAAGCAGTTAAAGCGAAAGTAACGAAGGTTCTCCACCAGCTGACAGAAGCGGACTTCCAGCACCGCTTTCAACAATGGAAAAGTCGTATGGAGCGGTGTAGAGATCGCCAAGGGGAGTACACTGAAGGCGAAAAAGTTGCTGCTGTAATTGATAACGAATAAAAAGTATTATCACAGCAGTTCGGTTATTTAATAGCCACACCTCGTATATACCAATTTGAGTGAAAATCGCAGCACCCAGCATTATTTAACCAATTTATTTGAAATTTTCTGATAAGATATACTTGAATAATAAATAATTTTTGGATATAATATAATAAAGAAATTATTAAAATATCAACAAAAAATGTCAACGTTTTCATTTTTATGAAATGTTATTTTTTAATGAAAACTTAATCGTTTCGTTGTTACATCGAAGTGCATCTTATATGAGAATTTTAAATAAATTGCTTAATTATGCGGTTTTATTCAAATATAGCATATTATACCTCGCTATAGTACACTACAATTCGGCAGATCGGAACAATTTCCATATGCCTACCGCGGTCTGCAACAATTTATAAATTTTATAATAAATAAAAACGAACTGTATTTCCACCTCCAAGGAGCTGTACTTAAAAACCAGTATGTCTAACTCCGTATCGGCTCCTAACCTAACTAGACTTCTCACAACTTAATAAGTCGACGAAAACATCCTCTGGGAAATACACCAGCGACCTGGGCGCGGTTTCTCGAATCAGGATATCCGATACTCGATTATAATCGTATCGAGTTTGCTAATAACCCCGGGGTGAATGCTGCGAAACGAGGTCGCCTAATCGTTTAATAATAGCGAACGGGTTGAAGTTTCAGCGCTCTCAAGCGTCCGGAGATTTCTTGGGGAAATGCAGTAACTTATGGAAAGCATGGAAGTTGTTCAATTTAGGGATTTTAGAGGACCACATTTTTTTATTAGACGTGAACACGCCATGGTATACTATATGTATTTTTATCGCTCAACACGAATTCATTGTTAGAAGCCGAATAAGCAAAATCAAGAAAAATTAAATTTTAACATTTTTAATAAATATTAAAATATGTATTAAAAATAAATAAAAAGATCAGAAATACACAAAAATCCAGCTTAACATCGAAATTCTATATTAACACTAATCTAACCTTATCTATAAAACATAACCCAACCCAACTACCCCACCCAACCTAAAACTAACTCATAAATCGTTTCTTGTAAAGTGTGTGAGTAGGACTAGATGACTATGTACGTATATCTTTCATCTTTTAGTTTCTTCAAACAATTCCGCGGTTTATTTTCCCAAATTAATTCAGAATTCAGGTTTATCCTAATCTTAAAATACGAAAGAGGGGTCTAGTAAGGTGCGTAACGAAGTTTAAAACAATGTAACTGCTTTTTAAGGAATAAAGTGGCGATTAACTAAAGTTAAGTATTTTAAATTCCTAAACAAATCGGCATAAACTTGTAAACCTAATATGACCTAACCTAAAAAACATCAATGTGAAAATATCAGGATAAAAAAATTAACTTTTAATTTTCATAAAAGCAGCCATGTGAAGAAAAACGAAACCAAAATTTACCTGTGTGACCTTATAGTAATAAAAAAATATTTAACTTTTAGGGAAGTTATTAATTTAGTACGTATTTTTTTGTGGTCCTGTGTTATTCAACCGCCAGGAAAGATACTATTCGTTCATTATATCTGCAGGGCTTATAATTACGTTGTGGTTCATGTCAAGCCTAGACAGTTAATAATTAAATTGGCTCAATATGCGATTTATCCTTATCTGTTGTAACGTTTCCTATTTTAAAAGATCGTTTCTCGTTAAGTAGTCAATGAACGACTATTAATTGCTGAATACCTAGATTGATTATCACGTTGCATTTGAAACGATTTTTCAAGAGCATTACTACTGATATTTTTTTTAAGAACCTTTCGAAACTCAGTAAATTTGTTCTTACCCTTGATGACAGAACCGATTTAGATCTACATCCCGAATACTCCGAGTATTTTATACAAAAAGCAATTTTTTCCATCGTGCTTAAATCTCCGCTTCGTTTTATCGGGACAATGGAGTTCGCATTTTGTTACATTTGTCAGTAGTGGATTTACTATAATAGCGTTTGAAGGGAATTCTCTTCTGCACGTCATGTGATGAAGTTCTTTCAATTTTGAAACGTTACATGCGCTACGAGGTATCGTGTGACTGAGAAAAAAATTATGTGTTCTCTGCGTCTATTTAAAATTGGGAGTTTTGTTAGTCCAATGTACTTTTTCGAAATTTTCTTAACCACATAGTGTCTAGACAGGATTCCTATTACGAAAATCATAAATTATTACTTTCATATCCCTCTGTTTTTTTTTATTTCACGTCTCTCCTTATTTTTTGGTAACCGCAGGTGTTAATATCCGGGATCCCAAACGGTACTTAAACGTCCGTCCCTATTCGCGCCCGAATATAACCCCTCAGAGATATCCCCGGTCTAAATTATTAAACTCTGCCTCTCTCATCCTTGCAGGAGTTCCTTCTGGCGATCGATGTGACGTCGAGCGGCACTCCCGAGGAGAAGCTCAAGTGGGCCTTCCGAATGTACGACGTAGATGGTAACGGCGTCATCGATATGCACGAGATGTCCAAAATTGTTCAGGTAAGGAAATTTCACATGCATATTGAGTTGCATGTGAAATTGAATATGCTGATGAATGTGGTGATTGAATTGATGAAGAGCGTGCGTTAAATATTGAGTTGCACCACAAGTGAATTTCACTTTTAATAATGGTTCTAACGTTGGTAATAACGTTTCGGCGGAAGTTTTCTAAAAAAAAAATGGTGATAATTGACTCACAGTATAAGTTTCAAATACAAATTAAACTGTTACCCTACTTTTATAAAAGTGGTAGGAGTAATGGTTCAGAACTGGTATAGTACCTCTACTATTAGGAATTTGAGTAAGAAATATATTTTTTAATAATCTTATTTTAATTTGCACATGACTTTAACACTACTGAAAGTACGCGAACATAGTAAATTCTGAAGGGTGGTTTATACCTATTTTTCAGTATCGAAACATTTCGACGAGCTTTATATTTTCCTAAAAAAGCCGATTGTAATTAATAAACCGACGGTATAAACGATCATAGTTTCAAATCAAATATTTAAAAGCTACCCTAACTGCTCTGTCATATCAGTTAGTTAGTTAGTTAGTTAGTTAGTTAGTTACTCTTTATTTGTTTACATAAAATACCGTACATAGGTGTGGAACTTGTCAATATAGTATAAAAATATAAATAAAATGATCACTAATACCGAATATTAGGATCCTAAGAAGTATGTATGGTATTTTATATGAACAAATTAGTGTTAATGTTAATGGCAGTTTATGGTAATGGTAATCCCCAAATTATAGAATATTCACAATTATGTTAGTGTTATGTCAATGTTAGCCAAGATCGTCACTAACATCTACCAATCAGACGCGAGTTTTCGTTCATGCGCACTGTGTACTGTGGATAATGCGCACTGTGTACTGTTCACAATGCGCACGTCACAACTTCAAGTACAACTGTCAGTAAACTCCACCTCAATTTTGCGGAAAATTCGAACATAACATTTTCTAGTTTTCAAACATGTCCATTAACATTAACACTAACACTAACACTATTGTGACATAGCAGTAACTCAGCAGAGTATGAAGTTATAAAAGTGGTAGGGGTAATGGTCAGAACTGGTATAGTATCTCTACTGTTAGGAATTTTAGTAAGGAATATATTTCTCAGTAATTTTATTTTTATTTGCATAGTAATTTAACAGTTTGGTTCAGTTGAATTTAAAATATAGATCTCAACTGTAAATTAATTTAGCAGTTGGTTACGTCATGGAGGTAGTAGAAGATGGCGTTTAACGGGTTTAGTATCTCTCCTGAAATTGTAGAATGTAGTACGTGTTAAGTATACAGCAAACAACGGTTTGTCATTTTTTTGTCGACGTTTTCTGCCGACATCCGTTACCAGGATTTAAAATTACATCGCCTGTAAATTGAGATTACGTAACTGTTGAATTTTGGTGTTTATTTACCTCAGCGAAAAACGCCTCGCAATAAACCACGGCTAACATATTTCTCGAACGCAACTTTTTGTTTTGTTTTTATTTCAGCATAGCGGGAATTATCCGGGATTTTATCGTGCCCTTAAATCTTCCCTTGAGCCCGTATAGCGTCTAAATAGTCTGTTTAAATATTTTTTTTTAATCTTCTAAAAACTTTAAAATCTGTTTGGATTTCAAAGCTCTGAAAGTATTGGATAAGCAACAAAAAAAGATTTTCAAATTGTCGCATTTTTATTTCATTAAAAAACTATTTTTTAATACTTCTTTGTGATAATTACTCGGTCATTATTTCGCCAACTTCATTGTCATTTTGTGATCGAATCAAAATTGGATTGTAATGCAGAACAACCTCTGCATTTTATCGAACGCAAACGGTTAAAGTGTGGCTCATTGCATTTTTTAAGAGCATTCATCTGCTTACTCGTACAACTCGATGTTTAACCAGTCAAACGGACTGTTTCCTGCTCCAACCTCTTCTGAAAGTGTTAATACATTATTTCCAGTTATACACTGGCTTATGCAAATATTTTTTTCTGTGAAATGAATAATAAACAATAGATTTCCATATAGTGCTTACATTTTAAATGAAATTGTAAAGCAATAGAAAATACAGTCGTAACATAAAGAAGTACTCGTAGCAGATTCAAAACAGCGACAAATTTCCCTATTGGCCGTCATCTGTATACCCTAATGGAACTATGGGGCACAATAATTAATTAATAGCTAATGGCGTTTATTGCACCCTATTTATCGTTTTAGTGCATCAGTATAAGGGTTGCGTCGGGTAACCATTATTAATCGTAACTAAATGTTATTTAATCGCTGTAATGCATCACAAATTCCATCGTTTGAGCATCTATAGTCTAACAAACAAATAATCAAATAAGTCATCAGAAATCACACGCTACAAACCGGCGAAGGTCCTGGGAATCACATGCTTATAATGACTTATTTCATTATTTGTTTTGTGGCCTATACAGAGAGTTTTAAGTGCATAGTTGGTCTATAGAACCGTTAAATATACTGTGCGTGTCAAAAGTTCCGGGACGGCTGGGTAACTCGAGAAATACGCCTCCTAGAGAAAAATGACCTTCATAAAAGTTGTAGGATTTTTCCCTGGCAATCCAATGGTGAACTCTGGATTTGACCTTGAGCATGACCTTGAAGGTTATGCCAAGGTCAAGTCCGTTTTATCAAATTGGACCCCCTATTTTTGACACCGGAAATGAAAAGAGCGGAAAATTTTACATTAGATCATGACTTTAACCAACTCTTGGGATTTGACCTGCAAGGCTATTCCAAGCTCAAATACAATTGAGGCATTGAAGATTGATAAATACGTATCATGGAAAAAAAGTTGACCAAGATAAAGACCTATCTAGCCATCTAACGCAAGACTCTTTGCTTTCCACCCAGTTAAGGCAAGACTCTTCACTGTCCAGCCGACTAAGGCAAGATTCGTCCAAAGGTCATGGTCAACGTCAAACTCAAGGTCACAACTGAATTGCAAGGAAAAAATTCTACAACTTTTATGATGGTCAATTCTCTCTGGGATACGTATTATCAAACTTTAATGTCTCAATTGTATTCGACCTTGGAATAGCCTTGAAGCTCAATCCCAGGAGCTGGTCAAGGTCATAATCTAATGTAAAATTTTCCGCTCTTTTCATTTCCTGTATCAAAAATAGGGGGGTCCTATTTGATAAAACGGACTTGCCCTTGACATAACCTTCGAGGTCGTGATCAAGGTCAAATCCAAGGTCACCGTTGGATTGTCAGGGAAAAAATCCTATAACTTTTGTTAAGGTCATTTTTCTCTAAGAGGCGTATTTCTCGAGTCATCCAGCCGTCCCGGAACTATTGACACGCACTGTATGCTCGAATGCTAAAATGCCATAAAAATACTATAAAAACGCTAAGATGAGGTTATTTCTACCCTTTTTTACGACTCTTAGAATATTTCCTAATATACAGGGTGTTCATCTACTTTTGGACATAGATTAACTTCCTTATTTTAAATGGAACACCCTATATATTTTTACAAATTTGGAAAAAGCACACGATTTTGAGTCGACAACATAACCTACCTGTATACTCATACGCAGCAGTTTAAATAGCGGAAATATTTCATATTTAAAAAAATGACCTGTGTTTGGGTCTGGAAAATCTTTTTGGAAAACTTTTTTTAGGTAGTAGTAGTAGGCTCCAGTTTTATTTTTGGCATACTGTACAATTAAAATAAATTCGAAAATGCCAAAATATATCAAGTATTCAATTTATTGTGTTACATTTTGCCAATTTCAAATCGAGATAACTTTAATTCAAGTTTAGTAGTTTAGTTTTCGGCCCGAGTTGGTACTGTCAAGGTAGTTAAAGTAACAAATTTCGGAGAAGTTGCCGTCAAACTACCCATGAACGTAAACAGCAAACAATGGTCTTTTTGAATATTTGTTAAATAATTTTTCGTGATAGTCGTCCTTTCATAATAAAACATCTGTACCGCTTCAATATTTCTGTATTTGATTAGATATTAATTATAAGTACATACTACCTTTTCTCAGTAAGGAAGACGTTTACATATTTTCACTTTTGAGATATTTTGAAATCACTTATACCTACACGCCTTATTATGGTTATGGTAAAACTACTTAAAACCCTAAGACCAAAAATGTACTAAATACTCATTCTGTATAATGTGTATTTACTTAAGTTATATACATATAATAGAAATAAAAAAATTAAAAAAGGTGCCCATATGTAGAGAACTTAAACACACTGTATACATTTAGGAGTGAACTATACTCGAGACTGTAGACAAACGATTCTCATTTTCACACGTTTTTTTTTGCGATGAGATTATAGATTGGTCCTTCGAGCCGGATCAGTAACAAAATGCATACAGCCTACTCAGAATTACACAGTAATTAATCTGACGCTCTTTGTTATTGCAATTTTTGTTGTCCAAGTGTGTCGCTAGGGCTTATCTTATCGTTCTGCCTTCTTTTCCAGGCCATCTACGACATGCTGGGCGCTTGCTCGACGAACCGACCGGCCGACTCGGCAGAGGAGCGCGCCAAGAACATCTTCGCCAAGATGGACGAGAACAACGACGGCCAACTCACCCAGGAGGAGTTCCTCAAGGGCTGTCTGCAGGACGAGGAGCTGTCGAAGATGCTAGCGCCCTAATGTGTCCGCCGAACTCTCACGGACCGGATCCGTCAGATAATATGGAAAGTTTGCGTAAAGAGACTCTTTCTGACATTGACCAAGTAACTCTACGTCATCACGCTACTACCAACCCATCAGATACAGTTGAAAGCAAAAAACAAAAACAGCAGCACACATCAATATAAAAACATCGATGAATAATAGGTTTAGCGGTTACTGTTGTATTACTACGTTTCGTTCCGGATCACGTACTTCTTCAGCTTCCACGCCGCGTCTCAGCTTTCGGGTGTACTTTTATTACGGTAAGGCAGTCTTTCGTGGCGCTTATCTCTACGATTATATTGGATACTCGTAGCAGGTCCTCGTCCCGTCTGGCGTTATAGAAATGAGAATATTTTTCGTAATTCGTAAGTGAACATTATATGTTGTTGAAACGACTGCATGCCATAAGTCGTTTCGATTTTTGAAGCTTCTTCCTGCGAGGTTAAGGTTTTTGAAGTGGACCTCAAAGGAGAACAGATACAACTTTGGATGTCCTAGGAGAGAAGAAAGTGAGTGGGAGGTGAAGCTTTCAAGACTCCATTGTCAAAATCGGACATCCACTGTTTAAAAAAATAATATAAAGACTTGCATGAATTCTATCACTATTAACGCTGACAATCTAGATGATTGAAAGATTTTAAAACGTTTTTCGTACGTGTTAGTAAATAAGAAGTATAAGATACAAATCTTGATGAAGTGTTAGGAAGATTCGTGGTTGGGATGTGAAGTGGAGTGGGACAAAAGGGCAATATGTATATCCTGGCTATTTCAACGTTTTCTGTAAGCTGTTGGTTTCTTTCTACATATTACTTAATCGTCGTTTATATTAATTTCGAAAATAGCAAGTTACCACCAGTAAAGTCGTCCAGTGAAAGCTAATACATATATTATCAACTAAATAACTTTGCTTTTTGGTTGGTAATTCAAGGATTTTATCAGCAAAGTTTAACATTTGCTTGAAGTATTAATTATATTATTTACACACCAGTGGCATAGTACCGAAGATTACATAGTTCTGAGTGACCTCTCACTAGTAGAAAACACCATTCGCGGGAAATTTAAATTGACTGTCTTCAAAACTATGTGTAGTCTTCCTAATATTTCGGATTTGGAAAAAATCACTCTTCATCTAAGCTATTTCCTAAATAAATATATTTAGAAATTCTTGAATTAGAAAATATGAGTCTAAGTATTTTTTTAAATGTGCTAGAATGCATATCTACTAATCATGAATCTAAACGTGAGTAATCTTATTGTAAATTAAACTAATAAAATTAAAGTAAATGTGAATCTTAAATGAATGTGATAAATAACGTCATATAACATTAAACTATTAGTGTATATACTAAACAAAAATACCAACCTAGTGGTAGAACTCCATTTTTGCACAAATTATCTAGAGTAGTTAAATAGGACTAGTAACAGTACAGAACATATATATTTTGTATTATTTACACGCATTTGATTTATTGCAAAACTTTCGCGGAAATGAGCGGTTTGATTTTTTTTTAATTGATTGCCATGATACTGCAAACGTTTTCCTACACTAAGAAAAATGACTTCGTATACTTTTGTTCGATACTTCGTATATTTAAATAAGTGTAGACTATAGGTTAAGCCTCATAGTAAAATCCAAAAGCTAAACTCACGCTTATTAAATTTAAGTTACTTAATTATTCTTTTTATAAACAAGCTAGTAACATTTTATTTGTGTGTCGAAATAAACATCAGGAATTTTGTGGTAAATTGTATATAAACGTTTCGTATTTAGATGGACATTTCTCTTATGTAGAATTTCCTAGATGTTAAAACTAATTATTTTTCCTGTAAAACAAACTATATCTACTTATTAAAATCCACTCATTTTATGAATAAGAAAATAGATATACGAAACTTACCATTGTATGGGAATTTCTATTATTAAGGAATATACAATTATTCAATTCATTAGTAAGACAAATTTTGCGACGTGGTCTTTTTGAAAACTGTATAAAAAATGAAACTCTGTAGTGACGTATTTATGACAAAGAAAACTAATAAAATATTTTTTTCCGTTAATTTTTATAGGCGTGGATTTTAATCACGGATACGTCGTCTTTATCTAATATTACGATGCAAGTGAACCACTTGTATAGTTATTTTACACTCTGTCGCACATATATATGTTCAAAACATCTAACTGGTTATTTGCTGTGAGCCAAAGCAACACAAAATCCGTGAAATGAAAATATAGCAAAATTAATAAACGTGCATCAACATATTGAAGTATCAAGTAATTAGACAGTCATATCATAGCATATAAAAAAATGTTTAGACAAGACAATTGTCTTGTTACTATCAAAGCACATGTCGACATATCAAGGATTTTATAAACACTTTAACTTTACATCAACAGACCAGAATTACGAATTAAAATTTGTATTGTGGACACGTCATAGGAAGGCTTTCACGACGTCACTACACCATTAAACAATACACTAAACAATCAAATCCTAATCTGAGACCAAAAGCTTAAAGGTTAAAACTAAAATAAGTCAATTAACGTAACGGTGAGTGTGATCCGTTTTCTCCTTGCGCTTTCTTAGACATAGGAAACTATCATTCCATTGCTTCGGAGGCGTGCCGTATGCCAGCTGCCTTGATACCGTAATAAAACTATGCCGGAGTTGTGCAGAAGCTGCTTTTCCTTAGTCATGAATCTCATGCGTGTGCTCCGACTATAAGTGGGTATTATGCGCAAGGGTGTTTATAAAGCCGAAGGCGGAGAATTTTCTTGAAAACTAAACGTTTCATAAAATGTGTTTTGTGGAAGTTACTATCTGGAAGGTGAAATCCATGAGATTCCAAATAACTTTTTTTAAAGCATAATTTTCAAGGTCATGTGAAACTGAAATTTCGAACATTGGTAGGTATGATTTTGTACATAAGGCACATAATTGACACATAAATTAAGTCTTTGTAGACGAGTTGCCATAAAGTTTGCATATCTTTAATCCAAACCCTCTCCCAGAAAACAGTTTTTGAGGGTTTTTCTCAAAGGTACTTCATCTGGACATGTCTTTTGAATCAACGCTCCCATAATTTTTTTAAAATATCAATTTTCCTAACAGTTCACTTACAGAACTATTTATTTCGACTCAAAACATCTTCCTATAAATTCAACTCATTTTTTCAGTGTCTATAAATGCCAAACAAAAGTAATAAGTTGTCCTGCAGATGACCTTGGAAACCTGTTAAATTGAAAACTGAAGTCCTTGTTAAATTGAAAATTTTTTTTATACCTACGTTTATTCTTACAAATTTCTACGTCTCGAAAATTTACCTCCTTCAGTTTTTTACAAAACATTGTTTGTGTGGGTCTGGATTGTAGGATTTTTTTGAGAAACTGACTGGTTAATATGGTGGATGGACATTCGTAGGCTAATTCAATGTTTCTTCTGGGTTTCCGTGTGGATCTAACGTGACACTCAATCCGATTGGCGACGTTTCGTTAGTTGTTTCGGAATACTTCCTCAGACCAATTTTTGAACGGTTGATGAGATATACTCAAAAAATGTGTGGACATTAAGGATATATAATTCGACATGGTAAAATAACCAATTAGTTTGTTCAATATCGATATACTATATACATATATATTTTTCGAAATAAAAAAAATTCTCAGTTCAGCAATCCTTAGAAACATTCGCATGAGGGAATCATTTGAACTGTTAACGAAACGTCCAAAAAAACAAAAAGTCTAACGCAAAGTCCATACCTTACCCAGGAGAACTGCTTAAATACTCATCTTGCTCATACCTGGGGCATTTATAGGTATACAAAAGTACTAGAGAAAAATACATTTAAGGCTTAGGTAGGGAATGGCCGCGTGCACAGATCACAGGACCGGCTCAGCGGAAGGGGTGTGTGTATTTCAAGAAAAAAATAAAATTCGGTGTTGTTAACATATTGGATGTATTTTAAATTTTAAGCATATCGTATACATGTTTACCTGTCCTCGTAGGTCACCTGTCCGAATTTTATGCGTCTGACAATTTGCGGCTATTCTTCAGAAATTCTTCTTTCACCTCCAGCGTCGGCCCTGCTCGAGAAAAGACGGGATAATTTTGATTGATGTCCGCAGAGCAGGCGTTAACCGGGAGGGCTGTAAATTTCCGCTATGTTTTGCGTGAAGATTGTGAACATTATTGCCTAAATTGTAAGATATTTAAATATAATTTCAGAGTATTTTAAAAAAACAAGCTGTCATCAATTTAAAATTAATACATGCATTAAAAGAGTACATATGATACATTGACATATTCCAATAAATACTGATAGCAACATTAATATTTCTTTATCAGTCAAGTAGTCCACCTGAAAAATATAGCGAACCACGGTTCGTGACTGAATTAGTAAGGCTTTGAATTTTTAAATACGTAAACTTTCCAGTTACAAACGCTCTATGACCTCCCATAACCCTTGAAGATATTGATTTTATCGTGGATGCATTTATGCAGGAAACTCCCTTGACTGTTATGCTAAAGTTTTGCTACATTGTACGTCGTTCATGTATAGTGAACAGATCTCATGTGAAGTAAATTAACTAGTTGTGGCACAGTATCTGGCAATTGAGTTTCAATGCACTTTAACCCAGTCTAGTCTAATGAAGCTTTACCAACTTTACCAGTTTACCAACTTACACTTACGAGTCAGAAGTGACAATGAGACGAATTGGATTACATTGCTACAGATGAAATGGCCGTTTTACAATTTTTACTAGAGTTTCATTTGACAAACTTAAAAAAACATATTTTACTAATCGAAGAACTATGCCCAGGTTCTCATGGAAAAGGGGCTACGATAGAAACAGATCAAAACCTAGCTAGAATTGTAGGGAATTAAGAGATGCTGTGCTTTCTGTTGATCCAGCTAAGCCCCCGGATGCATTTGATGCCGTCATGGCAGAAAAATTCTGATATTTTTATCATGGCAGTGATGCATCTGGGATCCTGGGGAGGAAGACCAACGAGCGGAGGATGTCATGACGGTCGTGTGGTATCTGGGGTATGGGAAACACCTACAAGAAGACGTGCGAACACCTGCAGAATCTGCTGCAGAAATATTCTTGGTATTGGAAAGTTTTGATGAAGAACAAGAAGCTGAAGTATAATAACGCCCTTTCTTTCCTATATACCCAATAGACCCAAGTGAATCCTTTCGTTTTAGACTCAGATAGTGGCTAATTGAAAGAAGACAGTACTTGAATTCTTTACATAAGAGTGATCAAATTTTTCTTTTTCCCTACATCGAAAAATAATGTTACTTTCATTCTACTTCTTGACTTGAATTTATACGGGTGGGTAGACTATTACGACTGCTGACTGTACTCGAGCTGACGAAGAGATACAGATATATATATATATCGATCATCTAAAGCAAATATCAGAACAGTCTTTTAGCTTCCTAGACTATATCTATCAGACAGTGAGTTTCTTTCTCTATACAGGTTTGAAACCTGTCTTTTTCCAAAAATACGTATTTATTGTAGAACTCTAATGACCTGAGTATTACTTAGAGCCAGTAGGCAACTCAGGGGGTCAACCGGACCATGCCAAAAAATCGATGCGGTAGCAAATCCACACGCTGTTAGAGTTTGCACGCGAGAAAAGTCTTTAAATCGATGTTCACAGTTTTCATGCGGAATTTTCCCAATATCTGTTAGTAAATTTACATATATACCTATATATACATATATACACTTAAAGCGTTTCCAGCTTCTAACTATAACACACGCTGTCCAGTATTCCGTTTCATGCAGTTGGAGAGAGTCGTTTATCGCTTTTTTGAGTTGTTCCTCAACGTTATCAGTGGCGATTGAAAAATCGGTCATAGCGGATGACATTTTTCGAGACAGAATGAGGGGTAAGTTAACTAAAACGCTTGTAGCAAGTGTGCTTCTGTATTGGTCTCGCAATTGGGAAAAATACAATTGGTAAAAGTGGATTTGTTTCTTTCCCGATTGTCTTGTCTTATTAACGGGTATGGCACGGTAAATGGCTAAAATTGGGTCGTGGAATATCATAGAATTTTGGCAAATTTTACCGTGGTCACGGAAAAGTAATGGATTTTAAAAGATTTATCAAAAAATAAATGTTGTGGTTAGAAAGCGCAAACGAGGAAGATGATAATTTCATGTAGCTGACGTTTTCTAATTTTGAATTTAAGTGTCTATTGACTATTTAATTTCAATTTAATAACACATATCTGCGAGATATAGTCCGAATGGCCTTTGAACCGAATCTGGTCTCAGAATTTGTTCATCACGTCAGGATTTTGATATATTTGAGGTTAAATAATAAAAAAAGGCTATTTGGCTATACTTGAGGTCATTTATAGCATTTTTGCTAATTGCATCGTCTAGTACCACCTTTTCGCTTCAAAAATGAATTAATTCTTGATTGCTCATCTATGATTTTTTACTGAAGTTATGTCCTTAAAGATGAATCAATTAAAATACTAATGAGTTGGTGAATGAATATGAGAATTTAAAATTCTTCTAATCATCCGATTTTGAAGAAATAAGGTATGCTAAGGTTTTTGGGGTTAATAATGAATTTGTTGTTAAATTTTCTAAATTCAAGATGGCGAATCCAATAAGTCGCTTCAAAAAAATTACAAGTTTCTCGAAATTGTAGGGAGAACAAATTTAAGTGTGCAAGTTGAGCTATGGATTTAATAACTGACTACTTTCTGGCTTGCCACTGTCCTGGAATCATTTAATTATTGTATGTATTTACATTTGGTCTCCCAAAAACAATTTTTGATATTTTCTCTCTTACTTATCATATCGTTTGACAAATAATATAGGCACTTTTAAAAGAATATAAAATACACTTGAATAGTATGGAACTGGTGAATATCGACGTAATACTTCTATAAAAAATATTCTTCATATATAACCATTTTTACATAAAAAATTAAGATCCTACTAGTTTATTTCATTTCCAAACAAATTGTCAGAGCCAATGTCACTCGAGCGCACAATTTTATTAAAAAACTTTTCTTGTACGCTGTTTCTTAAAACGCTGACCCGTATTTTCCCAATTAGGGACCAATGGAAGCGAAAACACACGAGTTCTGGTTAGCCCACCCCTCCAGATATTTCGTATAATCAATTTATCGAGCACTACCGAAATGTCAAACCAGAATACCATCGGTAACAGAGATGTGATACACCGTCAGTCACTTTTATTGTGGTAGATGTTCTTAACAATTATGTCTATGAATATTTTTCTACTTGCACATATTGTATGATATATTATTATACATGCTACTCTAGATGTTCTTTATACATAAGCATTCGGATTTTTTGTCAGGGACCCAGGACGTTTCTGCTCGCCTTGCACCTTCCCCGGAAACGTCCTGCGTTCGAAAGGTGGTGGACGATCCAGAGTCCAAAAAAAAAAAAAGATACCAAAGGGAGCACACCAATTTTAACTTTCCAGTTTTCATCCTCATTTATCATACACTTAAGGCGCCAAAGCAAATAATAATAATAAAAATAATAGCCATCCCTTCCCCGCACAGACCCTTAAAATTCCCTCTGGGTGAGTATAATTGTTATTATATTAGAAGCTGACAATTGTTTGAATTGGAATTGTCGATGCCTCAATACATTTTGAGATATTTTGTTTTTCTTTTATTTCCTTTTAGGGAGATCAGAAAATACAGTTTCAGGACTCTGGATTTCCCTGCTTTTATGTATGTAGTCTATATTGATAAGAGGCCAGAGGCATTTTCTTAGGGATAATAAATTATATAATTAACACATATTGATGGCAGATAATCTTTGGATTTTTATCAATTAAATATTATGACAATTAAATGATATACATATTTGGACAAACTGTTGTTTTTCTTGCGTTGATTGGATGAGTGTGTGTACGTGAATTTACTGTGACTTTGTTGTGTAATGTTTAATAAATGTGTTGTTGTCTAGGTTAAAAAAGATGATATGCGTTGTTTGTTTGTAATAAAAAACCAAAAGTAATGTAAAATCAAAAATATTTTTAGCAGATACTGTAAATATCGATTAGAAATTTTGTTTATATATTTTATATATATAGAAGTTATATTTGATTGTTCAGTAACTACTGAACCTTTGGAGATTATAAAAGGCGGAACATAAAAGTAGAGATGAAACAGGAGGCTTAAAATAATTTTTACTTTTGTCTTTAATGTGTCAACGCTACTGTAGTACTAAAATTATTCAGACATTCGTTCGGTTATAAACGTTGCTCATCAAACTTCAAGAGAAAGCAAAAAACCAAAATCAGTGATTCACATTGAATTCTCTCCTTTGTTAGTTCGGAATTTTTATTTTTGTCTCGCCTAGTCAGTGCCTGATCTAGACACAATTTTATTAGGGTAAGCCCGTTACGCCTTTGTCTTTATAATATTTTACCTTTTTGAGATTTTCTAATAGAATTTACCGCATCAAAAGTGAAACAAAATTAATATACTTCATTACACATATCGTGTAAAGAGAATATCGCAATCAGAGTTTATTTTTCATTTTCCTGTGGTATAAATCGCAAACTGTAAGATTGCTTACTAAAAATCATACCTAATTAAAAATCATTTAACCGTATTTGTATCGCCTTTTTTTCGCTTTATTTTCAATCAAACAAATAATGTGGCTAAAATTGCGTTAATTAATGTTACTTGATTAGTCGAAGATTAGTTTTTCGATTTTACTGTTTATATTTAATAACTTCAAAAAAGTTACCTTAAGTATCAATGCTGCTTGAGCATATGTTAGCCAAATATACCGTGTGTGTAAAGCCAACATCGGCCAGTTATGGAAAAGAACAAACAGAAGTGAGAAAGCAACCGCACACGCATCGAAGGTAGTGAGGGAATAAGACCGGCCTTCTCACCACCTGTGCTTGTTGTTAAAACGAGAAATGTATCATTTGTCCTTTTTCACAACTGGCCGATGTTGGCTTTACACAAACTGTATACAGTCTGTCTAGTAAGAAGTCTTTATTGAAAATGCATATATACTATATACTATATGTCGAGAAACACGTCGCCAAACGTTATGAGTTGCTCCTCGTGCTTTGAGTCTGTTTTTCTGTGTTTGTATCCCTAGAAACCAAAAATGACTTATTCTGCAGCCACAAAGTTCATCGGAAAGTGGAAATCGTTTGTTAAGAAGAAAGTTCAACGATATTCGGAGTCATATACGTCGAGGACGTCCCGGGTCGTGGATCAGTTGGTTTGGTACCCACAATGCGAATTGCTTGTCTGGTAGCGACAGCGTCAATTGGATCCTTCAAGAGTAAAATGTGCAGCCAATGGTTGGTGCAATATGGCATAGTCACATTTGATTGGTTGTCCATGTTACCCGACGCAGACTGTTGAAAATATGTGGGCATACAACAAGTTCCATCTTGGCAAGAAAAAAAAATCGACACGTTGGAGCTCTCTCAACAGGTTCGTGGAGCATGGAAGTCGCTCACTATCGAAGAAAAATGTTGAAAGCATATAATCGACATCAGCGGAGACTGGACCACCTAAGTTTGCATTCAAGAAGACACTAGTGATGTTTGATTAACGAAAGAAATTCAGTAAATACCTTTTCCCACAAAATATACCGTACACGCTCTAACTACACAGACTGTAGGTACAAGTAAAAAGAAGGCCATAGTTTCTAACAGTTAGCTTGAGCAACTGACATTTAATTTAGTAAACTACTAGTAAGACCATTTAGTAAAACAATTTTTTTACCAAAAAAAAA